>CM060950.1:435173916-435773916 GCA_030765055.1 Mantis religiosa
ATGCACCTATCATGTTGGCACGATACTCACTTCCCGCGACCATAACAAGTGAATGTGGTTGACATGCTCGCATTGTATCCAAGTATTCTTTTGTGTAACGTTATTTAGTGGCTGATATCAGTTTCTTTATTTTGTGTGTGAGAGTGAAACGTGTTATAAATTCACTTTATTCAGTGTATGAGTAATTTAATATTATGAAAACTTAAACCAATAAATAATGAACACAGTTAATGAACTTCTGAAAACTCCCCTTTCAAGGCAAGCATTAGAAGAAAGGGTAAGTGTAACAGTGTTAGGGTGATCAATACTCGATCTAAAAGTTGAGCAAAAAGCGAAACTCTGTTAAAATCTTGAAGAAAAATCGGCGCGTGGATTTCATTTATCTAAACTACGTGAGTTTCGTGGACTTTTTCCTGCAGCACGATGTTATTTATCAGCACGAGCCGCCATTGCCTTTTGGTAGTAGTGTTTAACAAACTTTTCAAATCTTGCGTTCTAAACTGAAAATATTAAATACGCAAGACAATTCTAACCACAGAATGCTAATGGTAATGAAATTACTGATTAAAATTTATACATAAGTAAATGAATAACAGAAAGTCAAAACTGTGCAGATATGAAGACATTCGACAACAGGTACAGTGCGTTGTGATGGCTAGTATGAACTGTCTATTTTGTTCCAAAACTCCTTTCTTGTTATTAGCCTAATGTCTTAGTTTTATAGTGCCTATAAATGCCTGTTTCATACGTTTGTGCCTATTCTGCTTATTAGTACCTAAAACTGCCTTTTAGCCAATTTCTTCTGCTTGTAATTTGTGTCAACAGCTTTGCATTTGTTGTTTTCGACGTGAAGTTTTCGGGGAAGAGAAATTTCTTACTGCTGCACATTGGATATACAAAAAGGGGTTTATGAAGGAGAAACATCTATACAAATTGGCCCAAAACTTACCACGATACCAAATTAAAATTAATATAGACATACTTCAATAATATAAAGTTCTTTTTTCTAGCGGTACTACAGAAAACGTCACATGACTATTTAAATAACCCTACACCTGTATCGTAGCTGCTATTACGTAATTTTAACCTCATATTTCTCAGATTCCATATTTTCTACATTTTCCTAATTTCAAAATGTTCCACAGGATGCAGTTTTCTATTAATCTGTATGAAATTCTAAACATGCCTCTAAGGGCAGCTGCATATTAAGTGTACCCATTTACATTTGTTGTGTTTTTGTTATTTGTATTGAAAAGGATTAAATGCTTACGTCTTACTGAAAACGCTTAGGAAAATAAAAATTGTTAAATAGGTTATGATTATTTTTTCCCTTCATTGGTATGGTGAAGACAAATATTTCACATAGGTACAGGTCGTTAAAATGGGAGCAGAAACTTATACCCCAAGCATTAATTTTTAAAATTACAATATGTGGGACATTTTCAAAATCGCCTGTAATTTAGACATAAACTGTTAATTTCTCAGAAACTATTGTAACTAGAAAGCTGAAACTTGGTATTATTCCATTCTTGATCGATCACAAAAATAAATGGTATAAATTTGAAACAAATATGACAAAAGATTCAGATATTTCGATTTTCACCTTTTTTTTAGTAATTTACGTCCTCCAACATTTAGTCATATCGGACGATGAACTGCAATGAGTCCGGGGTCAATGGAGCTTAGAGTAACCCGACATTCGTCTTTAAGGATAAGGGAAAACCCCGGGTAAAACCTTATCCAGGTAACGCACCCTGACCGCTCGGGACCTCTTGAACGTGACGCAGACACGTAGCCATCTACGCTACCGAGGCAAGCATTTTCACCCCCCCCCCACAAACCCATGTTCTTTTTTGACATAGTTAATTGCTTCACACCTTTCTGCACATTATGGTTCTTACTTAGTGAAGTGGATTTATATGTATTTTAATGATACGACAATATCTGTTATTTTAACTTGCAGTGGAGTCATTTATGAAATTTGGAATAAATTTAGAACTATTTCATCTAGGGAACCACAAAATACTAAGTGTTTAGTGAATTTGTTGCAGCATATGTTGTGATGTTTGTCATTTTGTTATAGTGCATTTTAAGAGCCATTTTACTAAAATTGTGTATTTCTAAGTGTTTACTTAGCAAATTTTTAGTCTCTATTTTGCCCATTTTGTGCTTTTTGCCCATTTTAGTGCCTTTTTGCCTGCCTATTTCACACATTTTTAGTGCCTATAGTGATGTCATGTGCCTTGAGGTATTCGGATGGGATGTCTATTCGCATGCATAAGTGTGAATTTTCATAATCGTATTCTTACATTGTCTATATATTGTGCCCAAAAACTTACAAATAGTAGTCACATGAGGTATAGATGTCGCCAAAAGCATAGTCCTTCTTCCGGGGGGTTTTCAGTGGTATTGGCTATGAAAACGTCCGCTTTCTCTCTTGATAGCCGAAACAAAAAAGTAGTGATACAATATCTCTGGGATATCTATCGGAATTTACGGTATCCTGAAAAATCATACATCGATTGTTACATCACGCAACGAAACTGTACTGCAATTCCTATTGTTCTGTGATAGGTGAGAGAATAATAGAATTTATTGAAAAATGAGTGAAGAAAGTCATAAGAATTCAAAGAATCAGAGAACTCTTGTTTAGTTGTAGAATATTGACCAAGAGTAGTTTTGAACTTAGGGTTCTAATTAATTTAATACAGAGCGTGTTTTTAGTAAATTAGAAACGTTACATATATAGTTTGTTACATTCTCGAGGTAAAACTAATAAAACAGGTATATACGAAGTAATAACGGTCCGGGCCTCAGCGTAGTAAGTCGCCATTAAGGTAGTTGTCTCACGTGTTTATGAGAACTCCTAGTGGTTTACCGGGAAAAACACGAATCAGTTGGAGAATTTAATGTCATATTGACACGTTCACCATAGTAGCTCAATGGTTTAGAGCGGCTGGACGGAGACCAGAAGATCCGTGGTTCAAATCCTGGCTATGGCATTGAATTCTGCAGTCTGGCTCTGCCCTTTCATAGTGCGTCCTACACACGGCTAGTGTGAAAGAACAATTAATTTCCATTAATTGTACCTAATACGTAGGGGAGGGGATCCGTCCCCTTCAGCTGCCGTGGTGCGGGCGTTGTGAACCCCTAACACTCGTGGTACCTCTGACGTTACTAGAGGAACCTCGGGCCGAATATTCGAGCCCCTCCCTAAATGGGAAATGCTCGGATTGGGTTGGACTCGAGGGGACAGTGGTTCCCGATACCCGTGGGAGATCGGGTACGTCTCTGGACGGGGTTGAGGGAAGCCATATATTCCCGCGTACTAGCCTGCATAGCTATTAGGTGTGCTAGATCACCAGGTGGCCCTAATGAGGTTGTTCGGTAGCCTCCCACTTTTGGGGTTGGCGTGCGTAAGTGGCGTATCCACTTATATCCCGTCTTGAGTCACAGGACCAGATGTGGGGGGGGGGGGCTTGTTAGTCTCTAGGTCTTGCTCTATGTAAAGCCCTACGGAGACGACCGGCGCTCTTTTGGGACACACACACACACACACACACACACACACACACACACACACACACACACACACACACACACACATATATATACCGGGAAAAACACAAGTCATTTGGAGAATTTAATGTCATGTTGGCACGTTGGTTATAGTAGCTCAATGATTTAGAGCAGCTGAACGGAGGCCAGAATATCCGTGGTTCAAATCCCGGCTATGGCATTGAATTTTTTAGTCTGGCTCTACCGTTTCATATACGAAGTAAGTTTAAAATTTCAAAATTGTATCACTAACGGCATTTTTTGGAAAAATATTGTAAGAAATTTGAAGAAATGTATGGTAAGTATTGTTGAAATGTTAAAGCTGACAATTTGAGGTTTGTTACTCACCCTGCAAGTGATACTGCTCTGTAGAAACCATACAGTAAAGAAAAGTGTTTGCTTTTTCATTATGTCCAGCACACTCACACTCATTATTGTCAACTGTTTGGACACAACTCAAGCAAATGGTTTACATACCACGTCAACAAAACCGGTATACAATAATCTAATCAAACAACACAATTTCCCTTTTCCACATTATTTCACTTCGAGTGGGGCGTAAAACAGCTTTATCTTAATACAACGTGAGATATAAAGCAAAAGGTGTAATTACATGTACTACACTGGAAATTTTTCCAGGAAATGTTAATCGGAACTTTCCTATAACACTTGTCCTCTCCGGGTTCTGTCCCCGAAAAGTTGGTTCCACGTATTCAAGTATTCAGAGAAGGTACAAATGTACACAGAAAATGTCATTGGCACAGCAAATGTCTCTAATTTTGTTACTGACTAGCTGACCTGGCCAACTTCTTACAGCCATTAAAAGTTATCTGAACTTATCTATAGAAATAAAACAAATTCGGTTTTGTTAGTTATTTATTCTACAATTGCAGGTGAAGATTTTATACAACACAGTTACAATTAAGTTAATCAATTTAAATCTTTCTAATAAACAATTTTTCTTATCCTTTTGTGGTACGTGAGTATACGAGGGCTGTTCAATAAAGAATTATCACTTTTTTTTTGACAACGTACCTCTACTCATCCTCATAATTTTGATGGCCCTTCTCAAAATAGTCTCCCCTGAATGTGATGCACTTGTCCCAGCGTTTCTGCCAGTCTTCAAAGACATGCTTGGAACCATTTTTGAGAGATCCTTCAAAATCGCCTCCGCAGCCTTCACCACTGCTTCTGATGATGGATAATGCCTGCAACGAAGGCGTTTCTTCAAGTTAGGGAATAGAAAAAAGTCACATTGGGCTAAATTCGGACTATAGGGAGGGTGAGGGATGCACTTCACGTTGATTTTTGCAAGATATTCAGCAACAACATTGGCAATATGCGGCCACGCATTATCGTGGTGCAGCGTCCAGCCTGCTTGACGGAAATGTGGTCTTTTGCGCCTGATATGGACTTGCAATGTCTTCAGGACGTCCCTGTAGTATTGTCCTGTTACTGACGTGTGTGCAGGTACAACATGCTGATAAATGATTCCAGGAATATCAAAGAATGAGATGACCATAACTTTCTCAGCAGAAGCAACCATTTTGCTTTTTGGGGGTTGTGATGAAGGAGATTTTCCACACCGAGCTTTGCTGTTTGCTCTCACGATCAAAATGATGTAGCCAAGTTCCATCAGCAGTGATTACGTGTGAAAAAAACTCCGGATTTTCTCTAACATGAAGTTTAACTGCATGCAGACCTGCATGCGAATGTCCTTTTGTTCGGGAATCAACAGTCTTGGAACCCATCGCGCACAAACACGTCTCATGTGTAATGTTTCTGTCACCAACGTGTGGGTGGCACCCAATGAAATGTTCAGTATTACAGAAAGTGATCTTAAGGTAATTCGTCGATCCTCTCTCACAATGGCAACAGAATTGTTGATGTTTTCCTCCGTAAAAGCAGTAACTGGAGCACCGGGTCCACCTTCTTTGAAATTGATTGTCTCCCCCCTTTAAACATTTTAAAGCACCTCTGAGCTGTGCTTTAGGGAAGAACAGACTCTCTATAGGCCTCCTCTAACATTGTATAGGTCTCAACGGAAGATACGCTGAGACGAAAGCAGAATTTCAAAGCCCCATTTTGTTCCTCGCGTATTACTTCCATTGCAGCGGTAGGCGATACTGAACATGTCTGAACTTGCCTGGTTCTCACAGGCGGGAACCAGGAGTACCAACAATGAAACTACTATAGTGTTTTTGTTTGACATTAAACTAACAGAATATTGTCAGCCAATTATCGGAAGACACGACCAACTGGCAGATAGGGTGGAGGGGCAGAAAGCACTCAGGCTACGCCTACCCTTGTAACTGGTTGGCGCTTGCTGAGAGGGTGGGGCAAAACTACCACAAGCCACTGGACCGACCCTTTCCCCTCCCCCTGACTTCTGGAAAAACCATCATGATTCACTGAGCCGCGGAACTTCCGGAAATGAAATGAAATGTGTAGTATTTAACGCCCGCTTTTACTACATACGGCACCGCAGGCGGTGACACTGATGGTACATGAGATGAAGATGGAGCACTGGTGGAATGAGATGGCGGAGGAAACCGGAGGTCCCGGAGAAAACTCGCCCAAGCGCCGTGTTGTCCAGCACAAATCTCACTTTGCGGTCGCCTGGGATCGAACCCGGGCCGCCTTGGTGAGAGCCAAGCGGTCTAACCACTGAGCCACTGCGCGGCCTGCCTATATAAGAGGTACAGTGGACGAGTCAGTCAGTTCTTGGCGGGCAGCCGTGAAGAGCTCAGTGCTAGTGAACGGACTGGAAAATTGCGTACGTGTATCAGAGGAGTTCTTAGTCGGATTGAGAGAGAGATTTGCACTGCAAGGCGCTGTGTGGCGAGTGTGAGAGTTACGTAATTGTCTGTGGTACGCGATTTGTGTGTGTACTAACTGTAATTCTGAGGAAATAAAAAACTATTTGTATTTCTGCAACTTGGACTTTTAATTCTGCGAAACCACAAAGTCACAATATAATAAGATTGAATATTAGTGCGAAAAATTATGAGCGTAAAAAGTTATGATCATTGTTTATTGAACAGCTCCCGTATAAAGATGGTGGTTTTCTGACACGCGAACACGCGACGTATAACTGACCGTGAGAGCAATATTGTGTTGAATTATTTACTGTGCATATTCCAAAAGTTTACAATTTACAACTTTAGGCTACGTTTATTTGTTTTTACCTTGTTGCTACCTTGGCAACATAACACCCTGCTCTTTTGCTCTGTCAGGTAGCTCTTAACCTCCATGCCTCCATGTTGCTACCTTGGCAACATAACACCCTGCTCTTTTGCTCTGCCAGGTAGCTCTTAACCTCCATGCCTCCATGTTGCTACCTTGGCTTACATGACACCTTGGTCTTCTGCTCTGCCAGATAGCTCTTAACCTCCATGCCTCCTTGTTGCTACCTTGGCTTACATGACACCTTGGTCTTCTGCTCTGCCAGTTAGCTCTTAACCTCCATGCCTCCTTGTTGCTACCTTGGCTTACATGACACCTTGGTCTTCTGCTCTGCCAGGTAGCTCTTAACCTCCATGCGTCCTTGTTGCTGCCTTGGCTTACATGACACCCTGGTCTTCTGCTCTGCCAGGTAGCTCTTAAACTCCATGCCTCCTTGTTGCTGCCTTGGCTTACATGACACCCTGGTCTTCTGCTCTGCCAGGTAGCTCTTAACCTCCATGCGTCCTTGTTGCTGCCTTGGCTTACATGACACCCTGGTCTTCTGCTCTGCCAGGTAGCTCTTAAACTCCATGCCTCCTTGTTGCTGCCTTGGCTTACATGACACCCTGGTCTTCTGCTCTGCCAGGTAGCTCTTAAACTCCATGCCTCCTTGTTACTACCTTGGCTTACATGACACCCTGGTCTTTTGCTCTGCCAGGTAGCTCTTAACCTCCATGCCTCCTTGTTGCTGCCATGGCTTACATGACATCCTGGTCTTCTGCTCTGCCAGGGAGCTCTTAAACTCCATGCCTCCTTGTTACTACCTTGTCTTACATGACAGCCTGGTCTTCTGCTCTGCCAGGTAGTTCTTAACCTCCATGCCTACCTGTTGCTGCCTTGTCTTACATGACACCCTGGTCTTCTGCTCTGCCAGGTAGTTCTTAACCTCCATGCCTACCTGTTGCTGCCTTGGCTTACATGGCACCCTGGTCTTCTGCTCTGCGAGGTAGCTCTTAAACTCCATGTCTCCTTGTTGCTGCCTTGGCTTACATGGCAGCCTGGTCTTCTGCTCTGCCAGGTAGCTCTTAAACTCCATGCCTCCTTGTTGCTGCCTTGGCTTACATGGCAGCCTGGTCTTCTGCTCTGCCAGGTAGCTCTTAACCTCCATGTCTCCTTGTTGCTCTCTTGGCGTACATGGCACCCTGGTCTTCTGCTCTGCCAGCTAGCTATTAAACTCCATGTCTCCTTGTTGCTACCTTGGCTTACATGACACCCTGGTCTTCTGCTCTGCCAGGTAGCTCTTAACCTCCATGCCTCCTTGTTGCTACTTTGGCTTACATGACACCCTGGTCTTCTGCTCTGCCAGATAGCTCTTAACCTCCATGCCTCCTTGTTGCTAACTTGGCTACAGGACACCCTGGTCTTCTGCTCTGCCAGGTAGCTCTTAACCTCCATGCCTCCTTGCTGCTACCTTGGCTTACATGACACCCTGGTCTTCTGCTCTGCCAGTTAGCTCTTAACCTCCATGCCTGCTTGTTACTACCTTGGCTTACAGGACACCCTGGTCTTCTGCTCTGCCAGTTAGCTCTTAACTTCCATGCCTCCTTGTTGCTGCCTTGGCTTACATGGCACCCTGGTCTTCTGCTCTGCTAGGTAGCTCTTAACCTCCATGTCTCCTTGTTACTACCTTGGCTACATAACACCCTGGTCTTCTGCTCTGCCAGATAGCTCTTAACCTCCATGCCTCCTTGTTGCTACCTTGGCTTACATGACTCCCTCGTCTTCTGCTCTGCCAGGTAGCTCTTAACCTCCATGCCTCCTTGTTGCTGCCTTGGCTTACATGGCACCCTGGTCTTCTGCTCTGCCAGGTAGCTCTTAAACTCCATGCCTCCTTGTTACTACCTTGGCTTACATGACACCCTGGTCTTTTGCTCTGCCAGGTAGCTCTTAACCTCCATGCCTCCTTGTTGCTACCTTGGCTTACATGACACCCTGGTCTTCTGCTCTGCCAGGTAGCTCTTAACCTCCATGCCTCCTTGTTGCTACCTTGGCTACATGACACCCTGGTCTTCTGCTCTGCCAGGTAGCTCTTAAACTCCATGCCTCCTTGTTACTACCTTGGCTTACATGACACCCTGGTCTTTTGCTCTGCCAGGTAGCTCTTAACCTCCATGCCTCCTTGTTGCTGCCATGGCTTACATGACATCCTGGTCTTCTGCTCTGCCAGGGAGCTCTTAAACTCCATGCCTCCTTGTTACTACCTTGTCTTACATGACAGCCTGGTCTTCTGCTCTGCCAGGTAGTTCTTAACCTCCATGCCTACCTGTTGCTGCCTTGGCTTACATGACATCCTGGTCTTCTGCTCTGCCAGGGAGCTCTTAACCTCCATGCCTCCTTGTTACTACCTTGTCTTACATGACACCCTGGTCTTCTGCTCTGCCAGGTAGTTCTTAACCTCCATGCCTACCTGTTGCTGCCTTGGCTTACATGGCACCCTGGTCTTCTGCTCTGCGAGGTAGCTCTTAAACTCCATGTCTCCTTGTTGCTGCCTTGGCTTACATGGCAGCCTGGTCTTCTGCTCTGCCAGGTAGCTCTTAAACTCCATGCCTCCTTGTTGCTGCCTTGGCTTACATGGCAGCCTGGTCTTCTGCTCTGCCAGGTAGCTCTTAACCTCCATGTCTCCTTGTTGCTCTCTTGGCGTACATGGCACCCTGGTCTTCTGCTCTGCCAGCTAGCTATTAAACTCCATGTCTCCTTGTTGCTACCTTGGCTTACATGACACCCTGGTCTTCTGCTCTGGCAGTTAGCTCTTAAGCTCCATGCCTCCTTGTTGCTACCTTGGCTTACATGATACCCTGGTCTTCTGCTCTGCCAGTTAGCTCTTAACCTCCATGCCTCCTTGTTGCTACCTTGGCTACATAACACCCTGGTCTTCTGCTCTGCCAGGTATCTATTAAACTCCATGCCTCCTTGTTGCTACCTTGGCTTACATGACACCCTGGTCTTCTGCTCTGCCAGTTAGCTCTTAACCTCCATGCCTCCTTGTTGCTACCTTGGCTTACATGACACCCTGGTCTTCTGCTCTGTCAGGTAGCTCTTAACCTCCATGCCTACCTGTTGCTGCCTTGGCTTACATGGCACCCTGGTCTTCTGCTCTGCCAGTTAGCTCTTAACCTCCATGCCTCCTTGTTGCTGCCTTGGCTTACATGGCAGCCTGGTCTTCTGCTCTGCCAGGTAACTCTTAACCTCCATGCCTCCTTGTTACTTAATTAGCCCCTATCTCCCCCCCCCCCTATCTTCCTTTCTTATATTCTTTACATTTCTTTCCATTTTTCTTTTACTTTCTGCAAGAACGCACCAATACTTCTTACTTTCTTTTCCTCTCTGCCCGTTAACATTTTTATAGCTACTATCTTCTTCTCCACTTTCTCCCATTTTTCTCCCAAACCTTTTTTCTCCATATTGCAACCTCCTCGCATTCTGTTACACAGTGTTCTATGCTTTCCTCTCCCCCACACAATTCACCTCTTATTCCTCTTAGAAGTATTATCCCTGTTCTCATCCATGCTAGCCCTTCTCTCTCTTGCGTATTGCACTAATCTACATACGCTTCTCGTCCCCAGTTTCTTTTTATTTGCTTGTACAATTGTAATGATTTCATATTTTCTAGATTTTCTCATATTTCCTGTCTTTCTATATCTTCTATTCTGAATTTTACCAATTTACCCACATCGCTTGTATCCCTTTCCCCTAATCTCCATATATCTCCCATTCCTGTTTTTTCAATAATTCCTCCTATCTCTTCACCAACTATTTGATTTAGCTAGCCTTTTTTGGCTGCCTCATGCATAATTTCATAGTTTCGCCTTTTTCTTTGGCCACACACTTATACCAAAATTTTATTATTCTTTGCATTATTATTCCATTTCTTCTTGTCTTTCCTAATTCTACTAAAGCTACTTCCCTAGTTGCTGATCTTGGTAAGCCTAGTAGCTCTTTACAAAACCTTCTGTAGTTTTGGTCCACCGTTTTGTTTACCTCTACGCCCCCCCCCCTGCAGATCCCCACTGCATATAACATTTTGGATTCCACTAGCGCTTCGTACACTCTTTCTAACCACTTGGTTGTCATTTCTAACTTATATTTACATATTCTTATCTCATTCATTGCCACCCTTCCTTTTGCTTCAATTTTTCTCCTGTGTGTTCCCGACTTTCCATTGTTATTCAACCTTATTCCTAAGTATTCAAATTCACTGACCACTTCGGAAACTCCAAGTTGATTCCGCAAACTTCCAACGACTGCCCTTGCGATTTATTTATGGTCATCGCAAAGGCCAAGTGCACGGGAAACTGTAGACGCTTAGAATAAAAAGATAAATCAATTGGAATCATCGGAATACGCAGGATCAAGACATCTTTTCCTTTGGCTTTCCTTTGAATGTTGTTATTCATTAGCTTTTTTCATAGTTATTCTCGTTCCATTGCACAGTCATGGTTGGTTAACGTTGCGCAGCATTATCACAACTGATCCTAAATTTAATTTTAAATTGTGAGGTGAATTCCGAAACTCTGTGGCATAGTTTACTACGCCATTCTGGTTCACAACTGTGTCAAAGGATTTGTACGAAAGCAACTCCCCCGGAAGGAAATTCTGTATGGTCGCATTGAGATCATTTATTGCTCGTTCACTCAGCCAATTATAGTTAGTGTACTGCTGTGTATGTCCGGAAAAGCACGCTTAATAGGCACCTCCGAGTCAGTGATGTGACAGAAATCTGTGGGTAATGTACGAGGGCTGTTCAATAAACAATGATCATAATATTTTACGGTCATAATTTTTCGCAATAAAATTCAAACTTATTATATTCTGTTAGCTTAACGTGAAACAAACACGCCGTATTAGTTTCATTGTTGGTACTCCTGGTTCCCGCCTGTGAGAACCAGACAAGTTCAAACATGTTCAATATCGCCTACCGCTGTAATGGAGGTAACATGCAGTTAAAGTTGATGTTAGAGGAAGATCCGGAGTTCGTTTCAAACGTAATCACTACTGATGAAACATGGCTACATCATTTTGATCCTGAGAGCAAACAGCAAAGCTGAGTGTGGAAATCTCCTTCATCACAAACCCCCCAAAATAGCAAAAGTGATTGCTTCTGCTGGGAAAGTTATGGTCATCTCATTCTTTAATATTCATGGAATGGTTTATCATCATGTACCTGCACACACATCAGTAACTGGACAATACTACAGCGATGTCCTGAACACTTTGCAAGTCTATATCAGGCGCAAAAGACCACATTTCCGTGAAGCAGGCTGGATGCTACATCACGATAATGCGCGGCTGCATATTGCCAATGTTGTTGCTGAGTATCTTGCAAAAATCAAAGTGAAGTGCATCCCTCACCCTCGCTATAGTCCGGATTTAGCCCCATGTGACCATTTTTTATTCCCTAACCTAAGAAACGTCTTCGTGGGAGGCATTATCCATCATCAGAAGCAGTAGTGAAGGCTGCGGAGGCGATTTTGAAGGATTTCCCTCAAAATGGTTTCCAGCATGTCTTTGAAGACTGCCAGAAACTCTGGGACAACTGCATCGCATTGAGGGGAGACTATTTTGAGAAGGACCATCTAAATTATGAGGATGAGTAAAGGTACGTTGTTAAAAGAAATTGTGACCATTCTTTATTAAAGAGCCCTCGTATTTAATCCGGTGGAGGTGCCAGTGGCCATTCTGCCATTTCCAAAGTCTAACAACTGTTTTGAAAACACATTTTCAGTTTGATCTTGTATATTATTTGTCAATTGTAGTCATTTTAAGGGCCGCCACAAATATCAGTATTTTAGACTGATGTTCAGGTTGTGTTCTCTTGGCATTTTCCGGAACTTTAAAAAAGTCACAAGGAATTAATTTTGTGTCAGTTCAATTCATATTCAAGAATTCACAAACACAAATTATAAAGAGGGTATTCGAGAATTCGCCATTATTTGCAACAATGGTTGTCTGTAGTCAAATATTTATAATGGTATAATGCGTTCATAAATTAATTTTGTGCGTAATATTCGAAAGGTATGTCATCATGCTACATAATATATCGATCTTGATAACAAACGATAAACGTTATTTAATATAAAATATCTTTGAAGACCTTGTCAAAGAGTGAAATATCTTTCTACTGTATAATGCTTTTGTTTGTTGAAAATAGAAGAAGGTGTATGTGTTCTGTAACCGACCGACCGAGGTGCCGGCTGGCTGTATAAAGCCAAAAGGTTTTTGCTGCGTGCCCATCTGTTAAGGGTTTTACCACAGGTAAGGTTTTTCAATTGTGATTTTGTAAGATGTGTTGTGGGTTTTGAGGTTAGAATTTCTTTTGAGGTTACAAATTTAAGTGCCTTCGGGTTGAAGGAAAGGATGCAGTACCTTGCACCCTGGTGTTTCAATTTTGAAGTTGGTTATTTAGTTGGACAATTTTGATGCCAAATAGCTTAGAAGATTATGTGGAGCTCAGTTTTAGCTGCTGTTAGGATTAGATCCTGGGTTATCTCGGGTGCCCGTAAGCCACGCAGGGTAACCGAAACAGTCTAGAAGGTGTCTAGTGGGGTCATAATCTCCCAATTATCTAACAAGGGCGCTCCTATGTGTTGGTGAAGTACGTAGAATTTTGATGCACGAAGCCTAATTTCATGCTCCACGTATGGAAGACCCGAGGCTTGGTGAAGCAACCTGGTAGGAAAGTAACGACCCACAGAATATATTGTGACTTTGTGGGTTCGTGAAAAAGTCCAATTGCACAAACTCAAAATTTTCTTTATTTCCACCGACTTACAGTTGAACACTTGCCAATTACACAGAATTACGTATTGCACACAATTACGATTCACCAGTTCGTCCGTTACAGTTCCACTTTGCTCTCGCAATTACGTACACTCCTCCGATGCACGTACACAGTCTTCTCGTCCGTACACTAGCACGGCGATCCTACGCTGCTCGCCAAGAACTGAACTGAACTCACTCGCCAACTGCAGCCCCCCTTTTATAGGGATATCGCTGTTTCTCGAAGTCTCGCGATTCGGTGAATCATCCTGCAGGTTCTAGACGTCAAGGAGGGGTAAAGAGATGGCTAACAATGTTTTTCCAAGCATCCCCCTCGTTAGCGCTACAAGACAGATGGGTAGGCGTGGTCGAATGTTTCCCGTCTCCTGCTGCTGCCGGCCGGTTCTATCGAGAGTTCCGACGTTCGGGTGACAATATAGACCATAGTCCTCTTTTCTGTGCACGTTGAAGCCATGCCTACCAGCTGTCTGCGGCCATGCCCCAGATCTCGCAGGCATATAGCATCACGGGAATTACCAGCGCTCGGAAGAGATATAACTTCAGGCCAAGCGGCATCGAGCTCGACCCCAGCATTGGTTTCAGGGAAGCAATTGCTCCCTGCACCTTCGCCACTAGGTCCCTGATGTGTCGGGGAAAACTTAGACCCCTCTAGGTACTGGACCGAGTTAGTCCACTCTATCCTTCGACCTCGGTAGTTGAAGTTGTAGCGTCTGCAGGGGTGTGGCACTTTGTGAAAAGTATGGCGTGGCTTTTGTCCGGATTAACGGAAACCCGCCAACGCCGACACCACTGTTGTGTTAGACGGAGATGTCTTTGTAATGGGTTGAAGGCTCTGAGGATGTGTTTGTCTTTACAGAACAGAAGCACGTCGTCAGCGTATTGTGCCATTTCGACTCGTAGCTCTGTGGGGGAATCTGCCATAAAGACGTTGAATAAGGTGGGAGATAGTACAGAGCCTCTGGGGACTCCGCCTTTCACTGGTCTTAGTGTTCATGTTTTCCACGCGACTGTGACTGTGAAGGTGCGGTGTCGCAAGAAGCTGTGTAGGATGCTGATTATTTGTGTTGGGAGCCCCAGGTGGATCATTTTGTATAGGAGATGTTCCGTAAAAGTGTGCGTATGTACTTTTATACCGTGTGATCCATATGAACCGGAACCATTTATATAGGTCATAACTTCTGAACCAATAATAGGACACACGTGCAACTCTGGGAGAATATAATACACAATTGATAGCTTACATCATGCCATTTACCAGGGGCGGGTTCTGAGGTAGTGCCGCTGTGCCATGGCACCATCTGTATGAAAACGAAAGAAAGAGAAGTGTATAGAAATTGCGCAAAAAGATTGTTTCTGAGTATCTGCTCCCTCTTGTGAATACGCGCTGTCCTGGTTGTTTTCCGTGGCTTGGCGCCGATTCCAGAACGGCACAATCTACGCCCATAAGCGCCTGTGTTAAGGTATAGGATGTCTGCTTATACACGGCTTCTTACGGGAGAAGGTGGTACCGAGATTTCTCTGGCGCATAACTTACGCTTTATCCGCTAGAGTGCAGTAAAGTACGGGACTTAAGATAACTATCTCTCTGTCGCGAAATCGTACACGAACGCTTCGTACCACATTCTCATTGAATTGTATTATCAAACTTTTACTGTACTCGTTACACCTGTGCGTTACAAGAGTGCGGATGTAATAAATATCTATTTCCGTTTCCCTGTACGTTCTGTTTCGTACAGTATATGATAAAATAGGATGGATTATTGATACGATTACCTAAATCGTTAGAAATTGGTACACATATTTATAATTTAACACTAGAAAGACCGGCGAGTATGGTCTACCGAGAAGGACCAACCCGTCATTTTGACGGGTGCAGTTTTATTTGCCCTTTTTAAAATGGTAAACAGATTTGAATTCATACCAATTTATTTAATATTAATTATACAGTTTACCAGTATATATAATTTTAGATTTGTTTGAAGAATTAAATAGTAAAATGAACATTTTAAGCCTAAAAATTAATCCAAATATACGCGATAACCAGATGTAAAATGGACAACCTCCTTTAGCAGACACATGTGTTTCAACATAACATTTTGAACACCACAGTATATAGTCGAAAAAACACTTATAAACCTGATTTCGCTCAATTAGAGCCACCTGCAGCATCATAGCACCTACCTCACGTGTATTCAGCGTTGCCTAAACATGGTCCACAATCATACTTGTTACTAGGTTGTATATAAACTGACATCTGCTTACTTTTTCACCTGTTACTTCCCTATAGAGTACCCATGCATTAAGAGCTGCCAAGGCCAACACACTGAAAAAAAACCATGCATAGGCTACCTCCTGCATCCATATTTCATTGTGCACAGTCGAGCCATTTGATCGACGACCTCAACGCCGTATTAGGTGTTATTGTAGTATGCCACCGATTCTAGTATTTTTTTAGGATGTTGTTTATTTATAGTAACTGTGTCATGCATTGAGTCAAAAGAAGCACATTTTTGTTCTTTTTCCCCTGATAGCATGTCAGAGTTATGTCACCTGTCTTATAAAGTACAGTTATGTGCAAAGGTGCTGTAGCACATTTTGCTGATTGAGGGATTTCCCTTCTACATTTCTTTACTGTTCCCACAATGTTTGTACTTTTGTGCTTCAAACTTTCTGCAAGGCATTTGGTTGTGGAAAAATTGTCACATCTAATATTTCTTCCTGCAAAAACAAAGGACTGTGTAAGACGCATCACAACATGCTCTGCAAGAGGAACACCCGTGGAGCGTTGATCGTCTGTGCTCAGGTGAGGAAACCCATTTTCCAGATACTTTGAATTTGCATCAAATGCAAGCGAAAACTTTATTCCAAATTTGTCCAGTTTATTGCTCATATATTGAATGAAATATCATCTAGCCTTGCACGGAAACAGTTGCCCATCCACAGTGATATTTTCACATGGAATGTAACACTGCAAGGAATTGGCAATAAAAGGATTCCAGACAGGAGTAGCAGCTGCAAAGCGATCTGTACTTAGTCTTTGAGAACGTGTGTCCTTGTCATAAAATCGCATAAACGACAAAATTTCAGCGAATTTGTTTCTGCTCATTGTATTTCTGAAAAATTGTGGTCCCCAGGTATTCGACCATAACAAGTTCAGCGGAAAGTTTTTTTGCTCCAACACCTCGTAAATACATACGTGGTGGCACGAATTGCGCCACTTGGATAATGAAGCTTTCTTACTCATCGACAAAGGGTCTGCGGAGTACCATTAACCGATCAGGAAGGAAAACAACAACAGATGTGGACAGATCTGAAGGCTAGTTCACACTTCTGTATCCGTCAAAATAACGGATAGCGGTCCTTCTAGTAGAAGCTGTTTGTTTTGCAGTTTTTAGAAAGATCCAAAATGCTTAATTATTTGTCGACGTGTTTATCATAATTATTTATTAAAAGTCGTAGAACATGGGAAGTGTAGAAAAAAACGTAAGCAAGAAATAAGTCTTCTAAAGCAGTGCATCCGTCAAAATGACGGTTGCGCTCCTTCGAGATTTAACAACCCTTATTTATTTATTATTTGGTTATCTATTCATTTATTTATGGCACCATCAGTACAATGCCTCACCAGCCGCCTCTGCTATTTACATCTCATAGAAAATATTGGAAGTGTCCTCCACCAGCATCTATACATTTTTGTACTCGTCTCACCATATTCTCTGAAGTTTTATGGAGAGTATCCTCGCCAATGTTACTTATTTTGGTTCGAATGGATTCCTTGAGAACATCAATTGTCCGTGGCCTATTCTTGTACACTCCACTTTTAGATACCCCCACCGGCGAGGTTAGGTCAGGGGATCTGGGGGGCCACAGACCTTTTGAGATTATTCGATTATCAAAAAAACTGGTTACAAGTTCCATGTGTCAAGAGATGTATGGCACGTTGCTCCATCTTGCTGGAAATAACCTTCTCTCAATTCGATATCATTCAGCTGCTCCTAAATGTCTAGAAAATACCAATATAAACTTCAGTGTCTACAGTAGTATCAAAGAAAATGGGACCAACGATCCCATTTAAGACTTAATTGTCACTGTTGACAATTCTCCCAGAGCCACCGAGATCATTAAAACAAATTTCTAATTTCTACAAGATTTCAAATAGAAATTATGACCTAATGAAATTGTTCGCGTTTATTTCATCGCACTATATTTAATTAATAACCCGGTCTATTATTACTTCAAGTTTTCCTTTTCACCTTTTAAAACTTCCTTGGACACCTACAAATTTTCAGAGCCAAAATTACGCAAATTGTTCAGCCCTTCTCGAGTTTTTGCGAGACTGACAAACGTCAAGATGTACCAAAGTAGTGCGTCAAGGAGAGGATAATTTGCACCTGAATCGAATGTATATTATTTGTGCTAAACCTAACATGCGTAATGGGTAGACAAAGTAATGCATTACATAAAGTGATATTTCACTGCAAATACACGCTTGAACCTCACATAAACCCTAGAAGAAGGTCATTCCGCGAGAGTGTGAACATTTTCCAAGGCCGCAAAACCAACATTTTCAACAAAATCCGTCCACATCAAATTACACCCCTTTCGAAAGTTATTTTAAACTTCTCAAAAATGTCCCTGGCATTTTAACTAAAATATCGACTGTGTAAGACATTTTCATCTCAAATAAACTATATATCTTGAATATTCTAGGAACGTCCTCTGCAGACTTATTCATTCTGGATTATTTTTATATAACTGGTATACTCCAACAGATAGACCAATTTTAGTTAGTTGATGGAAATTAATCATTTCTCCACACTAGCCGTATATAGACTAAGATATTTGATAGATAGAGTCAACATGAAAAATTCAATGCCATAATTTGAACCACGGATCTCCTGGTTTCCGTCCAGTCGCTCTAAACCATTGAGCTACCATGACCAACTTGCTGTCATGACATTAAGTTTTCAATTTAACTCGTATATTTCCCCGGTAGACCACTAAGGGCTCTCGCATCCGAGATACACAGTTTGTGGTGACTTACCATCGTAACTAAAATAATAAGAGTTAAATGATGAAGCCTTGGACTCAAGTACTTACGATAGCAAGTCGCCACAAACGGTGTATCTCGGATGCGAGGCCTCTAGTGGTTTACCGGGGAAATATACGAGTCAAATGGAGAATTTAATGTCATTACAGCAAGTTGGACATGGTAGCTCAATGGGTTAGAGTGACTGGACGGAAGCCAGGAGATCCATGGTTCAGATCCCGGCCATGGCAAGGAATTTTTCATGTTGACTCTATCTATCAGATAGACCAATTCATACTCCCAAAATCTGCATCCGTTAAAAGAAACAATTTGTATGAAACAGAGTTTTTCTTGTAGAATTCAAAAATTCCGAGATATTCCTGGTTAAGTTTTTGATTTCCCAATATTTACATTTCTCTAAAATGGCAAGGCTTTATTTTAAATCAGTGATGCAAATACAAAGTCAACAAGGGACCATCATTTAAAAAAATCAATTATAATTCTATATATCCTTAAATTCTACGGTTTCCTCATGTTTTTCTTACATCCAAATAAACAATACGAAAATTTGTGCAAATATTTATCTCGATAAAAGAGAAGTATTTGGAGCAACAAGCTTTTGAAGAATAGTGTGTACGAGAGTAGAGAAATTCATATGACTGCAGCACATTAGTTCTTACTGTTTTGTTTTACCTTCTCTACTCTGTAGTTAAAGCAAGTGGGATAGCACTACATTCCATATAAAAGTTTCATACACGGATTTTTTTTTTTAAAATTCACTTCATCCAACACTAAGTCTATCGGACGATGAATGAACTCCTGTTCAACTGAGTCCAGGGTACATAAAGCTTAGAGTTACCAGACATTACATGTTACAGGATAAGAGAAAACCTCCAACGTTAAGTCATATCAGACGATGAATGAAACATGTTCAACTGTGTACAGGGTACATAGAGCTTACAGTTATCAGATATTCATCTTTCAGGATAAGGGAAACCTCCAAAGTTAAGTCATATTACATGATGAATGAAATGCTGTACAAATAAGTACAGAGTACATAGAGCAAAAGCTACCATTCATTCATCTTTCAGTACAAGGGAAAACCTCCAACGTTAGGTCATATCGGACGAAGAATGAAATGATGTACATATGTGTGCAGAGTCCATACAGCTTAGAGTAACCAGACATTCATTTTTCATTACAAAGGAAAACCTCCAACGTTAGGTCATATCGGACGAAGAATGATATGATGTACATGTGTGCAGGGTACATAGAGCTTAGAGTAACCAGACATTCATTTTTCAGTACAAGGGAAAACCTCCAACGTTTATCGCACGAGGAATGAAATTATGTTAAATGAGTGCAGAGTACATATAGTTTAGAGTTACCAGACATTCATCTTTCAGGATAAGAGTAAAACTGCAATTAAGTCACATGAGACGATGAATGAAATGGTGTTCAAATGAATACAGGGCACATAGAGCTTAGAGTTAACAGACTTTCATCTTTCAGGATAAGGGATAACCTCCAACGTTAAGTCGTATTGCACGATGAATGAGATAATGTTCAAATGAATACAGGGTACATAGAGCTTAGAGTTACCAGACATTCATCTTTCAGCATGAGGGAAAACCTCCAATATTGAGTCACATCGGACGAAGAATGAAATGCTGTTCAAATGAGTACAGGGTACATAGAGCTTAGAGTTACCGGATATTTATCATTCAGGATAAGAGAAAACATCCAACGTTAAGTCATATCGGAAGAGAAATGGAGTAATGTTCAATTCAGTACAGGGTCCATAGAGCTTAGAGTTACCAGACATTCATCATTCAGGATAAGAGAAAACATCCACCGTTAAGTCATAGCGGACGAGAAATGAAATAATGTTCAAATGAGTACAGGGTACATAGAGCTTAGAATTACCAGACATTCATCATTCAGGATAAGAGAAAACATCCATCGTTAAGTCATATCGGACGAGAAATGAAATGATGTTCAAATGAGTACAGGGTACATAGAGCTTAGAGTTACCAGATATTTATCATTCAGGATAAGAGAAAACATCCACCGTTAAGTCATAGCGGACGAGAAATGAAATAATGTTCAATTGAGTACAGGGTACATAGAGCTTAGAGTTACCAGACATTCATCATTCAGGATAAGAGAAAACATCCAACGTTAAGTCATATCGGACGAGAAATGAAATAATGTTCAAACAAGTACAGGGTACATAGAGCTTACAGTTACCAGACATTTATCATTCAGGATAAGAGAAAACATCCACCATTAAGTCATAGCGGACGAGAAATGAAATGATGTTCAAATGAGTACAGGGTACATAGAGCTTAGAGTTACCAGACATTCATCATTCAGGATAAGAGAAAACATCCAACGTTAAGTCATATCGGACGAGAAATGAAATAATGTTCAAATGAGTACAGGGTACATAAAGCTTAGAGTTACGAGATATTTATCATTCAGGATAAGAGAAATCATCCACCGTTAAGTCATAGCGGACGAGAAATGAAATAATGTTCAATTGAGTACAGGGTACATAGAGCTTAGAGTTACCAGACATTCATCATTCAGGATAAGAGAAAACATCCACCGTTAAGTCATAGCGGACGAGAACTGAAATAATGTTCAATTGAGTACATGGTACATAGAGCTTAGAGTTACCAGACATTTATCATTCAGGATAAGAGAAAACATCCACCGTTAAGTCATATCGGACGAGAAATGAAATAATGTTCAAATGAGTACAGGGTACATAGAGCTTAGAGTTACCAGACATTTATCATTCAGGATAAGAGAAAACATGCAACGTTAAGTCATATCGGACGAGAAATGAAATACCTTCAAATGAGTACAGGGTACATAGAGCTTAGAGTTACCAGATATTTATCATTCAGGATAAGAGAAAACATCCACCGTTAAGTCATAGCGGACGAGAAATGAAATACTGTTTAAATGAGTACAGCGTACATAGAGCTTAGATTTACCATTCATCATTCAGAATAAGAGAAAACAACCAACGTTAAGTCATATCGGACGAGAAATGAAATAATGTTCAAACAAGTACAGGGTACACACAGCTTAGAGTTACTAGACATTTATCATTCAGGATAAGAGAAAACATCCACCGTTAAGTCATAGCGGACGAGAAATGAAATAATGTTCAAATGAGTACAGGGTACATAGAGCTTAGAGTTACCAGACATTCATCATTCAGGATAAGAGAAAAGATCCAACGTTAAGTCATATCGGACGAGAAATGAAATAATGTTCAAACGAGTACAGGGTACATAGAGCTTAGAGTTACCAGACATTCAGCTTTCTGCATAAGGGAAAACCTCCAATATTGAGTCACATCGGACGAAGAATGAAATGCTGTTCAAATGAGTACAGGGTACATAAAGCTTAGAGTTACCAGACATTCATCATTCAGGATAAGAGAAAACATCCAACGTTAAGTCATATCGGACGAGAAATGGAGTAATGTTCAAATGAGTACCGGGTACATAGAGCTTAGAGTTACCAGACATTCATCGTTCAGGATAAGAGAAAACATCCACCGTTAAGACATAGCGGACGAGAAATGAAATAATGTTCAAATGAGTACAGGGTACATAGAGCTTAGAGTTACCAGACATTCATCATTCAGGATAAGAGAAAACATCCAACGTTAAGTCATATCGGACGAGAAATGAAATGATGTTCAAATGAGTACAGGGTACATAGAGCTTAGAGTTACCAGATTTTAATCATTCAGGATAAGAGAAATCATCCACCGTTAAGTCATAGCGGACGAGAAATGAAGTAATGTTCAAATGAGTACAGGGTACATAGAGCTTAGAGTTACCAGACATTCATCATTCAGGATAAGAGAAAACATCCAACGTTAAGTCATATCGGACGAGAAATGAAATAATGTTCAAACAAGTACAGGGTACATAGAGCTGAGAGTTACCAGACATTTATCATTCAGGATAAGAGAAAACATCCAACGTTAAGTCATATCGGACGAGAAATGAAATAATGTTCAAATGAGTACAGGGTACATAGAGCTTACAGTTACCAGACATTTATCATTCAGGATAAGAGAAAACATCCACCGTTAAGTCATATCGGACGAGAAATGAAATAATGTTCAAATGAATACAGGGTACATAGAGCTTACAGTTACCAGACATTTATCATTCAGGATAAGAGAAAACATCCACCGTTAAGTCATATCGGACGAGAAATGAAATAATGTTCAAACAAGTACAGGGTACATAAAGCTTAGAGTTACCAGATATTTATCATTCAGGATAAGAGAAAACATCCAACGTTAAGTCATATCGGACGAGAAATGAAATAATGTTCAAACAAGTACAGGGTACATAGAGCTTACAGTTACCAGACATTTATCATTCAGGATAAGAGAAAACATCCACCGTTAAGTCATAGCGGACGAGAAATGAAATAATGTTCAATTGAGTACAGGGTACATAAAGCTTAGAGTTACCAGACATTCATCATTCAGGATAAGAGAAAACATCCAACGTTAAGTCATATCGGACGAGAAATGAAATAATGTTCAAACAAGTACAGGGTACATAGAGCTTAGAGTTACCAGACATTTATCATTCAGGATAAGAGAAAACATCCAACGTTAAGTCATATCGGACGAGAAATGAAATAATGTTCAAATGAGTACAGGGTACATAGAGCTTAGAGTTTCCAGATATTTATCATTCAGGATAAGAGAAAACATCCACCGTTAAGTCACAGCGGACGAGAAATGAAATAATGTTCAAATGAGTACAGGGTACATAGAGCTTAGAGTTACCAGACATTCATCATTCAGGATAAGAGAAAACATCCAACGTTAAGTCATATCGGACGAGAAATGAAATAATGTTCAAATGAGTACAGGGTACATAGAGCTTAGAGTTCCCAGACATTCATCATTCAGGATAAGAGAAAACATCCACCGTTAAGTCATAGCGGACGAGAAATGAAATAATGTTCAATTGAGTACAGGGTACATAGAGCTTAGAGTTACCAGACATTTATCATTCAGGATAAGAGAAAACATCCAACGTTAAGTCATATCGGACGAGAAATGAAATAATGTTCAAATGAGTACAGGGTACATAGAGCTTAGAGTTACCAGACATTTATCATTTTGGATAAGAGAAAACATCCAACGTTAAGTCATATCGGACGAGAAATGAAATAATGTTCAAACGAGTACAGGGTACATAGAGCTTAGAGTTACCAGATTTCATCTTTCTGCATGCGGGAAAACCTCCAATATTGAGTCACATCGGACGAAGAATGAAATGCTGTTCAAATGAGTACAGGGTACATAAAGCTTAGAGTTACCAGACATTCATCATTCAGGATAAGAGAAAACATCCAACGTTAAGTCATATCGGACGAGAAATGGAGTAATGTTCAAATGAGTACCGGGTACATAGAGTTTAGGGTTACCAGACATTCATCATTCAGGATAAGAGAAAACATCCACCGTTAAGTCATAGCGGACGAGAAATGAAATAATGTTCAAATGAGTACAGGGTACATAGAGCTTAGAGTTACCAGACATTCATCATTCAGGATAAGAGAAAACATCCACCGTTAAGTCATAGCGGACGAGAAATGAAATAATGTTCAAATGAGTACAGGGTACATAGAGCTTAGAGTTACCAGATTTTAATAATTCAGGATAAGAGAAATCATCCACCGTTAAGTCATAGCGGACGAGAAATGAAATAATGTTCAAATGAGTACAGGGTACATAGAGCTTAGATTTACCAGACATTCATCATTCAGGATAAGAGAAAACATCCAACGTTAAGTCATATCGGACGAGAAATGAAATAATGTTCAAACAAGTACAGGGTACATAGAGCTTAGAGTTACCAGACATTTATCATTCAGGATAAGAGAAAACATCCACCGTTAAGTCATAGCGGACGAGAAATGAAATAATGTTTAAATGAGTACAGGGTACATAGAGCTTAGAGTTACCAGACATTCATCATTCAGGATAAGAGAAAACCTCCAACGTTAAGTCATATAGGACGAGAAATGAAATAATGTTCAAATGAGTACATGGTACATAAAGCTTAGAGTTACCAGATATTTATCATTCAGCATAAGAGAAAACATCCAACGTTAAGTCATATCGGACGAGAAATGAAATAATGTTCAATTGAGTACAGGGTACATAGAGCTTAGAGTTACCAGACATTCATCATTCAGGATAAGAGAAAACCTCCAACGTTAAGTCATATTGGACGAGAAATGAAATAATGTTCAAATGAGTACAGGGTACATAGAGCTTAGAGTTACCAGACATTCATCATTCAGGATAAGAGAAAACATCCAACGTTAAGTCATAGCGGACGAGAAATGAAACAATGTTCAATTGAGTACAGGGTACATAGAGCTTAGAGTTACCAGACATTCATCATTCAGGATAAGAGAAAACATCCAACGTTAAGTCATATCGGACGAGAAATGAAATAATGTTCAAACAAGTACAGGGTACATAGAGCTTAGAGTTACCACACATTTATCATTCAGGATAAGAGAAAACATCCAACGTTAAGTCATATCGGACGAGAAATGAAATAATGTTCAAACAAGTACAGGGTACATAGAGCTTAGAGTTACCAGACATTTATCATTCAGGATAAGAGAAAACATCTACCGTTAAGTCATAGCGGACGAGAAATGAAATAATGTTCAATTGAGTACAGGGTACATAAAGCTTAGAGTTACCAGACATTCATCATTCAGGATAAGAGAAAACATCCAACGTTAAGTCATTACGGACGAGAAATGAAATAATGTTCAAACAAATACAGGGTACATAGAGCTTAGAGTTACCAGACATTTATCAGGATAAGAGAAAACATCCAACGTTAAGTCATATCGGACGAGAAATGAAATAATGTTCAAATGAGTACAGGGTGCATAAAGCTTAGAGTTACCAGATATTTATCATTCAGCATAAGAGAAAACATCCACCGTTAAGTCACAGCGGACGAGAAATGAAATAATGTTCAATTGAGTACAGGGTACATAGAGCTTAGAGTTACCAGACATTCATTATTCAGGATAAGAGAAAACATCCAACGTTAAGTCATATCGGACGAGAAATGAAATAATGTTCAAATGAGTACGGGGTACATAGAGCTTAGAGTTACCAGACATTCATCATTCAGGATAAGAGAAAACCTCCAACGTTAAGTCATATCGGACGAGAAATGAAATAATGTTCAAATGAGTACAGGGTACATAAAGCTTAGAGTTACCAGACATTTATCATTCAGGATAAGAGAAAACATCCAACGTTAAGTCATATCGGACGAGAAATGAAATAATGTTCAAACGAGTACAGGGTACATAGAGCTTAGAGTTACCAGATTTCATCTTTCTGCATGCGGGAAAACCTCCAATATTGAGTCACATCGGACGAAGAATGAAATGCTGTTCAAATGAGTACAGGGTACATAAAGCTTAGAGTTACCAGACATTCATCATTCAGGATAAGAGAAAACATCCAACGTTAAGTCATATCGGACGAGAAATGGAGTAATGTTCAAATGAGTACCGGGTACATAGAGCTTAGGGTTACCAGACATTCATCATTCAGGATAAGAGAAAACATCCACCGTTAAGTCATAGCGGACGAGAAATGAAATAATGTTCAAATGAGTGCAGGGTACATAGAGCTTAGAGTTACCAGACATTCATCATTCAGGATAAGAGAAAACATCCACCGTTAAGTCATAGCGGACGAGAAATGAAATAATGTTCAAATGAGTACAGGGTACATAGAGCTTAGAGTTACCAGATTTTAATAATTCAGGATAAGAGAAATCATCCACCGTTAAGATATAGCGGACGAGAAATGAAATAATGTTCAAATGAGTACAGGGTACATAGAGCTTAGAGTTACCAGACATTCATCATTCAGGATAAGAGAAAACATCCAACGTTAAGTCATATCGGACGAGAAATGAAATAATGTTCAAACAAGTACAGGGTACATAGAGCTTAGAGTTACCAGACATTCATCATTCTGGATAAGAGAAAACATCCAACGTTAAGTCATATCGGACGAGAAATGAAATAATGTTCAAACAAGTACAGGGTACATAGAGCTTACAGTTACCAGACATTTATCATTCAGGATAAGAGAAAACATCCACCATTAAGTCATAGCGGACGAGAAATGAAATAATGTTCAAATGAGTACAGGGTACATAGAGCTTAGAGTTACCAGACATTCATCATTCAGGATAAGAGAAAACATCCAACGTTAAGTCATATCGGACGAGAAATGAAATAATGTTCAAATGAGTACAGGGTACATAAAGCTTAGAGTTACGAGATATTTATCATTCAGGATAAGAGAAATCATCCACCGTTAAGTCATAGCGGACGAGAAATGAAATAATGTTCAATTGAGTACAGGGTACATAGAGCTTAGAGTTACCAGACATTCATCATTCAGGATAAGAGAAAACATCCACCGTTAAGTCATAGCGGACGAGAACTGAAATAATCTTCAATTGAGTACATGGTACATAGAGCTTAGAGTTACCAGACATTTATCATTCAGGATAAGAGAAAACATCCACCGTTAAGTCATATCGGACGAGAAATGAAATAATGTTCAAATGAGTACAGGGTACATAGAGCTTAGAGTTACCAGACATTTATCATTCAGGATAAGAGAAAACATGCAACGTTAAGTCATATCGGACGAGAAATGAAATACCTTCAAATGAGTACAGAGTACATAGAGCTTAGAGTTACCAGATATTTATCATTCAGGATAAGAGAAAACATCCACCGTTAAGTCATAGCGGACGAGAAATGAAATACTGTTTAAATGAGTACAGCGTACATAGAGCTTAGATTTACCATTCATCATTCAGAATAGGAGAAAACAACCAACGTTAAGTCATATCGGACGAGAAATGAATTAATGTTCAAACAAGTACAGGGTACACAGAGCTTAGAGTTACTAGACATTTATCATTCAGGATAACAGAAAACATCCACCGTTAAGTCATAGCGGACGAGAAATGAAATAATGTTCAAATGAGTACAGGGTACATAGAGCTTAGAGTTACCAGACATTCATCATTCAGGATAAGAGAAAAGATCCAACGTTAAGTCATATCGGACGAGAAATGAAATAATGTTCAAACGAGTACAGGGTACATAGAGCTTAGAGTTACCAGACATTCAGCTTTCTGCATAAGGGAAAACCTCCAATATTGAGTCACATCGGACGAAGAATGAAATGCTGTTCAAATGAGTACAGGGTACATAAAGCTTAGAGTTACCAGACATTCATCATTCAGGATAAGAGAAAACATCCAACGTTAAGTCATATCGGACGAGAAATGGAGTAATGTTCAAATGAGTACCGGGTACATAGAGCTTAGAGTTACCAGACATTCATCGTTCAGGATAAGAGAAAACATCCACCGTTAAGACATAGCGGACGAGAAATGAAATAATGTTCAAATGAGTACAGGGTACATAGAGCTTAGAGTTACCAGACATTCATCATTCAGGATAAGAGAAAACATCCAACGTTAAGTCATATCGGACGAGAAATGAAATGATGTTCAAATGAGTACAGGGTTCATAGAGCTTAGAGTTACCAGATTTTAATCATTCAGGATAAGAGAAATCATCCACCGTTAAGTCATAGCGGACGAGAAATGAAGTAATGTTCAAATGAGTACAGGGTACATAGAGCTTAGAGTTACCAGACATTCATCATTCAGGATAAGAGAAAACATCCAAAGTTAAGTCATATCGGACGAGAAATGAAATAATGTTCAAACAAGTACAGGGTACGTAGAGCTGAGAGTTACCAGACATTTATCATTCAGGATAAGAGAAAACATCCAACGTAAAGTCATATCGGACGAGAAATGAAATAATGTTCAAATGAGTACAGGGTACATAGAGCTTACAGTTACCAGACATTTATCATTCAGGATAAGAGAAAACATCCACCGTTAAGTCATATCGGACGAGAAATGAAATAATGCTCAAATGAATACAGGGTACATAAAGCTTAGAGTTACCAGATATTTATCATTCAGGATAAGAGAAAACATCCAACGTTAAGTCATATCGGACGAGAAATGAAATAATGTTCAAACAAGTACAGGGTACATAGAGCTTACAGTTACCAGACATTTATCATTCAGGATAAGAGAAAACATCCACCGTTAAGTCATAGCGGACGAGAAATGAAATAATGTTCAATTGAGTACAGGGTACATAAAGCTTAGAGTTACCAGACATTCATCATTCAGGATAAGAGAAAACATCCAACGTTAAGTCATATCGGACGAGAAATGAAATAATGTTCAAACAAGTACAGGGTACATAGAGCTTAGAGTTACCAGACATTTATCATTCAGGATAAGAGAAAACATCCAACGTTAAGTCATATCGGACGAGAAATGAAATAATGTTCAAATGAGTACAGGGTACATAGAGCTTAGAGTTTCCAGATATTTATCATTCAGGATAAGAGAAAACATCCACCGTTAAGTCACAGCGGACGAGAAATGAAATAATGTTCAAATGAGTACAGGGTACATAGAGCTTAGAGTTACCAGACATTCATCATTCAGGATAAGAGAAAACATCCAACGTTAAGTCATATCGGACGAGAAATGAAATAATGTTCAAATGAGTACAGGGTACATAGAGCTTAGAGTTCCCAGACATTCATCATTCAGGATAAGAGAAAACATCCACCGTTAAGTCATAGCGGACGAGAAATGAAATAATGTTCAATTGAGTACAGGGTACATAGAGCTTAGAGTTACCAGACATTTATCATTCAGGATAAGAGAAAACATCCAACGTTAAGTCATATCGGACGAGAAATGAAATAATGTTCAAATGAGTACAGGGTACATAGAGCTTAGAGTTACCAGACATTTATCATTCAGGATAAGAGAAAACATCCAACGTTAAGTCATATCGGACGAGAAATGAAATAATGTTCAAACGAGTACAGGGTACATAGAGCTTAGAGTTACCAGATTTCATCTTTCTGCATGCGGGAAAACCTCCAATATTGAGTCACATCGGACGAAGAATGAAATGCTGTTCAAATGAGTACAGGGTACATAAAGCTTAGAGTTACCAGACATTCATCATTCAGGATAAGAGAAAACATCCAACGTTAAGTCATATCGGACGAGAAATGGAGTAATGTTCAAATGAGTACCGGGTACATAGAGCTTAGGGTTACCAGACATTCATCATTCAGGATAAGAGAAAACATCCACCGTTAAGTCATAGCGGACGAGAAATGAAATAATGTTCAAATGAGTACAGGGTACATAGAGCTTAGAGTTACCAGACATTCATCATTCAGGATAAGAGAAAACATCCACCGTTAAGTCATAGCGGACGAGAAATGAAATAATGTTCAAATGAGTACAGGGTACATAGAGCTTAGAGTTACCAGATTTTAATAATTCAGGATAAGAGAAATCATCCACCGTTAAGTCATAGCGGACGAGAAATGAAATAATGTTCAAATGAGTACAGGGTACATAGAGCTTAGAGTTACCAGACATTCATCATTCAGGATAAGAGAAAACATCCAACGTTAAGTCATATCGGACGAGAAATGAAATAATGTTCAAACAAGTACAGGGTACATAGAGCTTAGAGTTACCAGACATTTATCATTCAGGATAAGAGAAAACATCCACCGTTAAGTCATAGCGGACGAGAAATGAAATAATTATCAAATGAGTACAGGGTACATAGAGCTTAGAGTTACCAGACATTCATCATTCAGGATAAGAGAAAACCTCCAACGTTAAGTCATATAGGACGAGAAATGAAATAATGTTCAAATGAGTACATGGTACATAAAGCTTAGAGTTACCAGATATTTATCATTCAGCATAAGAGAAAACATCCAACGTTAAGTCATATCGGACGAGAAATGAAATAATGTTCAATTGAGTACAGGGTACATAGAGCTTAGAGTTACCAGACATTCATCATTCAGGATAAGAGAAAACCTACAACGTTAAGTCATATCGGACGAGAAATGAAATAATGTTCAAATGAGTACAGGGTACATAAAGCTTAGAGTTACCAGATATTTATCATTCAGGATAAGAGAAAACATCCAACGTTAAGTCATAGCGGACGAGAAATGAAACAATGTTCAATTGAGTACAGGGTACATAGAGCTTAGAGTTACCAGACATTCATCATTCAGGATAAGAGAAAACATCCAACGTTAAGTCATATCGGACGAGAAATGAAATAATGTTCAAACAAGTACAGGGTACATAGAGCTTAGAGTTACCAGACATTTATCATTCAGGATAAGAGAAAACATCCACCATTAAGTCATAGCGGACGAGAAATGAAATAATGTTCAAATGAGTACAGGGTACATAGAGCTTAGAGTTACCAGACATTCATCATTCAGGATAAGAGAAAACATCCAACGTTAAGTCATATCGGACGAGAAATGAAATAATGTTCAAATGAGTACAGGGTACATAAAGCTTAGAGTTACGAGATATTTATCATTCAGGATAAGAGAAATCATCCACCGTTAAGTCATAGCGGACGAGAAATGAAATAATGTTCAATTGAGTACAGGGTACATAGAGCTTAGAGTTACCAGACATTCATCATTCAGGATAAGAGAAAACATCCACCGTTAAGTCATAGCGGACGAGAACTGAAATAATGTTCAATTGAGTACATGGTACATAGAGCTTAGAGTTACCAGACATTTATCATTCAGGATAAGAGAAAACATCCAACGTTAAGTCATATCGGACGAGAAATGAAATAATGTTCAAATGAGTACAGGGTACATAGAGCTTAGAGTTACCAGACATTTATCATTCAGGATAAGAGAAAACATGCAACGTTAAGTCATATCGGACGAGAAATGAAATACCTTCAAATGAGTACAGGGTACATAGAGCTTAGAGTTACCAGATATTTATCATTCAGGATAAGAGAAAACATCCACCGTTAAGTCATAGCGGACGAGAAATGAAATACTGTTTAAATGAGTACAGCGTACATATAGCTTAGATTTACCATTCATCATTCAGAATAAGAGAAAACAACCAACGTTAAGTCATATCGGACGAGAAATGAAATAATGTTCAAACAAGTACAGGGTACACAGAGCTTAGAGTTACTAGACATTTATCATTCAGGATAAGAGAAAACATCCACCGTTAAGTCATAGCGGACGAGAAATGAAATAATGTTCAAATGAGTACAGGGTACATAGAGCTTAGAGTTACCAGACATTCATCATTCAGGATAAGAGAAAAGATCCAACGTTAAGTCATATCGGACGAGAAATGAAATAATGTTCAAACGAGTACAGGGTACATAGAGCTTAGAGTTACCAGACATTCAGCTTTCTGCATAAGGGAAAACCTCCAATATTGAGTCACATCGGACGAAGAATGAAATGCTGTTCAAATGAGTACAGGGTACATAAAGCTTAGAGTTACCAGACATTCATCATTCAGGATAAGAGAAAACATCCAACGTTAAGTCATATCGGACGAGAAATGGAGTAATGTTCAAATGAGTACCGGGTACATAGAGCTTAGAGTTACCAGACATTCATCGTTCAGGATAAGAGAAAACATCCACCGTTAAGACATAGCGGACGAGAAATGAAATAATGTTCAAATGAGTACAGGGTACATAGAGCTTAGAGTTACCAGACATTCATCATTCAGGATAAGAGAAAACATCCAACGTTAAGTCATATCGGACGAGAAATGAAATGATGTTCAAATGAGTACAGGGTACATAGAGCTTAGAGTTACCAGATTTTAATCATTCAGGATAAGAGAAATCATCCACCGTTAAGTCATAGCGGACGAGAAATGAAGTAATGTTCAAATGAGTACAGGGTACATAGAGCTTAGAGTTACCAGACATTCATCATTCAGGATAAGAGAAAACATCCAACGTTAAGTCATATCGGACGAGAAATGAAATAATGTTCAAACAAGTACAGGGTACATAGAGCTGAGAGTTACCAGACATTTATCATTCAGGATAAGAGAAAACATCCAACGTTAAGTCATATCGGACGAGAAATGAAATAATGTTCAAATGAGTACAGGGTACATAGAGCTTACAGTTACCAGACATTTATCATTCAGGATAAGAGAAAACATCCACCGTTAAGTCATATCGGACGAGAAATGAAATAATGTTCAAATGAATACAGGGTACATAGAGCTTACAGTTACCAGACATTTATCATTCAGGATAAGAGAAAACATCCACCGTTAAGTCATATCGGACGAGAAATGAAATAATGTTCAAACAAGTACAGGGTACATAAAGCTTAGAGTTACCAGATATTTATCATTCAGGATAAGAGAAAACATCCAACGTTAAGTCATATCGGACGAGAAATGAAATAATGTTCAAACAAGTACAGGGTACATAGAGCTTACAGTTACCAGACATTTATCATTCAGGATAAGAGAAAACATCCACCGTTAAGTCATAGCGGACGAGAAATGAAATAATGTTCAATTGAGTACAGGGTACATAAAGCTTAGAGTTACCAGACATTCATCATTCAGGATAAGAGAAAACATCCAACGTTAAGTCATATCGGACGAGAAATGGAGTAATGTTCAAATGAGTACCGGGTACATAGAGTTTAGGGTTACCAGACATTCATCATTCAGGATAAGAGAAAACATCCACCGTTAAGTCATAGCGGACGAGAAATGAAATAATGTTCAAATGAGTACAGGGTACATAGAGCTTAGAGTTACCAGACATTCATCATTCAGGATAAGAGAAAACATCCACCGTTAAGTCATAGCGGACGAGAAATGAAATAATGTTCAAATGAGTACAGGGTACATAGAGCTTAGAGTTACCAGATTTTAATAATTCAGGATAAGAGAAATCATCCACCGTTAAGTCATAGCGGACGAGAAATGAAATAATGTTCAAATGAGTACAGGGTACATAGAGCTTAGATTTACCAGACATTCATCATTCAGGATAAGAGAAAACATCCAACGTTAAGTCATATCGGACGAGAAATGAAATAATGTTCAAACAAGTACAGGGTACATAGAGCTTAGAGTTACCAGACATTTATCATTCAGGATAAGAGAAAACATCCACCGTTAAGTCATAGCGGACGAGAAATGAAATAATGTTTAAATGAGTACAGGGTACATAGAGCTTAGAGTTACCAGACATTCATCATTCAGGATAAGAGAAAACCTCCAACGTTAAGTCATATAGGACGAGAAATGAAATAATGTTCAAATGAGTACATGGTACATAAAGCTTAGAGTTACCAGATATTTATCATTCAGCATAAGAGAAAACATCCAACGTTAAGTCATATCGGACGAGAAATGAAATAATGTTCAATTGAGTACAGGGTACATAGAGCTTAGAGTTACCAGACATTCATCATTCAGGATAAGAGAAAACCTCCAACGTTAAGTCATATCGGACGAGAAATGAAATAATGTTCAAATGAGTACAGGGTACATAGAGCTTAGAGTTACCAGACATTCATCATTCAGGATAAGAGAAAACATCCAACGTTAAGTCATAGCGGACGAGAAATGAAACAATGTTCAATTGAGTACAGGGTACATAGAGCTTAGAGTTACCAGACATTCATCATTCAGGATAAGAGAAAACATCCAACGTTAAGTCATATCGGACGAGAAATGAAATAATGTTCAAACAAGTACAGGGTACATAGAGCTTAGAGTTACCAGACATTTATCATTCAGGATAAGAGAAAACATCCAACGTTAAGTCATATCGGACGAGAAATGAAATAATGTTCAAACAAGTACAGGGTACATAGAGCTTAGAGTTACCAGACATTTATCATTCAGGATAAGAGAAAACATCTACCGTTAAGTCATAGCGGACGAGAAATGGAATAATGTTCAATTGAGTACAGGGTACATAAAGCTTAGAGTTACCAGACATTCATCATTCAGAATAAGAGAAAACATCCAACGTTAAGTCATTACGGACGAGAAATGAAATAATGTTCAAACAAATACAGGGTACATAGAGCTTAGAGTTACCAGACATTTATCAGGATAAGAGAAAACATCCAACGTTAAGTCATATCGGACGAGAAATGAAATAATGTTCAAATGAGTACAGGGTGCATAAAGCTTAGAGTTACCAGATATTTATCATTCAGCATAAGAGAAAACATCCACCGTTAAGTCACAGCGGACGAGAAATGAAATAATGTTCAATTGAGTACAGGGTACATAAAGCTTAGAGTTACCAGACATTCATTATTCAGGATAAGAGAAAACATCCAACGTTAAGTCATATCGGACGAGAAATGAAATAATGTTCAAATGAGTACGGGGTACATAGAGCTTAGAGTTACCAGACATTCATCATTCAGGATAAGAGAAAACCTCCAACGTTAAGTCATATCGGACGAGAAATGAAATAATGTTCAAATGAGTACAGGGTACATAAAGCTTAGAGTTACCAGACATTTATCATTCAGGATAAGAGAAAACATCCAACGTTAAGTCATATCGGACGAGAAATGAAATAATGTTCAAACGAGTACAGGGTACATAGAGCTTAGAGTTACCAGATTTCATCTTTCTGCATGCGGGAAAACCTCCAATATTGAGTCACATCGGACGAAGAATGAAATGCTGTTCAAATGAGTACAGGGTACATAAAGCTTAGAGTTACCAGACATTCATCATTCAGGATAAGAGAAAACATCCAACGTTAAGTCATATCGGACGAGAAATGGAGTAATGTTCAAATGAGTACCGGGTACATAGAGCTTAGGGTTACCAGACATTCATCATTCAGGATAAGAGAAAACATCCACCGTTAAGTCATAGCGGACGAGAAATGAAATAATGTTCAAATGAGTACAGGGTACATAGAGCTTAGAGTTACCAGACATTCATCATTCAGGATAAGAGAAAACATCCACCGTTAAGTCATAGCGGACGAGAAATGAAATAATGTTCAAATGAGTACAGGGTACATAGAGCTTAGGGTTACCAGATTTTAATAATTCAGGATAAGAGAAATCATCCACCGTTAAGATATAGCGGACGAGAAATGAAATAATGTTCAAATGAGTACAGGGTACATAGAGCTTAGAGTTACCAGACATTCATCATTCAGGATAAGAGAAAACATCCAACGTTAAGTCATATCGGACGAGAAATGAAATAATGTTCAAACAAGTACAGGGTACATAGAGCTTAGAGTTACCAGACATTCATCATTCAGGATAAGAGAAAACATCCAACGTTAAGTCATATCGGACGAGAAATGAAATAATGTTCAAACAAGTACAGGGTACATAGAGCTTACAGTTACCAGACATTTATCATTCAGGATAAGAGAAAACATCCACCATTAAGTCATAGCGGACGAGAAATGAAATAATGTTCAAATGAGTACAGGGTACATAGAGCTTAGAGTTACCAGACATTCATCATTCAGGATAAGAGAAAACATCCAACGTTAAGTCATATCGGACGAGAAATGAAATAATGTTCAAATGAGTACAGGGTACATAAAGCTTAGAGTTACGAGATATTTATCATTCAGGATAAGAGAAATCATCCACCGTTAAGTCATAGCGGACGAGAAATGAAATAATGTTCAATTGAGTACAGGGTACATAGAGCTTAGAGTTACCAGACATTCATCATTCAGGATAAGAGAAAACATCCACCGTTAAGTCATAGCGGACGAGAACTGAAATAATCTTCAATTGAGTACATGGTACATAGAGCTTAGAGTTACCAGACATTTATCATTCAGGATAAGAGAAAACATCCACCGTTAAGTCATATCGGACGAGAAATGAAATAATGTTCAAATGAGTACAGGGTACATAGAGCTTAGAGTTACCAGACATTTATCATTCAGGATAAGAGAAAACATGCAACGTTAAGTCATATCGGACGAGAAATGAAATACCTTCAAATGAGTACAGAGTACATAGAGCTTAGAGTTACCAGATATTTATCATTCAGGATAAGAGAAAACATCCACCGTTAAGTCATAGCGGACGAGAAATGAAATACTGTTTAAATGAGTACAGCGTACATAGAGCTTAGATTTACCATTCATCATTCAGAATAAGAGAAAACAACCAACGTTAAGTCATATCGGACGAGAAATGAATTAATGTTCAAACAAGTACAGGGTACACAGAGCTTAGAGTTACTTGACATTTATCATTCAGGATAAGAGAAAACATCCACCGTTAAGTCATAGCGGACGAGAAATGAAATAATGTTCAAATGAGTACAGGGTACATAGAGCTTAGAGTTACCAGACATTCATCATTCAGGATAAGAGAAAAGATCCAACGTTAAGTCATATCGGACGAGAAATGAAATAATGTTCAAACGAGTACAGGGTACATAGAGCTTAGAGTTACCAGACATTCAGCTTTCTGCATAAGGGAAAACCTCCAATATTGAGTCACATCGGACGAAGAATGAAATGCTGTTCAAATGAGTACAGGGTACATAAAGCTTAGAGTTACCAGACATTCATCATTCAGGATAAGAGAAAACATCCAACGTTAAGTCATATCGGACGAGAAATGGAGTAATGTTCAAATGAGTACCGGGTACATAGAGCTTAGAGTTACCAGACATTCATCGTTCAGGATAAGAGAAAACATCCACCGTTAAGACATAGCGGACGAGAAATGAAATAATGTTCAAATGAGTACAGGGTACATAGAGCTTAGAGTTACCAGACATTCATCATTCAGGATAAGAGAAAACATCCAACGTTAAGTCATATCGGACGAGAAATGAAATGATGTTCAAATGAGTACAGGGTACATAGAGCTTAGAGTTACCAGATTTTAATCATTCAGGATAAGAGAAATCATCCACCGTTAAGTCATAGCGGACGAGAAATGAAGTAATGTTCAAATGAGTACAGGGTACATAGAGCTTAGAGTTACCAGACATTCATCATTCAGGATAAGAGAAAACATCCAACGTTAAGTCATATCGGACGAGAAATGAAATAATGTTCAAACAAGTACAGGGTACGTAGAGCTGAGAGTTACCAGACATTTATCATTCAGGATAAGAGAAAACATCCAACGTTAAGTCATATCGGACGAGAAATGAAATAATGTTCAAATGAGTACAGGGTACATAGAGCTTACAGTTACCAGACATTTATCATTCAGGATAAGAGAAAACATCCACCGTTAAGTCATATCGGACGAGAAATGAAATAATGCTCAAATGAATACAGGGTACATAAAGCTTAGAGTTACCAGATATTTATCATTCAGGATAAGAGAAAACATCCAACGTTAAGTCATATCGGACGAGAAATGAAATAATGTTCAATTGAGTACAGGGTACATAGAGCTTACAGTTACCAGACATTTATCATTCAGGATAAGAGAAAACATCCACCGTTAAGTCATAGCGGACGAGAAATGAAATAATGTTCAATTGAGTACAGGGTACATAAAGCTTAGAGTTACCAGACATTCATCATTCAGGATAAGAGAAAACATCCAACGTTAAGTCATATCGGACGAGAAATGAAATAATGTTCAAACAAGTACCGGGTACATAGAGCTTAGAGTTACCAGACATTTATCATTCAGGATAAGAGAAAACATCCAACGTTAAGTCATATCGGACGAGAAATGAAATAATGTTCAAATGAGTACAGGGTACATAGAGCTTAGAGTTTCCAGATATTTATCATTCAGGATAAGAGAAAACATCCACCGTTAAGTCACAGCGGACGAGAAATGAAATAATGTTCAAATGAGTACAGGGTACATAGAGCTTAGAGTTACCAGACATTCATCATTCAGGATAAGAGAAAACATCCAACGTTAAGTCATATCGGACGAGAAATGAAATAATGTTCAAATGAGTACAGGGTACATAGAGCTTAGAGTTACCAGACATTCAGCTTTCTGCATAAGGGAAAACCTCCAATATTGAGTCACATCGGACGAAGAATGAAATGCTGTTCAAATGAGTACAGGGTACATAAAGCTTAGAGTTACCAGACATTCATCATTCAGGATAAGAGAAAACATCCAACGTTAAGTCATATCGGACGAGAAATGGAGTAATGTTCAAATGAGTACCGGGTACATAGAGCTTAGAGTTACCAGACATTCATCGTTCAGGATAAGAGAAAACATCCACCGTTAAGACATAGCGGACGAGAAATGAAATAATGTTCAAATGAGTACAGGGTACATAGAGCTTAGAGTTACCAGACATTCATCATTCAGGATAAGAGAAAACATCCAACGTTAAGTCATATCGGACGAGAAATGAAATGATGTTCAAATGAGTACAGGGTACATAGAGCTTAGAGTTACCAGATTTTAATCATTCAGGATAAGTGAAATCATCCACCGTTAAGTCATAGCGGACGAGAAATGAAGTAATGTTCAGATGAGTACAGGGTACATAGAGCTTAGAGTTACCAGACATTCATCATTCAGGATAAGAGAAAACATCCAACGTTAAGTCATATCGGACGAGAAATGAAATAATGTTCAAACAAGTACAGGGTACATAGAGCTTACAGTTACCAGACATTTATCATTCAGGATAAGAGAAAACATCCAACGTTAAGTCATATCGGACGAGAAATGAAATAATGTTCAAATGAGTACAGGGTACATAGAGCTTACAGTTACCAGACATTTATCATTCAGGATAAGAGAAAACATCCACCGTTAAGTCATATCGGACGAGAAATGAAATAATGTTCAAATGAATACAGGGTACATAGAGCTTACAGTTACCAGACATTTATCATTCAGGATAAGAGAAAACATCCACCGTTAAGTCATATCGGACGAGAAATGAAATAATGTTCAAACAAGTACAGGGTACATAAAGCTTAGAGTTACCAGATATTTATCATTCAGGATAAGAGAAAACATCCAACGTTAAGTCATATCGGACGAGAAATGAAATAATGTTCAAACAAGTACAGGGTACATAGAGCTTACAGTTACCAGACATTTATCATTCAGGATAAGAGAAAACATCCACCGTTAAGTCATAGCGGACGAGAAATGAAATAATGTTCAATTGAGTACAGGGTACATAAAGCTTAGAGTTACCAGACATTCATCATTCAGGATAAGAGAAAACATCCAACGTTAAGTCATATCGGACGAGAAATGGAGTAATGTTCAAATGAGTACCGGGTACATAGAGTTTAGGGTTACCAGACATTCATCATTCAGGATAAGAGAAAACATCCACCGTTAAGTCATAGCGGACGAGAAATGAAATAATGTTCAAATGAGTACAGGGTACATAGAGCTTAGAGTTACCAGACATTCATCATTCAGGATAAGAGAAAACATCCACCGTTAAGTCATAGCGGACGAGAAATGAAATAATGTTCAAATGAGTACAGGGTACATAGAGCTTAGAGTTACCAGATTTTAATAATTCAGGATAAGAGAAATCATCCACCGTTAAGTCATAGCGGACGAGAAATGAAATAATGTTCAAATGAGTACAGGGTACATAGAGCTTAGATTTACCAGACATTCATCATTCAGGATAAGAGAAAACATCCAACGTTAAGTCATATCGGACGAGAAATGAAATAATGTTCAAACAAGTACAGGGTACATAGAGCTTAGAGTTACCAGACATTTATCATTCAGGATAAGAGAAAACATCCACCGTTAAGTCATAGCGGACGAGAAATGAAATAATGTTTAAATGAGTACAGGGTACATAGAGCTTAGAGTTACCAGACATTCATCATTCAGGATAAGAGAAAACCTCCAACGTTAAGTCATATAGGACGAGAAATGAAATAATGTTCAAATGAGTACATGGTACATAAAGCTTAGAGTTACCAGATATTTATCATTCAGCATAAGAGAAAACATCCAACGTTAAGTCATATCGGACGAGAAATGAAATAATGTTCAATTGAGTACAGGGTACATAGAGCTTAGAGTTACCAGACATTCATCATTCAGGATAAGAGAAAACCTCCAACGTTAAGTCATATCGGACGAGAAATGAAATAATGTTCAAATGAGTACAGGGTACATAGAGCTTAGAGTTACCAGACATTCATCATTCAGGATAAGAGAAAACATCCAACGTTAAGTCATAGCGGACGAGAAATGAAACAATGTTCAATTGAGTACAGGGTACATAGAGCTTAGAGTTACCAGACATTCATCATTCAGGATAAGAGAAAACATCCAACGTTAAGTCATATCGGACGAGAAATGAAATAATGTTCAAACAAGTACAGGGTACATAGAGCTTAGAGTTACCAGACATTTATCATTCAGGATAAGAGAAAACATCCAACGTTAAGTCATATCGGACGAGAAATGAAATAATGTTCAAACAAGTACAGGGTACATAGAGCTTAGAGTTACCAGACATTTATCATTCAGGATAAGAGAAAACATCTACCGTTAAGTCATAGCGGACGAGAAATGAAATAATGTTCAATTGAGTACAGGGTACATAAAGCTTAGAGTTACCAGACATTCATCATTCAGGATAAGAGAAAACATCCAACGTTAAGTCATTACGGACGAGAAATGAAATAATGTTCAAACAAATACAGGGTACATAGAGCTTAGAGTTACCAGACATTTATCAGGATAAGAGAAAACATCCAACGTTAAGTCATATCGGACGAGAAATGAAATAATGTTCAAATGAGTACAGGGTGCATAAAGCTTAGAGTTACCAGATATTTATCATTCAGCATAAGAGAAAACATCCACCGTTAAGTCACAGCGGACGAGAAATGAAATAATGTTCAATTGAGTACAGGGTACATAGAGCTTAGAGTTACCAGACATTCATTATTCAGGATAAGAGAAAACATCCAACGTTAAGTCATATCGGACGAGAAATGAAATAATGTTCAAATGAGTACGGGGTACATAGAGCTTAGAGTTACCAGACATTCATCATTCAGGATAAGAGAAAACCTCCAACGTTAAGTCATATCGGACGAGAAATGAAGTAATGTTCAAATGAGTACAGGTTACATAATGCTTAGAGTTACCAGACATTTATCATTCAGGATAAGAGAAAACATCCAACGTTAAGTCATATCGGACGAGAAATGAAATAATGTTCAAACGAGTACAGGGTACATAGAGCTTAGAGTTACCAGATTTCATCTTTCTGCATGCGGGAAAACCTCCAATATTGAGTCACATCGGACGAAGAATGAAATGCTGTTCAAATGAGTACAGGGTACATAAAGCTTAGAGTTACCAGACATTCATCATTCAGGATAAGAGAAAACATCCAACGTTAAGTCATATCGGACGAGAAATGGAGTAATGTTCAAATGAGTACCGGGTACATAGAGCTTAGGGTTACCAGACATTCATCATTCAGGATAAGAGAAAACATCCACCGTTAAGTCATAGCGGACGAGAAATGAAATAATGTTCAAATGAGTACAGGGTACATAGAGCTTAGAGTTACCAGACATTCATCATTCAGGATAAGAGAAAACATCCACCGTTAAGTCATAGCGGACGAGAAATGAAATAATGTTCAAATGAGTACAGGGTACATAGAGCTTAGGGTTACCAGATTTTAATAATTCAGGATAAGAGAAATCATCCACCGTTAAGATATAGCGGACGAGAAATGAAATAATGTTCAAATGAGTACAGGGTACATAGAGCTTAGAGTTACCAGACATTCATCATTCAGGATAAGAGAAAACATCCAACGTTAAGTCATATCGGACGAGAAATGAAATAATGTTCAAACAAGTACAGGGTACATAGAGCTTAGAGTTACCAGACATTCATCATTCAGGATAAGAGAAAACATCCAACGTTAAGTCATATCGGACGAGAAATGAAATAATGTTCAAACAAGTACAGGGTACATAGAGCTTACAGTTACCAGACATTTATCATTCAGGATAAGAGAAAACATCCACCATTAAGTCATAGCGGACGAGAAATGAAATAATGTTCAAATGAGTACAGGGTACATAGAGCTTAGAGTTACCAGACATTCATCATTCAGGATAAGAGAAAACATCCAACGTTAAGTCATATCGGACGAGAAATGAAATAATGTTCAAATGAGTACAGGGTACATAAAGCTTAGAGTTACGAGATATTTATCATTCAGGATAAGAGAAATCATCCACCGTTAAGTCATAGCGGACGAGAAATGAAATAATGTTCAATTGAGTACAGGGTACATAGAGCTTAGAGTTACCAGACATTCATCATTCAGGATAAGAGAAAACATCCACCGTTAAGTCATAGCGGACGAGAACTGAAATAATCTTCAATTGAGTACATGGTACATAGAGCTTAGAGTTACCAGACATTTATCATTCAGGATAAGAGAAAACATCCACCGTTAAGTCATATCGGACGAGAAATGAAATAATGTTCAAATGAGTACAGGGTACATAGAGCTTAGAGTTACCAGACATTTATCATTCAGGATAAGAGAAAACATGCAACGTTAAGTCATATCGGACGAGAAATGAAATACCTTCAAATGAGTACAGAGTACATAGAGCTTAGAGTTACCAGATATTTATCATTCAGGATAAGAGAAAACATCCACTGTTAAGTCATAGCGGACGAGAAATGAAATACTGTTTAAATGAGTACAGCGTACATAGAGCTTAGATTTACCATTCATCATTCAGAATAAGAGAAAACAATCAACGTTAAGTCATATCGGACGAGAAATGAATTAATGTTCAAACAAGTACAGGGTACACAGAGCTTAGAGTTACTTGACATTTATCATTCAGGATAAGAGAAAACATCCACCGTTAAGTCATAGCGGACGAGAAATGAAATAATGTTCAAATGAGTACAGGGTACATAGAGCTTAGAGTTACCAGACATTCATCATTCAGGATAAGAGAAAAGATCCAACGTTAAGTCATATCGGACGAGAAATGAAATAATGTTCAAACGAGTACAGGGTACATAGAGCTTAGAGTTACCAGACATTCAGCTTTCTGCATAAGGGAAAACCTCCAATATTGAGTCACATCGGACGAAGAATGAAATGCTGTTCAAATGAGTACAGGGTACATAAAGCTTAGAGTTACCAGACATTCATCATTCAGGATAAGAGAAAACATCCAACGTTAAGTCATATCGGACGAGAAATGGAGTAATGTTCAAATGAGTACCGGGTACATAGAGCTTAGAGTTACCAGACATTCATCGTTCAGGATAAGAGAAAACATCCACCGTTAAGACATAGCGGACGAGAAATGAAATAATGTTCAAATGAGTACAGGGTACATAGAGCTTAGAGTTACCAGACATTCATCATTCAGGATAAGAGAAAACATCCAACGTTAAGTCATATCGGACGAGAAATGAAATGATGTTCAAATGAGTACAGGGTACATAGAGCTTAGAGTTACCAGATTTTAATCATTCAGGATAAGAGAAATCATCCACCGTTAAGTCATAGCGGACGAGAAATGAAGTAATGTTCAAATGAGTACAGGGTACATAGAGCTTAGAGTTACCAGACATTCATCATTCAGGATAAGAGAAAACATCCAACGTTAAGTCATATCGGACGAGAAATGAAATAATGTTCAAACAAGTACAGGGTACGTAGAGCTGAGAGTTACCAGACATTTATCATTCAGGATAAGAGAAAACATCCAACGTTAAGTCATATCGGACGAGAAATGAAATAATGTTCAAATGAGTACAGGGTACATAGAGCTTACAGTTACCAGACATTTATCATTCAGGATAAGAGAAAACATCCACCGTTAAGTCATATCGGACGAGAAATGAAATAATGCTCAAATGAATACAGGGTACATAAAGCTTAGAGTTACCAGATATTTATCATTCAGGATAAGAGAAAACATCCAACGTTAAGTCATATCGGACGAGAAATGAAATAATGTTCAATTGAGTACAGGGTACATAGAGCTTACAGTTACCAGACATTTATCATTCAGGATAAGAGAAAACATCCACCGTTAAGTCATAGCGGACGAGAAATGAAATAATGTTCAATTGAGTACAGGGTACATAAAGCTTAGAGTTACCAGACATTCATCATTCAGGATAAGAGAAAACATCCAACGTTAAGTCATATCGGACGAGAAATGAAATAATGTTCAAACAAGTACCGGGTACATAGAGCTTAGAGTTACCAGACATTTATCATTCAGGATAAGAGAAAACATCCAACGTTAAGTCATATCGGACGAGAAATGAAATAATGTTCAAATGAGTACAGGGTACATAGAGCTTAGAGTTTCCAGATATTTATCATTCAGGATAAGAGAAAACATCCACCGTTAAGTCACAGCGGACGAGAAATGAAATAATGTTCAAATGAGTACAGGGTACATAGAGCTTAGAGTTACCAGACATTCATCATTCAGGATAAGAGAAAACATCCAACGTTAAGTCATATCGGACGAGAAATGAAATAATGTTCAAATGAGTACAGGGTACATAGAGCTTAGAGTTCCCAGACATTCATCATTCAGGATAAGAGAAAACATCCACCGTTAAGTCATAGCGGACGAGAAATGAAATAATGTTCAATTGAGTACAGGGTACATAGAGCTTAGAGTTACCAGACATTTATCATTCAGGATAAGAGAAAACATCCAACGTTAAGTCATATCGGACGAGAAATGAAATAATGTTCAAATGAGTACAGGGTACATAGAGCTTAGAGTTACCAGACATTTATCATTCAGGATAAGAGAAAACATCCAACGTTAAGTCATATCGGACGAGAAATGAAATAATGTTCAAACGAGTACAGGGTACATAGAGCTTAGAGTTACCAGATTTCATCTTTCTGCATGCGGGAAAACCTCCAATATTGAGTCACATCGGACGAAGAATGAAATGCTGTTCAAATGAGTACAGGGTACATAAAGCTTAGATTTACCAGACATTCATCATTCAGGATAAGAGAAAACATCCAACGTTAAGTCATATCGGACGAGAAATGGAGTAATGTTCAAATGAGTACCGGGTACATAGAGCTTAGGGTTACCAGACATTCATCATTCAGGATAAGAGAAAACATCCACCGTTAAGTCATAGCGGACGAGAAATGAAATAATGTTCAAATGAGTACAGGGTACATAGAGCTTAGAGTTACCAGACATTCATCATTCAGGATAAGAGAAAACATCCACCGTTAAGTCATAGCGGACGAGAAATGAAATAATGTTCAAATGAGTACAGGGTACATAGAGCTTAGAGTTACCAGATTTTAATAATTCAGGATAAGAGAAATCATCCACCGTTAAGTCATAGCGGACGAGAAATGAAATAATGTTCAAATGAGTACAGGGTACATAGAGCTTAGAGTTACCAGACATTCATCATTCAGGATAAGAGAAAACATCCAACGTTAAGTCATATCGGACGAGAAATGAAATAATGTTCAAACAAGTACAGGGTACATAGAGCTTAGAGTTACCAGACATTTATCATTCAGGATAAGAGAAAACATCCACCGTTAAGTCATAGCGGACGAGAAATGAAATAATTATCAAATGAGTACAGGGTACATAGAGCTTAGAGTTACCAGACATTCATCATTCAGGATAAGAGAAAACCTCCAACGTTAAGTCATATAGGACGAGAAATGAAATAATGTTCAAATGAGTACATGGTACATAAAGCTTAGAGTTACCAGATATTTATCATTCAGCATAAGAGAAAACATCCAACGTTAAGTCATATCGGACGAGAAATGAAATAATGTTCAATTGAGTACAGGGTACATAGAGCTTAGAGTTACCAGACATTCATCATTCAGGATAAGAGAAAACCTCCAACGTTAAGTCATATCGGACGAGAAATGAAATAATGTTCAAATGAGTACAGGGTACATAAAGCTTAGAGTTACCAGATATTTATCATTCAGGATAAGAGAAAACATCCAACGTTAAGTCATAGCGGACGAGAAATGAAACAATGTTCAATTGAGTACAGGGTACATAGAGCTTAGAGTTACCAGACATTCATCATTCAGGATAAGAGAAAACATCCAACGTTAAGTCATATCGGACGAGAAATGAAATAATGTTCAAACAAGTACAGGGTACATAGAGCTTAGAGTTACCAGACATTTATCATTCAGGATAAGAGAAAACATCCACCATTAAGTCATAGCGGACGAGAAATGAAATAATGTTCAAATGAGTACAGGGTACATAGAGCTTAGAGTTACCAGACATTCATCATTCAGGATAAGAGAAAACATCCAACGTTAAGTCATATCGGACGAGAAATGAAATAATGTTCAAATGAGTACAGGGTACATAAAGCTTAGAGTTACGAGATATTTATCATTCAGGATAAGAGAAATCATCCACCGTTAAGTCATAGCGGACGAGAAATGAAATAATGTTCAATTGAGTACAGGGTACATAGAGCTTAGAGTTACCAGACATTCATCATTCAGGATAAGAGAAAACATCCACCGTTAAGTCATAGCGGACGAGAACTGAAATAATGTTCAATTGAGTACATGGTACATAGAGCTTAGAGTTACCAGACATTTATCATTCAGGATAAGAGAAAACATCCACCGTTAAGTCATATCGGACGAGAAATGAAATAATGTTCAAATGAGTACAGGGTACATAGAGCTTAGAGTTACCAGACATTTATCATTCAGGATAAGAGAAAACATGCAACGTTAAGTCATATCGGACGAGAAATGAAATACCTTCAAATGAGTACAGGGTACATAGAGCTTAGAGTTACCAGATATTTATCATTCAGGATAAGAGAAAACATCCACCGTTAAGTCATAGCGGACGAGAAATGAAATACTGTTTAAATGAGTACAGCGTACATAGAGCTTAGATTTACCATTCATCATTCAGAATAAGAGAAAACAACCAACGTTAAGTCATATCGGACGAGAAATGAAATAATGTTCAAACAAGTACAGGGTACACAGAGCTTAGAGTTACTAGACATTTATCATTCAGGATAAGAGAAAACATCCACCGTTAAGTCATAGCGGACGAGAAATGAAATAATGTTCAAATGAGTACAGGGTACATAGAGCTTAGAGTTACCAGACATTCATCATTCAGGATAAGAGAAAAGATCCAACGTTAAGTCATATCGGACGAGAAATGAAATAATGTTCAAACGAGTACAGGGTACATAGAGCTTAGAGTTACCAGACATTCAGCTTTCTGCATAAGGGAAAACCTCCAATATTGAGTCACATCGGACGAAGAATGAAATGCTGTTCAAATGAGTACAGGGTACATAAAGCTTAGAGTTACCAGACATTCATCATTCAGGATAAGAGAAAACATCCAACGTTCAGTCATATCGGACGAGAAATGGAGTAATGTTCAAATGAGTACCGGGTACATAGAGCTTAGAGTTACCAGACATTCATCGTTCAGGATAAGAGAAAACATCCACCGTTAAGACATAGCGGACGAGAAATGAAATAATGTTCAAATGAGTACAGGGTACATAGAGCTTAGAGTTACCAGACATTCATCATTCAGGATAAGAGAAAACATCCAACGTTAAGTCATATCGGACGAGAAATGAAATGATGTTCAAATGAGTACAGGGTACATAGAGCTTAGAGTTACCAGATTTTAATCATTCAGGATAAGAGAAATCATCCACCGTTAAGTCATAGCGGACGAGAAATGAAGTAATGTTCAAATGAGTACAGGGTACATAGAGCTTAGAGTTACCAGACATTCATCATTCAGGATAAGAGAAAACATCCAACGTTAAGTCATATCGGACGAGAAATGAAATAATGTTCAAACAAGTACAGGGTACATAGAGCTTACAGTTACCAGACATTTATCATTCAGGATAAGAGAAAACATCCAACGTTAAGTCATATCGGACGAGAAATGAAATAATGTTCAAATGAGTACAGGGTACATAGAGCTTACAGTTACCAGACATTTATCATTCAGGATAAGAGAAAATATCCACCGTTAAGTCATATCGGACGAGAAATGAAATAATGTTCAAATGAATACAGGGTACATAGAGCTTACAGTTACCAGACATTTATCATTCAGGATAAGAGAAAACATCCACCGTTAAGTCATATCGGACGAGAAATGAAATAACGTTCAAACAAGTACAGGGTACATAAAGCTTAGAGTTACCAGATATTTATCATTCAGGATAAGAGAAAACATCCAACGTTAAGTCATATCGGACGAGAAATGAAATAATGTTCAAACAAGTACAGGGTACATAGAGCTTACAGTTACCAGACATTTATCATTCAGGATAAGAGAAAACATCCACCGTTAAGTCATAGCGGACGAGAAATGAAATAATGTTCAATTGAGTACAGGGTACATAAAGCTTAGAGTTACCAGACATTCATCATTCAGGATAAGAGAAAACATCCAACGTTAAGTCATATCGGACGAGAAATGAAATAATGTTCAAACAAGTACAGGGTACATAGAGCTTAGAGTTACCAGACATTTATCATTCAGGATAAGAGAAAACATCCAACGTTAAGCCATATCGGACGAGAAATGAAATAATGTTCAAATGAGTACAGGGTACATAGAGCTTAGAGTTTCCAGATATTTATCATTCAGGATAAGAGAAAACATCCACCGTTAAGTCACAGCGGACGAGAAATGAAATAATGTTCAAATGAGTACAGGGTACATAGAGCTTAGAGTTACCAGACATTCATCATTCAGGATAAGAGAAAACATCCAACGTTAAGTCATATCGGACGAGAAATGAAATAATGTTCAAATGAGTACAGGGTACATAGAGCTTAGAGTTCCCAGACATTCATCATTCAGGATAAGAGAAAACATCCACCGTTAAGTCATAGCGGACGAGAAATGAAATAATGTTCAATTGAGTACAGGGTACATAGAGCTTAGAGTTACCAGACATTTATAATTCAGGATAAGAGAAAACATCCAACGTTAAGTCATATGGGACGAGAAATGAAATAATGTTCAAATGAGTACAGGGTACATAGAGCTTAGAGTTACCAGACATTTATCATTTTGGATAAGAGAAAACATCCAACGTTAAGTCATATCGGACGAGAAATGAAATAATGTTCAAACGAGTACAGGGTACATAGAGCTTAGAGTTACCAGATTTCATCTTTCTGCATGCGGGAAAACCTCCAATATTGAGTCACATCGGACGAAGAATGAAATGCTGTTCAAATGAGTACAGGGTACATAAAGCTTAGAGTTACCAGACATTCATCATTCAGGATAAGAGAAAACATCCAACGTTAAGTCATATCGGACGAGAAATGGAGTAATGTTCAAATGAGTACCGGGTACATAGAGTTTAGGGTTACCAGACATTCATCATTCAGGATAAGAGAAAACATCCACCGTTAAGTCATAGCGGACGAGAAATGAAATAATGTTCAAATGAGTACAGGGTACATAGAGCTTAGAGTTACCAGACATTCATCATTCAGGATAAGAGAAAACATCCACCGTTAAGTCATAGCGGACGAGAAATGAAATAATGTTCAAATGAGTACAGGGTACATAGAGCTTAGAGTTACCAGATTTTAATAATTCAGGATAAGAGAAATCATCCACCGTTAAGTCATAGCGGACGAGAAATGAAATAATGTTCAAATGACTACAGGGTACATAGAGCTTAGATTTACCAGACATTCATCATTCAGGATAAGAGAAAACATCCAACGTTAAGTCATATCGGACGAGAAATGAAATAATGTTCAAACAAGTACAGGGTACATAGAGCTTAGAGTTACCAGACATTTATCATTCAGGATAAGAGAAAACAGCCACCGTTAAGTCATAGCGGACGAGAAATGAAATAATGTTTAAATGAGTACAGGGTACATAGAGCTTAGAGTTACCAGACATTCATCATTCAGGATAAGAGAAAACCTCCAACGTTAAGTCATATAGGACGAGAAATGAAATAATGTTCAAATGAGTACATGGTACATAAAGCTTAGAGTTACCAGATATTTATCATTCAGCATAAGAGAAAACATCCAACGTTAAGTCATATCGGACGAGAAATGAAATAATGTTCAATTGAGTACAGGGTACATAGAGCTTAGAGTTACCAGACATTCATCATTCAGGATAAGAGAAAACCTCCAACGTTAAGTCATATCGGACGAGAAATGAAATAATGTTCAAATGAGTACAGGGTACATAGAGCTTAGAGTTACCAGACATTCATCATTCAGGATAAGAGAAAACATCCAACGTTAAGTCATAGCGGACGAGAAATGAAACAATGTTCAATTGAGTACAGGGTACATAGAGCTTAGAGTTACCAGACATTCATCATTTAGGATAAGAGAAAACATCCAACGTTAAGTCATATCGGACGAGAAATGAAATAATGTTCAAATGAGTACAGGGTACATAGAGCTTAGAGTTACCAGACATTTATCATTCAGGATAAGAGAAAACATCTACCGTTAAGTCATAGCGGACGAGAAATGAAATAATGTTCAATTGAGTACAGGGTACATAAAGCTTAGAGTTACCAGACATTCATCATTCAGGATAAGAGAAAACATCCAACGTTAAGTCATTACGGACGAGAAATGAAATAATGTTCAAACAAATACAGGGTACATAGAGCTTAGAGTTACCAGACATTTATCAGGATAAGAGAAAACATCCAACGTTAAGTCATATCGGACGAGAAATGAAATAATGTTCAAATGAGTACAGGGTGCATAAAGCTTAGAGTTACCAGATATTTATCATTCAGCATAAGAGAAAACATCCACCGTTAAGTCACAGCGGACGAGAAATGAAATAATGTTCAATTGAGTACAGGGTACATAGAGCTTAGAGTTACCAGACATTCATTATTCAGGATAAGAGAAAACATCCAACGTTAAGTCATATCGGACGAGAAATGAAATAATGTTCAAATGAGTACGGGGTACATAGAGCTTAGAGTTACCAGACATTCATCATTCAGGATAAGAGAAAACCTCCAACGTTAAGTCATATCGGACGAGAAATGAAATAATGTTCAAATGAGTACAGGGTACATAAAGCTTAGAGTTACCAGACATTTATCATTCAGGATAAGAGAAAACATCCAACGTTAAGTCATATCGGACGAGAAATGAAATAATGTTCAAACGAGTACAGGGTACATAGAGCTGAGAGTTACCAGATTTCATCTTTCTGCATGCGGGAAAACCTCCAATATTGAGTCACATCGGACGAAGAATGAAATGCTGTTCAAATGAGTACAGGGTACATAGAGCTTAGAGTTACCAGACATTCATCATTCAGGATAAGAGAAAACATCCAACGTTAAGTCATATCGGACGAGAAATGAAATAATGTTCAAACAAGTACAGGGTACATAGAGCTTACAGTTACCAGACATTTATCATTCAGGATAAGAGAAAACATCCACCATTAAGTCATAGCGGACGAGAAATGAAATAATGTTCAAATGAGTAAAGGGTACATAGAGCTTAGAGTTACCAGACATTCATCATTCAGGATAAGAGAAAACATCCAACGTTAAGTCATATCGGACGAGAAATGAAATAATGTTCAAATGAGTACAGGGTACATAAAGCTTAGAGTTACGAGATATTTATCATTCAGGATAAGAGAAATCATCCACCGTTAAGTCATAGCGGACGAGAAATGAAATAATGTTCAATTGAGTACAGGGTACATAGAGCTTAGAGTTACCAGACATTCATCATTCAGGATAAGAGAAAACATCCACCGTTAAGTCATAGCGGACGAGAACTGAAATAATCTTCAATTGAGTACATGGTACATAGAGCTTAGAGTTACCAGACATTTATCATTCAGGATAAGAGAAAACATCCACCGTTAAGTCATATCGGACGAGAAATGAAATAATGTTCAAATGAGTACAGGGTACATAGAGCTTAGAGTTACCAGACATTTATCATTCAGGATAAGAGAAAACATGCAACGTTAAGTCATATCGGACGAGAAATGAAATACCTTCAAATGAGTACAGAGTACATAGAGCTTAGAGTTACCAGATATTTATCATTCAGGATAAGAGAAAACATCCACCGTTAAGTCATAGCGGACGAGAAATGAAATACTGTTTAAATGAGTACAGCGTACATAGAGCTTAGATTTACCATTCATCATTCAGAATAAGAGAAAACAACCAACGTTAAGTCATATCGGACGAGAAATGAATTAATGTTCAAACAAGTACAGGGTACACAGAGCTTAGAGTTACTAGACATTTATCATTCAGGATAACAGAAAACATCCACCGTTAAGTCATAGCGGACGAGAAATGAAATAATGTTCAAATGAGTACAGGGTACATAGAGCTTAGAGTTACCAGACATTCATCATTCAGGATAAGAGAAAAGATCCAACGTTAAGTCATATCGGACGAGAAATGAAATAATGTTCAAACGAGTACAGGGTACATAGAGCTTAGAGTTACCAGACATTCAGCTTTCTGCATAAGGGAAAACCTCCAATATTGAGTCACATCGGACGAAGAATGAAATGCTGTTCAAATGAGTACAGGGTACATAAAGCTTAGAGTTACCAGACATTCATCATTCAGGATAAGAGAAAACATCCAACGTTAAGTCATATCGGACGAGAAATGGAGTAATGTTCAAATGAGTACCGGGTACATAGAGCTTAGAGTTACCAGACATTCATCGTTCAGGATAAGAGAAAACATCCACCGTTAAGACATAGCGGACGAGAAATGAAATAATGTTCAAATGAGTACAGGGTACATAGAGCTTAGAGTTACCAGACATTCATCATTCAGGATAAGAGAAAACATCCAACGTTAAGTCATATCGGACGAGAAATGAAATGATGTTCAAATGAGTACAGGGTACATAGAGCTTAGAGTTACCAGATTTTAATCATTCAGGATAAGAGAAATCATCCACCGTTAAGTCATAGCGGACGAGAAATGAAGTAATGTTCAAATGAGTACAGGGTACATAGAGCTTAGAGTTACCAGACATTCATCATTCAGGATAAGAGAAAACATCCAACGTTAAGTCATATCGGACGAGAAATGAAATAATGTTCAAACAAGTACAGGGTACGTAGAGCTGAGAGTTACCAGACATTTATCATTCAGGATAAGAGAAAACATCCAACGTAAAGTCATATCGGACGAGAAATGAAATAATGTTCAAATGAGTACAGGGTACATAGAGCTTACAGTTACCAGACATTTATCATTCAGGATAAGAGAAAACATCCACCGTTAAGTCATATCGGACGAGAAATGAAATAATGCTCAAATGAATACAGGGTACATAAAGCTTAGAGTTACCAGATATTTATCATTCAGGATAAGAGAAAACATCCAACGTTAAGTCATATCGGACGAGAAATGAAATAATGTTCAAACAAGTACAGGGTACATAGAGCTTACAGTTACCAGACATTTATCATTCAGGATAAGAGAAAACATCCACCGTTAAGTCATAGCGGACGAGAAATGAAATAATGTTCAATTGAGTACAGGGTACATAAAGCTTAGAGTTACCAGACATTCATCATTCAGGATAAGAGAAAACATCCAACGTTAAGTCATATCGGACGAGAAATGAAATAATGTTCAAACAAGTACAGGGTACATAGAGCTTAGAGTTACCAGACATTTATCATTCAGGATAAGAGAAAACATCCAACGTTAAGTCATATCGGACGAGAAATGAAATAATGTTCAAATGAGTACAGGGTACATAGAGCTTAGAGTTTCCAGATATTTATCATTCAGGATAAGAGAAAACATCCACCGTTAAGTCACAGCGGACGAGAAATGAAATAATGTTCAAATGAGTACAGGGTACATAGAGCTTAGAGTTACCAGACATTCATCATTCAGGATAAGAGAAAACATCCAACGTTAAGTCATATCGGACGAGAAATGAAATAATGTTCAAATGAGTACAGGGTACATAGAGCTTAGAGTTCCCAGACATTCATCATTCAGGATAAGAGAAAACATCCACCGTTAAGTCATAGCGGACGAGAAATGAAATAATGTTCAATTGAGTACAGGGTACATAGAGCTTAGAGTTACCAGACATTTATCATTCAGGATAAGAGAAAACATCCAACGTTAAGTCATATCGGACGAGAAATGAAATAATGTTCAAATGAGTACAGGGTACATAGAGCTTAGAGTTACCAGACATTTATCATTCAGGATAAGAGAAAACATCCAACGTTAAGTCATATCGGACGAGAAATGAAATAATGTTCAAACGAGTACAGGGTACATAGAGCTTAGAGTTACCAGATTTCATCTTTCTGCATGCGGGAAAACCTCCAATATTGAGTCACATCGGACGAAGAATGAAATGCTGTTCAAATGAGTACAGGGTACATAAAGCTTAGAGTTACCAGACATTCATCATTCAGGATAAGAGAAAACATCCAACGTTAAGTCATATCGGACGAGAAATGGAGTAATGTTCAAATGAGTACCGGGTACATAGAGCTTAGGGTTACCAGACATTCATCATTCAGGATAAGAGAAAACATCCACCGTTAAGTCATAGCGGACGAGAAATGAAATAATGTTCAAATGAGTACAGGGTACATAGAGCTTAGAGTTACCAGACATTCATCATTCAGGATAAGAGAAAACATCCACCGTTAAGTCATAGCGGACGAGAAATGAAATAATGTTCAAATGAGTACAGGGTACATAGAGCTTAGAGTTACCAGATTTTAATAATTCAGGATAAGAGAAATCATCCACCGTTAAGTCATAGCGGACGAGAAATGAAATAATGTTCAAATGAGTACAGGGTACATAGAGCTTAGAGTTACCAGACATTCATCATTCAGGATAAGAGAAACCATCCAACGTTAAGTCATATCGGACGAGAAATGAAATAATGTTCAAATGAGTACAGGGTACATAGAGCTTAGAGTTACCAGACATTCATCATTCAGGATAAGAGAAAACATCCAACGTTAAGTCATATCGGACGAGAAATGAAATAATGTTCAAATGAGTACAGGGTACATAAAGCTTAGAGTTACGAGATATTTATCATTCAGGATAAGAGAAATCATCCACCGTTAAGTCATAGCGGACGAGAAATGAAATAATGTTCAATTGAGTACAGGGTACATAGAGCTTAGAGTTACCAGACATTCATCATTCAGGATAAGAGAAAACATCCACCGTTAAGTCATAGCGGACGAGAACTGAAATAATCTTCAATTGAGTACATGGTACATAGAGCTTAGAGTTACCAGACATTTATCATTCAGGATAAGAGAAAACATCCACCGTTAAGTCATATCGGACGAGAAATGAAATAATGTTCAAATGAGTACAGGGTACATAGAGCTTAGAGTTACCAGACATTTATCATTCAGGATAAGAGAAAACATGCAACGTTAAGTCATATCGGACGAGAAATGAAATACCTTCAAATGAGTACAGAGTACATAGAGCTTAGAGTTACCAGATATTTATCATTCAGGATAAGAGAAAACATCCACCGTTAAGTCATAGCGGACGAGAAATGAAATACTGTTTAAATGAGTACAGCGTACATAGAGCTTAGATTTACCATTCATCATTCAGAATAAGAGAAAACAACCAACGTTAAGTCATATCGGACGAGAAATGAATTAATGTTCAAACAAGTACAGGGTACACAGAGCTTAGAGTTACTAGACATTTATCATTCAGGATAACAGAAAACATCCACCGTTAAGTCATAGCGGACGAGAAATGAAATAATGTTCAAATGAGTACAGGGTACATAGAGCTTAGAGTTACCAGACATTCATCATTCAGGATAAGAGAAAAGATCCAACGTTAAGTCATATCGGACGAGAAATGAAATAATGTTCAAACGAGTACAGGGTACATAGAGCTTAGAGTTACCAGACATTCAGCTTTCTGCATAAGGGAAAACCTCCAATATTGAGTCACATCGGACGAAGAATGAAATGCTGTTCAAATGAGTACAGGGTACATAAAGCTTAGAGTTACCAGACATTCATCATTCAGGATAAGAGAAAACATCCAACGTTAAGTCATATCGGACGAGAAATGGAGTAATGTTCAAATGAGTACCGGGTACATAGAGCTTAGAGTTACCAGACATTCATCGTTCAGGATAAGAGAAAACATCCACCGTTAAGACATAGCGGACGAGAAATGAAATAATGTTCAAATGAGTACAGGGTACATAGAGCTTAGAGTTACCAGACATTCATCATTCAGGATAAGAGAAAACATCCAACGTTAAGTCATATCGGACGAGAAATGAAATGATGTTCAAATGAGTACAGGGTACATAGAGCTTAGAGTTACCAGATTTTAATCATTCAGGATAAGAGAAATCATCCACCGTTAAGTCATAGCGGACGAGAAATGAAGTAATGTTCAAATGAGTACAGGGTACATAGAGCTTAGAGTTACCAGACATTCATCATTCAGGATAAGAGAAAACATCCAACGTTAAGTCATATCGGACGAGAAATGAAATAATGTTCAAACAAGTACAGGGTACGTAGAGCTGAGAGTTACCAGACATTTATCATTCAGGATAAGAGAAAACATCCAACGTAAAGTCATATCGGACGAGAAATGAAATAATGTTCAAATGAGTACAGGGTACATAGAGCTTACAGTTACCAGACATTTATCATTCAGGATAAGAGAAAACATCCACCGTTAAGTCATATCGGACGAGAAATGAAATAATGCTCAAATGAATACAGGGTACATAAAGCTTAGAGTTACCAGATATTTATCATTCAGGATAAGAGAAAACATCCAACGTTAAGTCATATCGGACGAGAAATGAAATAATGTTCAAACAAGTACAGGGTACATAGAGCTTACAGTTACCAGACATTTATCATTCAGGATAAGAGAAAACATCCACCGTTAAGTCATAGCGGACGAGAAATGAAATAATGTTCAATTGAGTACAGGGTACATAAAGCTTAGAGTTACCAGACATTCATCATTCAGGATAAGAGAAAACATCCAACGTTAAGTCATATCGGACGAGAAATGAAATAATGTTCAAACAAGTGCAGGGTACATAGAGCTTAGAGTTACCAGACATTTATCATTCAGGATAAGAGAAAACATCCAACGTTAAGTCATATCGGACGAGAAATGAAATAATGTTCAAATGAGTACAGGGTACATAGAGCTTAGAGTTTCCAGATATTTATCATTCAGGATAAGAGAAAACATCCACCGTTAAGTCACAGCGGACGAGAAATGAAATAATGTTCAAATGAGTACAGGGTACATAGAGCTTAGAGTTACCAGACATTCATCATTCAGGAAAAGAGAAAACATCCAACGTTAAGTCATATCGGACGAGAAATGAAATAATGTTCAAATGAGTACAGGGTACATAGAGCTTAGAGTTCCCAGACATTCATCATTCAGGATAAGAGAAAACATCCACCGTTAAGTCATAGCGGACGAGAAATGAAATAATGTTCAATTGAGTACAGGGTACATAGAGCTTAGAGTTACCAGACATTTATCATTCAGGATAAGAGAAAACATCCAACGTTAAGTCATATCGGACGAGAAATGAAATAATGTTCAAATGAGTACAGGGTACATAGAGCTTAGAGTTACCAGACATTTATCATTCAGGATAAGAGAAAACATCCAACGTTAAGTCATATCGGACGAGAAATGAAATAATGTTCAAACGAGTACAGGGTACATAGAGCTTAGAGTTACCAGATTTCATCTTTCTGCATGCGGGAAAACCTCCAATATTGAGTCACATCGGACGAAGAATGAAATGCTGTTCAAATGAGTACAGGGTACATAAAGCTTAGAGTTACCAGACATTCATCATTCAGGATAAGAGAAAACATCCAACGTTAAGTCATATCGGACGAGAAATGGAGTAATGTTCAAATGAGTACCGGGTACATAGAGCTTAGGGTTACCAGACATTCATCATTCAGGATAAGAGAAAACATCCACCGTTAAGTCATAGCGGACGAGAAATGAAATAATGTTCAAATGAGTACAGGGTACATAGAGCTTAGAGTTACCAGACATTCATCATTCAGGATAAGAGAAAACATCCACCGTTAAGTCATAGCGGACGAGAAATGAAATAATGTTCAAATGAGTACAGGGTACATAGAGCTTAGAGTTACCAGATTTTAATAATTCAGGATAAGAGAAATCATCCACCGTTAAGTCATAGCGGACGAGAAATGAAATAATGTTCAAATGAGTACAGGGTACATAGAGCTTAGAGTTACCAGACATTCATCATTCAGGATAAGAGAAACCATCCAACGTTAAGTCATATCGGACGAGAAATGAAATAATGTTCAAACAAGTACAGGGTACATAGAGCTTAGAGTTACCAGACATTTATCATTCAGGATAAGAGAAAACATCCACCGTTAAGTCATAGCGGACGAGAAATGAAATAATTATCAAATGAGTACAGGGTACATAGAGCTTAGAGTTACCAGACATTCATCATTCAGGATAAGAGAAAACCTCCAACGTTAAGTCATATAGGACGAGAAATGAAATAATGTTCAAATGAGTACATGGTACATAAAGCTTAGAGTTACCAGATATTTATCATTCAGCATAAGAGAAAACATCCAACGTTAAGTCATATCGGACGAGAAATGAAATAATGTTCAATTGAGTACAGGGTACATAGAGCTTAGAGTTACCAGACATTCATCATTCAGGATAAGAGAAAACCTCCAACGTTAAGTCATATCGGACGAGAAATGAAATAATGTTCAAATGAGTACAGGGTACATAAAGCTTAGAGTTACCAGATATTTATCATTCAGGATAAGAGAAAACATCCAACGTTAAGTCATAGCGGACGAGAAATGAAACAATGTTCAATTGAGTACAGGGTACATAGAGCTTAGAGTTACCAGACATTCATCATTCAGGATAAGAGAAAACATCCAACGTTAAGTCATATCGGACGAGAAATGAAATAATGTTCAAACAAGTACAGGGTACATAGAGCTTAGAGTTACCAGACATTTATCATTCAGGATAAGAGAAAACATCCACCATTAAGTCATAGCGGACGAGAAATGAAATAATGTTCAAATGAGTACAGGGTACATAGAGCTTAGAGTTACCAGACATTCATCATTCAGGATAAGAGAAAACATCCAACGTTAAGTCATATCGGACGAGAAATGAAATAATGTTCAAATGAGTACAGGGTACATAAAGCTTAGAGTTACGAGATATTTATCATTCAGGATAAGAGAAATCATCCACCGTTAATACATAGCGGACGAGAAATGAAATAATGTTCAATTGAGTACAGGGTACATAGAGCTTAGAGTTACCAGACATTCATCATTCAGGATAAGAGAAAACATCCACCGTTAAGTCATAGCGGACGAGAACTGAAATAATGTTCAATTGAGTACATGGTACATAGAGCTTAGAGTTACCAGACATTTATCATTCAGGATAAGAGAAAACATCCAACGTTAAGTCATATCGGACGAGAAATGAAATAATGTTCAAATGAGTACAGGGTACATAGAGCTTAGAGTTACCAGACATTTATCATTCAGGATAAGAGAAAACATGCAACGTTAAGTCATATCGGACGAGAAATGAAATACCTTCAAATGAGTACAGGGTACATAGAGCTTAGAGTTACCAGATATTTATCATTCAGGATAAGAGAAAACATCCACCGTTAAGTCATAGCGGACGAGAAATGAAATACTGTTTAAATGAGTACAGCGTACATAGAGCTTAGATTTACCATTCATCATTCAGAATAAGAGAAAACAACCAACGTTAAGTCATATCGGACGAGAAATGAAATAATGTTCAAACAAGTACAGGGTACACAGAGCTTAGAGTTACTAGACATTTATCATTCAGGATAAGAGAAAACATCCACCGTTAAGTCATAGCGGACGAGAAATGAAATAATGTTCAAATGAGTACAGGGTACATAGAGCTTAGATTTACCAGACATTCATCATTCAGGATAAGAGAAAAGATCCAACGTTAAGTCATATCGGACGAGAAATGAAATAATGTTCAAACGAGTACAGGGTACATAGAGCTTAGAGTTACCAGACATTCAGCTTTCTGCATAAGGGAAAACCTCCAATATTGAGTCACATCGGACGAAGAATGAAATGCTGTTCAAATGAGTACAGGGTACATAAAGCTTAGAGTTACCAGACATTCATCATTCAGGATAAGAGAAAACATCCAACGTTAAGTCATATCGGACGAGAAATGGAGTAATGTTCAAATGAGTACCGGGTACATAGAGCTTAGAGTTACCAGACATTCATCGTTCAGGATAAGAGAAAACATCCACCGTTAAGACATAGCGGACGAGAAATGAAATAATGTTCAAATGAGTACAGGGTACATAGAGCTTAGAGTTACCAGACATTCATCATTCAGGATAAGAGAAAACATCCAACGTTAAGTCATATCGGACGAGAAATGAAATGATGTTCAAATGAGTACAGGGTACATAGAGCTTAGAGTTACCAGATTTTAATCATTCAGGATAAGAGAAATCATCCACCGTTAAGTCATAGCGGACGAGAAATGAAGTAATGTTCAAATGAGTACAGGGTACATAGAGCTTAGAGTTACCAGACATTCATCATTCAGGATAAGAGAAAACATCCAACGTTAAGTCATATCGGACGAGAAATGAAATAATGTTCAAACAAGTACAGGGTACATAGAGCTGAGAGTTACCAGACATTTATCATTCAGGATAAGAGAAAACATCCAACGTTAAGTCATATCGGACGAGAAATGAAATAATGTTCAAATGAGTCCAGGGTACATAGAGCTTACAGTTACCAGACATTTATCATTCAGGATAAGAGAAAACATCCACCGTTAAGTCATATCGGACGAGAAATGAAATAATGTTCAAATGAATACAGGGTACATAGAGCTTACAGTTACCAGACATTTATCATTCAGGATAAGAGAAAACATCCACCGTTAAGTCATATCGGACGAGAAATGAAATAATGTTCAAACAAGTACAGGGTACATAAAGCTTAGAGTTACCAGATATTTGTCATTCAGGATAAGAGAAAACATCCAACGTTAAGTCATATCGGACGAGAAATGAAATAATGTTCAAACAAGTACAGGGTACATAGAGCTTACAGTTACCAGACATTTATCATTCAGGATAAGAGAAAACATCCACCGTTAAGTCATAGCGGACGAGAAATGAAATAATGTTCAATTGAGTACAGGGTACATAAAGCTTAGAGTTACCAGACATTCATCATTCAGGATAAGAGAAAACATCCAACGTTAAGTCATATCGGACGAGAAATGGAGTAATGTTCAAATGAGTACCGGGTACATAGAGTTTAGGGTTACCAGACATTCATCATTCAGGATAAGAGAAAACATCCACCGTTAAGTCATAGCGGACGAGAAATGAAATAATGTTCAAATGAGTACAGGGTACATAGAGCTTAGAGTTACCAGACATTCATCATTCAGGATAAGAGAAAACATCCACCGTTAAGTCATAGCGGACGAGAAATGAAATAATGTTCAAATGAGTACAGGGTACATAGAGCTTAGAGTTACCAGATTTTAATAATTCAGGATAAGAGAAATCATCCACCGTTAAGTCATAGCGGACGAGAAATGAAATAATGTTCAAATGAGTACAGGGTACATAGAGCTTAGATTTACCAGACATTCATCATTCAGGATAAGAGAAAACATCCAACGTTAAGTCATATCGGACGAGAAATGAAATAATGTTCAAACAAGTACAGGGTACATAGAGCTTAGAGTTACCAGACATTTATCATTCAGGATAAGAGAAAACATCCACCGTTAAGTCATAGCGGACGAGAAATGAAATAATGTTTAAATGAGTACAGGGTACATAGAGCTTAGAGTTACCAGACATTCATCATTCAGGATAAGAGAAAACCTCCAACGTTAAGTCATATAGGACGAGAAATGAAATAATGTTCAAATGAGTACATGGTACATAAAGCTTAGAGTTACCAGATATTTATCATTCAGCATAAGAGAAAACATCCAACGTTAAGTCATATCGGACGAGAAATGAAATAATGTTCAATTGAGTACAGGGTACATAGAGCTTAGAGTTACCAGACATTCATCATTCAGGATAAGAGAAAACCTCCAACGTTAAGTCATATCGGACGAGAAATGAAATAATGTTCAAATGAGTACAGGGTACATAGAGCTTAGAGTTACCAGACATTCATCATTCAGGATAAGAGAAAACATCCAACGTTAAGTCATAGCGGACGAGAAATGAAACAATGTTCAATTGAGTACAGGGTACATAGAGCTTAGAGTTACCAGACATTCATCATTCAGGATAAGAGAAAACATCCAACGTTAAGTCATATCGGACGAGAAATGAAATAATGTTCAAACAAGTACAGGGTACATAGAGCTTAGAGTTACCAGACATTTATCATTCAGGATAAGAGAAAACATCCAACGTTAAGTCATATCGGACGAGAAATGAAATAATGTTCAAACAAGTACAGGGTACATAGAGCTTAGAGTTACCAGACATTTATCATTCAGGATAAGAGAAAACATCTACCGTTAAGTCATAGCGGACGAGAAATGAAATAATGTTCAATTGAGTACAGTGTACATAAAGCTTAGAGTTACCAGACATTCATCATTCAGGATAAGAGAAAACATCCAACGTTAAGTCATTACGGACGAGAAATGAAATAATGTTCAAACAAATACAGGGTACATAGAGCTTAGAGTTACCAGACATTTATCAGGATAAGAGAAAACATCCAACGTTAAGTCATATCGGACGAGAATTGAAATAATGTTCAAATGAGTACAGGGTGCATAAAGCTTAGAGTTACCAGATATTTATCATTCAGCATAAGAGAAAACATCCACCGTTAAGTCACAGCGGACGAGAAATGAAATAATGTTCAATTGAGTACAGGGTACATAGAGCTTAGAGTTACCAGACATTCATTATTCAGGATAAGAGAAAACATCCAACGTTAAGTCATATCGGACGAGAAATGAAATAATGTTCAAATGAGTACGGGGTACATAGAGCTTAGAGTTACCAGACATTCATCATTCAGGATAAGAGAAAACCTCCAACGTTAAGTCATATCGGACGAGAAATGAAATAATGTTCAAATGAGTACAGGGTACATAAAGCTTAGAGTTACCAGACATTTATCATTCAGGATAAGAGAAAACATCCAACGTTAAGTCATATCGGACGAGAAATGAAATAATGTTCAAACGAGTACAGGGTACATAGAGCTTAGAGTTACCAGATTTCATCTTTCTGCATGCGGGAAAACCTCCAATATTGAGTCACATCGGACGAAGAATGAAATGCTGTTCAAATGAGTACAGGGTACATAAAGCTTAGAGTTACCAGACATTCATCATTCAGGATAAGAGAAAACATCCAACGTTAAGTCATATCGGACGAGAAATGGAGTAATGTTCAAATGAGTACCGGGTACATAGAGCTTAGGGTTACCAGACATTCATCATTCAGGATAAGAGAAAACATCCACCGTTAAGTCATAGCGGACGAGAAATGAAATAATGTTCAAATGAGTACAGGGTACATAGAGCTTAGAGTTACCAGACATTCATCATTCAGGATAAGAGAAAACATCCACCGTTAAGTCATAGCGGACGAGAAATGAAATAATGTTCAAATGAGTACAGGGTACATAGAGCTTAGAGTTACCAGATTTTAATAATTCAGGATAAGAGAAATCATCCACCGTTAAGATATAGCGGACGAGAAATGAAATAATGTTCAAATGAGTACAGGGTACATAGAGCTTAGAGTTACCAGACATTCATCATTCAGGATAAGAGAAAACATCCAACGTTAAGTCATATCGGACGAGAAATGAAATAATGTTCAAACAAGTACAGGGTACATAGAGCTTAGAGTTACCAGACATTCATCATTCAGGATAAGAGAAAACATCCAACGTTAAGTCATATCGGACGAGAAATGAAATAATGTTCAAACAAGTACAGGGTACATAGAGCTTACAGTTACCAGACATTTATCATTCAGGATAAGAGAAAACATCCACCATTAAGTCATAGCGGACGAGAAATGAAATAATGTTCAAATGAGTACAGGGTACATGGAGCTTAGAGTTACCAGACATTCATCATTCAGGATAAGAGAAAACATCCAACGTTAAGTCATATCGGACGAGAAATGAAATAATGTTCAAATGAGTACAGGGTACATAAAGCTTAGAGTTACGAGATATTTATCATTCAGGATAAGAGAAATCATCCACCGTTAAGTCATAGCGGACGAGAAATGAAATAATGTTCAATTGAGTACAGGGTACATAGAGCTTAGAGTTACCAGACATTCATCATTCAGGATAAGAGAAAACATCCACCGTTAAGTCATAGCGGACGAGAACTGAAATAATCTTCAATTGAGTACATGGTACATAGAGCTTAGAGTTACCAGACATTTATCATTCAGGATAAGAGAAAACATGCAACGTTAAGTCATATCGGACGAGAAATGAAATACCTTCAAATGAGTACAGAGTACATAGAGCTTAGAGTTACCAGATATTTATCATTCAGGATAAGAGAAAACATCCACTGTTAAGTCATAGCGGACGAGAAATGAAATACTGTTTAAATGAGTACAGCGTACATAGAGCTTAGATTTACCATTCATCATTCAGAATAAGAGAAAACAACCAACGTTAAGTCATATCGGACGAGAAATGAATTAATGTTCAAACAAGTACAGGGTACACAGAGCTTAGAGTTACTAGACATTTATCATTCAGGATAAGAGAAAGCATCCACCGTTAAGTCATAGCGGACGAGAAATGAAATAATGTTCAAATGAGTACAGGGTACATAGAGCTTAGAGTTACCAGACATTCATCATTCAGGATAAGAGAAAAGATCCAACGTTAAGTCATATCGGACGAGAAATGAAATAATGTTCAAACGAGTACAGGGTACATAGAGCTTAGAGTTACCAGACATTCAGCTTTCTGCATAAGGGAAAACCTCCAATATTGAGTCACATCGGACGAAGAATGAAATGCTGTTCAAATGAGTACAGGGTACATAAAGCTTAGAGTTACCAGACATTCATCATTCAGGATAAGAGAAAACATCCAACGTTAAGTCATATCGGACGAGAAATGGAGTAATGTTCAAATGAGTACCGGGTACATAGAGCTTAGAGTTACCAGACATTCATCGTTCAGGATAAGAGAAAACATCCACCGTTAAGACATAGCGGACGAGAAATGAAATAATGTTCAAATGAGTACAGGGTACATAGAGCTTAGAGTTACCAGACATTCATCATTCAGGATAAGAGAAAACATCCAACGTTAAGTCATATCGGACGAGAAATGAAATGATGTTCAAATGAGTACAGGGTACATAGAGCTTAGAGTTACCAGATTTTAATCATTCAGGATAAGAGAAATCATCCACCGTTAAGTCATAGCGGACGAGAAATGAAGTAATGTTCAAATGAGTACAGGGTACATAGAGCTTAGAGTTACCAGACATTCATCATTCAGGATAAGAGAAAACATCCCACGTTAAGTCATATCGGACGAGAAATGAAATAATGTTCAAACAAGTACAGGGTACGTAGAGCTGAGAGTTACCAGACATTTATCATTCAGGATAAGAGAAAACATCCAACGTTAAGTCATATCGGACGAGAAATGAAATTATGTTCAAATGAGTACAGGGTACATAGAGCTTACAGTTACCAGACATTTATCATTCAGGAAAAGAGAAAACATCCACCGTTAAGTCATATCGGACGAGAAATGAAATAATGCTCAAATGAATACAGGGTACATAAAGCTTAGAGTTACCAGATATTTATCATTCAGGATAAGAGAAATCATCCACCGTTAAGTCATAGCGGACGAGAAATGAAATAATGTTCAATTGAGTACAGGGTACATAGAGCTTAGAGTTACCAGACATTCATCATTCAGGATAAGAGAAAACATCCACCGTTAAGTCATAGCGGACGAGAACTGAAATAATGTTCAATTGAGTACATGGTACATAGAGCTTAGAGTTACCAGACATTTATCATTCAGGATAAGAGAAAACATCCACCGTTAAGTCATATCGGACGAGAAATGAAATAATGTTCAAATGAGTACAGGGTACATAGAGCTTAGAGTTACCAGACATTTATCATTCAGGATAAGAGAAAACATGCAACGTTAAGTCATATCGGACGAGAAATGAAATACCTTCAAATGAGTACAGAGTACATAGAGCTTAGAGTTACCAGATATTTATCATTCAGGATAAGAGAAAACATCCACCGTTAAGTCATAGCGGACGAGAAATGAAATACTGTTTAAATGAGTACAGCGTACATAGAGCTTAGATTTACCATTCATCATTCAGAATAAGAGAAAACAACCAACGTTAAGTCATATCGGACGAGAAATGAAATAATGTTCAAACAAGTACAGGGTACACAGAGCTTAGAGTTACTAGACATTTATCATTCAGGATAAGAGAAAACATCCACCGTTAAGTCATAGCGGACGAGAAATGAAATAATGTTCAAATGAGTACAGGGTACATAGAGCTTAGAGTTACCAGACATTCATCATTCAGGATAAGAGAAAAGATCCAACGTTAAGTCATATCGGACGAGAAATGAAATAATGTTCAAACGAGTACAGGGTACATAGAGCTTAGAGTTACCAGACATTCAGCTTTCTGCATAAGGGAAAACCTCCAATATTGAGTCACATCGGACGAAGAATGAAATGCTGTTCAAATGAGTACAGGGTACATAGCTTAGAGTTACCAGACATTCATCATTCAGGATAAGAGAAAACATCCAACGTTAAGTCATATCGGACGAGAAATGGAGTAATGTTCAAATGAGTACCGGGTACATAGAGCTTAGAGTTACCAGACATTCATCGTTCAGGATAAGAGAAAACATCCACCGTTAAGACATAGCGGACGAGAAATGAAATAATGTTCAAATGAGTACAGGGTACATAGAGCTTAGAGTTACCAGACATTCATCATTCAGGATAAGAGAAAACATCCAACGTTAAGTCATATCGGACGAGAAATGAAATGATGTTCAAATGAGTACAGGGTACATAGAGCTTAGAGTTACCAGATTTTAATCATTCAGGATAAGAGAAATCATCCACCGTTAAGTCATAGCGGACGAGAAATGAAGTAATGTTCAAATGAGTACAGGGTACATAGAGCTTAGAGTTACCAGACATTCATCATTCAGGATAAGAGAAAACATCCAACGTTAAGTCATATCGGACGAGAAATGAAATAATGTTCAAACAAGTACAGGGTACATAGAGCTGAGAGTTACCAGACATTTATCATTCAGGATAAGAGAAAACATCCAACGTTAAGTCATATCGGACGAGAAATGAAATAATGTTCAAATGAGTACAGGGTACATAGAGCTTACAGTTACCAGACATTTATCATTCAGGATAAGAGAAAACATCCACCGTTAAGTCATATCGGACGAGAAATGAAATAATGTTCAAATGAATACAGGGTACATAGAGCTTACAGTTACCAGACATTTATCATTCAGGATAAGAGAAAACATCCACCGTTAAGTCATATCGGACGAGAAATGAAATAATGTTCAAACAAGTACAGGGTACATAAAGCTTAGAGTTACCAGATATTTATCATTCAGGATAAGAGAAAACATCCAACGTTAAGTCATATCGGACGAGAAATGAAATAATGTTCAAACAAGTACAGGGTACATAGAGCTTACAATTACCAGACATTTATCATTCAGGATAAGAGAAAACATCCACCGTTAAGTCATAGCGGACGAGAAATGAAATAATGTTCAATTGAGTACAGGGTACATAAAGCTTAGAGTTACCAGACATTCATCATTCAGGATAAGAGAAAACATCCAACGTTAAGTCATATCGGACGAGAAATGAAATAATGTTCAAACAAGTACAGGGTACATAGAGCTTAGAGTTACCAGACATTTATCATTCAGGATAAGAGAAAACATCCAACGTTAAGTCATATCGGACGAGAAATGAAATAATGTTCAAATGAGTACAGGGTACATAGAGCTTAGAGTTTCCAGATATTTATCATTCAGGATAAGAGAAAACATCCACCGTTAAGTCACAGCGGACGAGAAATGAAATAATGTTCAAATGAGTACAGGGTACATAGAGCTTAGAGTTACCAGACATTCATCATTCAGGATAAGAGAAAACATCCAACGTTAAGTCATATCGGACGAGAAATGAAATAATGTTCAAATGAGTACAGGGTACATAGAGCTTAGAGTTCCCAGACATTCATCATTCAGGATAAGAGAAAACATCCACCGTTAAGTCATAGCGGACGAGAAATGAAATAATGTTCAATTGAGTACAGGGTACATAGAGCTTAGAGTTACCAGACATTTATCATTCAGGATAAGAGAAAACATCCAACGTTAAGTCATATCGGACGAGAAATGAAATAATGTTCAAATGAGTACAGGGTACATAGAGCTTAGAGTTACCAGACATTTATCATTTTGGATAAGAGAAAACATCCAACGTTAAGTCATATCGGACGAGAAATGAAATAATGTTCAAACGAGTACAGGGTACATAGAGCTTAGAGTTACCAGATTTCATCTTTCTGCATGCGGGAAAACCTCCAATATTGAGTCACATCGGACGAAGAATGAAATGCTGTTCAAATGAGTACAGGGTACATAAAGCTTAGAGTTACCAGACATTCATCATTCAGGATAAGAGAAAACATCCAACGTTAAGTCATATCGGACGAGAAATGGAGTAATGTTCAAATGAGTACCGGGTACATAGAGTTTAGGGTTACCAGACATTCATCATTCAGGATAAGAGAAAACATCCACCGTTAAGTCATAGCGGACGAGAAATGAAATAATGTTCAAATGAGTACAGGGTCCATAGAGCTTAGAGTTACCAGACATTCATCATTCAGGATAAGAGAAAACATCCACCGTTAAGTCATAGCGGACGAGAAATGAAATAATGTTCAAATGAGTACAGGGTACATAGAGCTTAGAGTTACCAGATTTTAATAATTCAGGATAAGAGAAATCATCCACCGTTAAGTCATAGCGGACGAGAAATGAAATAATGTTCAAATGAGTACAGGGTACATAGAGCTTAGATTTACCAGACATTCATCATTCAGGATAAGAGAAAACATCCAACGTTAAGTCATATCGGACGAGAAATGAAATAATGTTCAAACAAGTACAGGGTACATAGAGCTTAGAGTTACCAGACATTTATCATTCAGGATAAGAGAAAACATCCACCGTTAAGTCATAGCGGACGAGAAATGAAATAATGTTTAAATGAGTACAGGGTACATAGAGCTTAGAGTTACCAGACATTCATCATTCAGGATAAGAGAAAACCTCCAACGTTAAGTCATATAGGACGAGAAATGAAATAATGTTCAAATGAGTACATGGTACATAAAGCTTAGAGTTACCAGATATTTATCATTCAGCATAAGAGAAAACATCCAACGTTAAGTCATATCGGACGAGAAATGAAATAATGTTCAATTGAGTACAGGGTACATAGAGCTTAGAGTTACCAGACATTCATCATTCAGGATAAGAGAAAACCTCCAACGTTAAGTCATATCGGACGAGAAATGAAATAATGTTCAAATGAGTACAGGGTACATAGAGCTTAGAGTTACCAGACATTCATCATTCAGGATAAGAGAAAACATCCAACGTTAAGTCATAGCGGACGAGAAATGAAACAATGTTCAATTGAGTACAGGGTACATAGAGCTTAGAGTTACCAGACATTCATCATTCAGGATAAGAGAAAACATCCAACGTTAAGTCATTACGGACGAGAAATGAAATAATGTTCAAACAAGTACAGGGTACATAGAGCTTAGAGTTACCAGACATTTATCAGGATAAGAGAAAACATCCAACGTTAAGTCATATCGGACGAGAAATGAAATAATGTTCAAATGAGTACAGGGTGCATAAAGCTTAGAGTTACCAGATATTTATCATTCAGCATAAGAGAAAACATCCACCGTTAAGTCACAGCGGACGAGAAATGAAATAATGTTCAATTGAGTACAGGGTACATAGAGCTTAGAGTTACCAGACATTCATTATTCAGGATAAGAGAAAACATCCAACGTTAAGTCATATCGGACGAGAAATGAAATAATGTTCAAATGAGTACGGGGTACATAGAGCTTAGAGTTACCAGACATTCATCATTCAGGATAAGAGAAAACCTCCAACGTTAAGTCATATCGGACGAGAAATGAAATAATGTTCAAATGAGTACAGGGTACATAAAGCTTAGAGTTACCAGACATTTATCATTCAGGATAAGAGAAAACATCCAACGTTAAGTCATATCGGACGAGAAATGAAATAATGTTCAAACGAGTACAGGGTACATAGAGCTTAGAGTTACCAGATTTCATCTTTCTGCATGCGGGAAAACCTCCAATATTGAGTCACATCGGACGAAGAATGAAATGCTGTTCAAATGAGTACAGGGTACATAAAGCTTAGAGTTACCAGACATTCATCATTCAGGATAAGAGAAAACATCCAACGTTAAGTCATATCGGACGAGAAATGGAGTAATGTTCAAATGAGTACCGGGTACATAGAGCTTAGGGTTACCAGACATTCATCATTCAGGATAAGAGAAAACATCCACCGTTAAGTCATAGCGGACGAGAAATGAAATAATGTTCAAATGAGTACAGGGTACATAGAGCTTAGAGTTACCAGACATTCATCATTCAGGATAAGAGAAAACATCCACCGTTAAGTCATAGCGGACGAGAAATGAAATAATGTTCAAATGAGTACAGGGTACATAGAGCTTAGAGTTACCAGATTTTAATAATTCAGGATAAGAGAAATCATCCACCGTTAAGATATAGCGGACGAGAAATGAAATAATGTTCAAATGAGTACAGGGTACATAGAGCTTAGAGTTACCAGACATTCATCATTCAGGATAAGAGAAAACATCCAACGTTAAGTCATATCGGACGAGAAATGAAATAATGTTCAAACAAGTACAGGGTACATAGAGCTTAGAGTTACCAGACATTTATCATTCAGGATAAGAGAAAACATCCACCGTTAAGTCATAGCGGACGAGAAATGAAATAATGTTCAAATGAGTACAGGGTACATAGAGCTTAGAGTTACCAGACATTCATCATTCAGGATAAGAGAAAACCTCCAACGTTAAGTCATATAGGACGAGAAATGAAATAATGTTCAAATGAGTACATGGTACATAAAGCTTAGAGTTACCAGATATTTATCATTCAGCATAAGAGAAAACATCCAACGTTAAGTCATATCGGACGAGAAATGAAATAATGTTCAATTGAGTACAGGGTACATAGAGCTTAGAGTTACCAGACATTCATCATTCAGGATAAGAGAAAACCTCCAACGTTAAGTCATATCGGACGAGAAATGAAATAATGTTCAAATGAGTACAGGGTACATAAAGCTTAGAGTTACCAGATATTTATCATTCAGGATAAGAGAAAACATCCAACGTTAAGTCATAGCGGACGAGAAATGAAACAATGTTCAATTGAGTACAGGGTACATAGAGCTTAGAGTTACCAGACATTCATCATTCAGGATAAGAGAAAACATCCAACGTTAAGTCATATCGGACGAGAAATGAAATAATGTTCAAACAAGTACAGGGTACATAGAGCTTAGAGTTACCAGACATTTATCATTCAGGATAAGAGAAAACATCCAACGTTAAGTCATATCGGACGAGAAATGAAATAATGTTCAAACAAGTACAGGGTACATAGAGCTTAGAGTTACCAGACATTTATCATTCAGGATAAGAGAAAACATCCACCGTTAAGTCATAGCGGACGAGAAATGAAATAATGTTCAATTGAGTACAGGGTACATAAAGCTTAGAGTTACCAGACATTCATCATTCAGGATAAGAGAAAACATCCAACGTTAAGTCATTACGGACGAGAAATGAAATAATGTTCAAACAAGTACAGGGTACATAGAGCTTAGAGTTACCAGACATTTATCAGGATAAGAGAAAACATCCAACGTTAAGGCATATCGGACGAGAAATGAAATAATGTTCAAATGAGTACAGGGTGCATAAAGCTTAGAGTTACCAGATATTTATCATTCAGCATAAGAGAAAACATCCACCGTTAAGTCACAGCGGACGAGAAATGAAATGCTGTTCAAATGAGTACAGGGTACATAAAGCTTAGAGTTACCAGACATTCATCATTCAGGATAAGAGAAAACATCCAACGTTAAGTCATATCGGACGAGAAATGGAGTAATGTTCAAATGAGTACCGGGTACATAGAGCTTAGGGTTACCAGACATTCATCATTCAGGATAAGAGAAAACATCCACCGTTAAGTCATAGCGGACGAGAAATGAAATAATGTTCAAATGAGTACAGGGTACATAGAGCTTAGAGTTACCAGACATTCATCATTCAGGATAAGAGAAAACATCCACCGTTAAGTCATAGCGGACGAGAAATGAAATAATGTTCAAATGAGTACAGGGTACATAGAGCTTAGAGTTACCAGATTTTAATAATTCAGGATAAGAGAAATCATCCACCGTTAAGATATAGCGGCCGAGAAATGAAATAATGTTCAAATAAGTACAGGGTACATAGAGCTTAGAGTTACCAGACATTCATCATTCAGGATAAGAGAAAACATCCAACGTTAAGTCATATCGGACGAGAAATGAAATAATGTTCAAACAAGTACAGGGTACATAGAGCTTAGAGTTACCAGACATTTATCATTCAGGATAAGAGAAAACATCCACCGTTAAGTCATAGCGGACGAGAAATGAAATAATGTTCAAATGAGTACAGGGTACATAGAGCTTAGAGTTACCAGACATTCATCATTCAGGATAAGAGAAAACCTCCAACGTTAAGTCATATAGGACGAGAAATGAAATAATGTTCAAATGAGTACATGGTACATAAAGCTTAGAGTTACCAGATATTTATCATTCAGCATAAGAGAAAACATCCAACGTTAAGTCATATCGGACGAGAAATGAAATAATGTTCAATTGAGTACAGGGTACATAGAGCTTAGAGTTACCAGACATTCATCATTCAGGATAAGAGAAAACATCCAACGTTAAGTCATATCGGACGAGAAATGAAATAATGTTCAAACAAGTACAGGGTACATAGAGCTTAGAGTTACCAGACATTTATCATTCAGGATAAGAGAAAACATCTACCGTTAAGTCATAGCGGACGAGAAATGAAATAATGTTCAATTGAGTACAGGGTACATAAAGCTTAGAGTTACCAGACATTCATCATTCAGGATAAGAGAAAACATCCAACGTTAAGTCATTACGGACGAGAAATGAAATAATGTTCAAACAAGTACAGGGTACATAGAGCTTAGAGTTACCAGACATTTATCAGGATAAGAGAAAACATCCAACGTTAAGTCATATCGGACGAGAAATGAAATAATGTTCAAATGAGTACAGGGTGCATAAAGCTTAGAGTTACCAGATATTTATCATTCAGCATAAGAGAAAACATCCACCGTTAAGTCACAGCGGACGAGAAATGAAATAATGTTCAATTGAGTACAGGGTACATAGAGCTTAGAGTTACCAGACATTCATTATTCAGGATAAGAGAAAACATCCAACGTTAAGTCATATCGGACGAGAAATGAAATAATGTTCAAATGAGTACGGGGTACATAGAGCTTAGAGTTACCAGACATTCATCATTCAGGATAAGAGAAAACCTCCAACGTTAAGTCATATCGGACGAGAAATGAAATAATGTTCAAATGAGTACAGGGTACATAAAGCTTAGAGTTACCAGACATTTATCATTCAGGATAAGAGAAAACATCCAACGTTAAGTCATATCGGACGAGAAATGAAATAATGTTCAAACGAGTACAGGGTACATAGAGCTTAGAGTTACCAGATTTCATCTTTCTGCATGCGGGAAAACCTCCAATATTGAGTCACATCGGACGAAGAATGAAATGCTGTTCAAATGAGTACAGGGTACATAAAGCTTAGAGTTACCAGACATTCATCATTCAGGATAAGAGAAAACATCCAACGTTAAGTCATATCGGACGAGAAATGGAGTAATGTTCAAATGAGTACCGGGTACATAGAGCTTAGGGTTACCAGACATTCATCATTCAGGATAAGAGAAAACATCCACCGTTAAGTCATAGCGGACGAGAAATGAAATAATGTTCAAATGAGTACAGGGTACATAGAGCTTAGAGTTACCAGACATTCATCATTCAGGATAAGAGAAAACATCCACCGTTAAGTCATAGCGGACGAGAAATGAAATAATGTTCAAATGAGTACAGGGTACATAGAGCTTAGAGTTACCAGATTTTAATAATTCAGGATAAGAGAAATCATCCACCGTTAAGATATAGCGGACGAGAAATGAAATAATGTTCAAATGAGTACAGGGTACATAGAGCTTAGAGTTACCAGACATTCATCATTCAGGATAAGAGAAAACATCCAACGTTAAGTCATATCGGACGAGAAATGAAATAATGTTCAAACAAGTACAGGGTACATAGAGCTTAGAGTTACCAGACATTTATCATTCAGGATAAGAGAAAACATCCACCGTTAAGTCATAGCGGACGAGAAATGAAATAATGTTCAAATGAGTACAGGGTACATAGAGCTTAGAGTTACCAGACATTCATCATTCAGGATAAGAGAAAACCTCCAACGTTAAGTCATATAGGACGAGAAATGAAATAATGTTCAAATGAGTACATGGTACATAAAGCTTAGAGTTACCAGATATTTATCATTCAGCATAAGAGAAAACATCCAACGTTAAGTCATATCGGACGAGAAATGAAATAATGTTCAATTGAGTACAGGGTACATAGAGCTTAGAGTTACCAGACATTCATCATTCAGGATAAGAGAAAACCTCCAACGTTAAGTCATATCGGACGAGAAATGAAATAATGTTCAAATGAGTACAGGGTACATAAAGCTTAGAGTTACCAGATATTTATCATTCAGGATAAGAGAAAACATCCAACGTTAAGTCATAGCGGACGAGAAATGAAACAATGTTCAATTGAGTACAGGGTACATAGAGCTTAGAGTTACCAGACATTCATCATTCAGGATAAGAGAAAACATCCAACGTTAAGTCATATCGGACGAGAAATGAAATAATGTTCAAACAAGTACAGGGTACTTAGAGCTTAGAGTTACCAGACATTTATCATTCAGGATAAGAGAAAACATCCAACGTTAAGTCATATCGGACGAGAAATGAAATAATGTTCAAACAAGTACAGGGTACATAGAGCTTAGAGTTACCAGACATTTATCATTCAGGATAAGAGAAAACATCCACCGTTAAGTCATAGCGGACGAGAAATGAAATAATGTTCAATTGAGTACAGGGTACATAAAGCTTAGAGTTACCAGACATTCATCATTCAGGATAAGAGAAAACATCCAACGTTAAGTCATTACGGACGAGAAATGAAATAATGTTCAAACAAGTACAGGGTACATAGAGCTTAGAGTTACCAGACATTTATCAGGATAAGAGAAAACATCCAACGTTAAGGCATATCGGACGAGAAATGAAATAATGTTCAAATGAGTACAGGGTGCATAAAGCTTAGAGTTACCAGATATTTATCATTCAGCATAAGAGAAAACATCCACCGTTAAGTCACAGCGGACGAGAAATGAAATGCTGTTCAAATGAGTACAGGGTACATAAAGCTTAGAGTTACCAGACATTCATCATTCAGGATAAGAGAAAACATCCAACGTTAAGTCATATCGGACGAGAAATGGAGTAATGTTCAAATGAGTACCGTGTACATAGAGCTTAGGGTTACCAGACATTCATCATTCAGGATAAGAGAAAACATCCACCGTTAAGTCATAGCGGACGAGAAATGAAATAATGTTCAAATGAGTACAGGGTACATAGAGCTTAGAGTTACCAGACATTCATCATTCAGGATAAGAGAAAACATCCACCGTTAAGTCATAGCGGACGAGAAATGAAATAATGTTCAAATGAGTACAGGGTACATAGAGCTTAGAGTTACCAGATTTTAATAATTCAGGATAAGAGAAATCATCCACCGTTAAGATATAGCGGACGAGAAATGAAATAATGTTCAAATAAGTACAGGGTACATAGAGCTTAGAGTTACCAGACATTCATCATTCAGGATAAGAGAAAACATCCAACGTTAAGTCATATCGGACGAGAAATGAAATAATGTTCAAACAAGTACAGGGTACATAGAGCTTAGAGTTACCAGACATTTATCATTCAGGATAAGAGAAAACATCCACCGTTAAGTCATAGCGGACGAGAAATGAAATAATGTTCAAATGAGTACAGGGTACATAGAGCTTAGAGTTACCAGACATTCATCATTCAGGATAAGAGAAAACCTCCAACGTTAAGTCATATAGGACGAGAAATGAAATAATGTTCAAATGAGTACATGGTACATAAAGCTTAGAGTTACCAGATATTTATCATTCAGCATAAGAGAAAACATCCAACGTTAAGTCATATCGGACGAGAAATGAAATAATGTTCAATTGAGTACAGGGTACATAGAGCTTAGAGTTACCAGACATTCATCATTCAGGATAAGAGAAAACCTCCAACGTTAAGTCATATCGGACGAGAAATGAAATAATGTTCAAATGAGTACAGGGTACATAAAGCTTAGAGTTACCAGATATTTATCATTCAGGATAAGAGAAAACATCCAACGTTAAGTCATAGCGGACGAGAAATGAAACAATGTTCAATTGAGTACAGGGTACATAGAGCTTAGAGTTACCAGACATTCATCATTCAGGATAAGAGAAAACATCCAACGTTAAGTCATATCGGACGAGAAATGAAATAATGTTCAAACAAGTACAGGGTACATAGAGCTTAGAGTTACCGGACATTTATCATTCAGGATAAGAGAAAACATCCAACGTTAAGTCATATCGGACGAGAAATGAAATAATGTTCAAACAAGTACAGGGTACATAGAGCTTAGAGTTACCAGACATTTATCATTCAGGATAAGAGAAAACATCCACCGTTAAGTCATAGCGGACGAGAAATGAAATAATGTTCAATTGAGTACAGGGTACATAAAGCTTAGAGTTACCAGACATTCATCATTCAGGATAAGAGAAAACATCCAACGTTAAGTCATTACGGACGAGAAATTAAATAATGTTCAAACAAGTACAGGGTACATAGAGCTTAGAGTTACCAGACATTTATCAGGATAAGAGAAAACATCCAACGTTAAGGCATATCGGACGAGAAATGAAATAATGTTCAAATGAGTACAGGGTGCATAAAGCTTAGAGTTACCAGATATTTATCATTCAGCATAAGAGAAAACATCCACCGTTAAGTCACAGCGGACGAGAAATGAAATAATGTTCAATTGAGTACAGGGTACATAGAGCTTAGAGTTACCAGACATTCATTATTCAGGATAAGAGAAAACATCCAACGTTAAGTCATATCGGACGAGAAATGAAATAATGTTCAAATGAGTACGAGGTACATAGAGCTTAGAGTTACCAGACATTCATCATTCAGGATAAGAGAAAACATCCAACGTTAAGTCATATCGGACGAGAAATGAAATAATGTTCAAACAAGTACGGGGTACATAGAGCTTAGAGTTACCAGACATTCATCATTCAGGATAAGAGAAAACATCCATCGTTAAGTCATATCGGACGAGAAATGAAATGATGTTCAAATGAGTACAGGGTACATAAAGCTTAGAGTTACCAGATATTTATCATTCAGGATAAGAGAAAACATCCACCGTTAAGTCATAGCGGACGAGAAATGAAATAATGTTCAAATGAGTACAGGGTACATAGAGCTTAGAGTTACCAGACATTCATCATTCAGGATAAGAGAAAACATCCAACGTTAAGTCATATCGGACGAGAAATGAAATAATGTTCAAACAAGTACAGGGTACATAGAGCTTAGAGTTACCAGATTTTAATAATTCAGGATAAGAGAAATCATCCACCGTTAAGTCATAGCGGACGAGAAATGAAATAATGTTAAAATGAGTACAGGGTACATAGAGCTTAGAGTTACCAGACATTCATCATTCAGGATAAGAGAAAACATCCAACGTTAAGTCATATCGGACGAGAAATGAAATAATGTTCAAATGAGTACAGGGTACATAAAGCTTAGAGTTACGAGATATTTATCATTCAGGATAAGAGAAATCATCCACCGTTAAGTCATAGCGGACGAGAAATGAAATAATGTTCAATTGAGTACAGGGTACATAGAGCTTAGAGTTACCAGACATTCATCATTCAGGATAAGAGAAAACATCCACCGTTAAGTCATAGCGGACGAGAACTGAAATAATCTTCAATTGAGTACATGGTACATAGAGCTTAGAGTTACCAGACATTTATCATTCAGGATAAGAGAAAACATCCACCGTTAAGTCATATCGGACGAGAAATGAAATAATGTTCAAATGAGTACAGGGTACATAGAGCTTAGAGTTACCAGACATTTATCATTCAGGATAAGAGAAAACATGCAACGTTAAGTCATATCGGACGAGAAATGAAATACATTCAAATGAGTACAGAGTACATAGAGCTTAGAGTTACCAGATATTTATCATTCAGGATAAGAGAAAACATCCACCGTTAAGTCATAGCGGACGAGAAATGAAATACTGTTTAAATGAGTACAGCGTACATAGAGCTTAGATTTACCATTCATCATTCAGAATAAGAGAAAACAACCAACGTTAAGTCATATCGGTCGAGAAATGAAATAATGTTCAAACAAGTACAGGGTACACAGAGCTTAGAGTTACTAGACATTTATCATTCAGGATAAGAGAAAACATCCACCGTTAAGTCATAGCGGACGAGAAATGAAATAATGTTCAAATGAGTACAGGGTACATAGAGCTTACAGTTACCAGACATTTATCATTCAGGATAAGAGAAAACATCCACCGTTAAGTCATATCGGACGAGAAATGAAATAATGTTCAAATGAATACAGGGTACATAAAGCTTAGAGTTACCAGATATTTATCATTCAGGATAAGAGAAAACATCCAACGTTAAGTCATATCGGACGAGAAATGAAATAATGTTCAAACAAGTACAGGGTACATAGAGCTTACAGTTACCAGACATTTATCATTCAGGATAAGAGAAAACATCCACCGTTAAGTCATAGCGGACGAGAAATGAAATAATGTTCAATTGAGTACAGCGTACATAAAGCTTAGAGTTACCAGACATTCATCATTCAGGATAAGAGAAAACATCCAACGTTAAGTCATATCGGACGAGAAATGAAATAATGTTCAAACAAGTACAGGGTACATAGAGCTTAGAGTTACCAGACATTTATCATTCAGGATAAGAGAAAACATCCAACGTTAAGTCATATCGGACGAGAAATGAAATAATGTTCAAATGAGTACAGGGTACATAGAGCTTAGAGTTTCCAGATATTTATCATTCAGGATAAGAGAAAACATCCACCGTTAAGTCACAGCGGACGAGAAATGAAATAATGTTCAAATGAGTACAGGGTACATAGAGCTTAGAGTTACCAGACATTCATCATTCAGGATAAGAGAAAACATCCAACGTTAAGTCATATCGGACGAGAAATGAAATAATGTTCAAATGAGTACAGGGTACATAGAGCTTAGAGTTCCCAGACATTCATCATTCAGGATAAGAGAAAACATCCACCGTTAAGTCATAGCGGACGAGAAATGAAATAATGTTCAATTGAGTACAGGGTACATAGAGCTTAGAGTTACCAGACATTTATCATTCAGGATAAGAGAAAACATCCAACGTTAAGTCATATCGGACGAGAAATGAAATAATGTTCAAATGAGTACAGGGTACATAGAGCTTAGAGTTACCAGACATTTATCATTCAGGATAAGAGAAAACATCCAACGTTAAGTCATATCGGACGAGAAATGAAATAATGTTCAAACGAGTACAGGGTACATAGAGCTTAGAGTTACCAGATTTCATCTTTCTGCATGCGGGAAAACCTCCAATATTGAGTCACATCGGACGAAGAATGAAATGCTGTTCAAATGAGTACAGGGTACATAAAGCTTAGAGTTACCAGACATTCATCATTCAGGATAAGAGAAAACATCCAACGTTAAGTCATATCGGACGAGAAATGGAGTAATGTTCAAATGAGTACCGGGTACATAGAGCTTAGGGTTACCAGACATTCATCATTCAGGATAAGAGAAAACATCCACCGTTAAGTCATAGCGGACGAGAAATGAAATAATGTTCAAATGAGTACAGGGTACATAGAGCTTAGAGTTACCAGACATTCATCATTCAGGATAAGAGAAAACATCCACCGTTAAGTCATAGCGGACGAGAAATGAAATAATGTTCAAATGAGTACAGGGTACATAGAGCTTAGAGTTACCAGATTTTAATAATTCAGGATAAGAGAAATCATCCACCGTTAAGTCATAGCGGACGAGAAATGAAATAATGTTCAAATGAGTACAGGGTACATAGAGCTTAGAGTTACCAGACATTCATCATTCAGGATAAGAGAAAACATCCAACGTTAAGTCATATCGGACGACAAATGAAATAATGTTCAAACAAGTACAGGGTACATAGAGCTTAGAGTTACCAGACATTTATCATTCAGGATAAGAGAAAACATCCACCGTTAAGTCATAGCGGACGAGAAATGAAATAATGTTCAAATGAGTACAGGGTACATAGAGCTTAGAGTTACCAGACATTCATCATTCAGGATAAGAGAAAACCTCCAACGTTAAGTCATATAGGACGAGAAATGAAATAATGTTCAAATGAGTACATGGTACATAAAGCTTAGAGTTACCAGATATTTATCATTCAGCATAAGAGAAAACATCCAACGTTAAGTCATATCGGACGAGAAATGAAATAATGTTCAATTGAGTACAGGGTACATAGAGCTTAGAGTTACCAGACATTCATCATTCAGGATAAGAGAAAACCTCCAACTTTAAGTCATATCGGACGAGAAATGAAATAATGTTCAAATGAGTACAGGGTACATAAAGATTAGAGTTACCAGATATTTATCATTCAGGTTAAGAGAAAACATCCAACGTTAAGTCATAGCGGACGAGAAATGAAACAATGTTCAAATGAGTACAGGGTACATAGAGCTTAGAGTTACCAGACATTTATCATTCAGGATAAGAGAAAACATGCAACGTTAAGTCATATCGGACGAGAAATGAAATACATTCAAATGAGTACAGAGTACATAGAGCTTAGAGTTACCAGATATTTATCATTCAGGATAAGAGAAAACATCCACCGTTAAGTCATAGCGGACGAGAAATGAAATACTGTTTAAATGAGTACAGCGTACATAGAGCTTAGATTTACCATTCATCATTCAGAATAAGAGAAAACAACCAACGTTAAGTCATATCGGTCGAGAAATGAAATAATGTTCAAACAAGTACAGGGTACACAGAGCTTAGAGTTACTAGACATTTATCATTCAGGATAAGAGAAAACATCCACCGTTAAGTCATAGCGGACGAGAAATGAAATAATGTTCAAATGAGTACAGGGTACATAGAGCTTACAGTTACCAGACATTTATCATTCAGGATAAGAGAAAACATCCACCGTTAAGTCATATCGGACGAGAAATGAAATAATGTTCAAATGAATACAGGGTACATAAAGCTTAGAGTTACCAGATATTTATCATTCAGGATAAGAGAAAACATCCAACGTTAAGTCATATCGGACGAGAAATGAAATAATGTTCAAACAAGTACAGGGTACATAGAGCTTACAGTTACCAGACATTTATCATTCAGGATAAGAGAAAACATCCACCGTTAAGTCATAGCGGACGAGAAATGAAATAATGTTCAATTGAGTACAGCGTACATAAAGCTTAGAGTTACCAGACATTCATCATTCAGGATAAGAGAAAACATCCAACGTTAAGTCATATCGGACGAGAAATGAAATAATGTTCAAACAAGTACAGGGTACATAGAGCTTAGAGTTACCAGACATTTATCATTCAGGATAAGAGAAAACATCCAACGTTAAGTCATATCGGACGAGAAATGAAATAATGTTCAAATGAGTACAGGGTACATAGAGCTTAGAGTTTCCAGATATTTATCATTCAGGATAAGAGAAAACATCCACCGTTAAGTCACAGCGGACGAGAAATGAAATAATGTTCAAATGAGTACAGGGTACATAGAGCTTAGAGTTACCAGACATTCATCATTCAGGATAAGAGAAAACATCCAACGTTAAGTCATATCGGACGAGAAATGAAATAATGTTCAAATGAGTACAGGGTACATAGAGCTTAGAGTTCCCAGACATTCATCATTCAGGATAAGAGAAAACATCCACCGTTAAGTCATAGCGGACGAGAAATGAAATAATGTTCAATTGAGTACAGGGTACATAGAGCTTAGAGTTACCAGACATTTATCATTCAGGATAAGAGAAAACATCCAACGTTAAGTCATATCGGACGAGAAATGAAATAATGTTCAAATGAGTACAGGGTACATAGAGCTTAGAGTTACCAGACATTTATCATTCAGGATAAGAGAAAACATCCAACGTTAAGTCATATCGGACGAGAAATGAAATAATGTTCAAACGAGTACAGGGTACATAGAGCTTAGAGTTACCAGATTTCATCTTTCTGCATGCGGGAAAACCTCCAATATTGAGTCACATCGGACGAAGAATGAAATGCTGTTCAAATGAGTACAGGGTACATAAAGCTTAGAGTTACCAGACATTCATCATTCAGGATAAGAGAAAACATCCAACGTTAAGTCATATCGGACGAGAAATGGAGTAATGTTCAAATGAGTACCGGGTACATAGAGCTTAGGGTTACCAGACATTCATCATTCAGGATAAGAGAAAACATCCACCGTTAAGTCATAGCGGACGAGAAATGAAATAATGTTCAAATGAGTACAGGGTACATAGAGCTTAGAGTTACCAGACATTCATCATTCAGGATAAGAGAAAACATCCACCGTTAAGTCATAGCGGACGAGAAATGAAATAATGTTCAAATGAGTACAGGGTACATAGAGCTTAGAGTTACCAGATTTTAATAATTCAGGATAAGAGAAATCATCCACCGTTAAGTCATAGCGGACGAGAAATGAAATAATGTTCAAATGAGTACAGGGTACATAGAGCTTAGAGTTACCAGACATTCATCATTCAGGATAAGAGAAAACATCCAACGTTAAGTCATATCGGACGACAAATGAAATAATGTTCAAACAAGTACAGGGTACATAGAGCTTAGAGTTACCAGACATTTATCATTCAGGATAAGAGAAAACATCCACCGTTAAGTCATAGCGGACGAGAAATGAAATAATGTTCAAATGAGTACAGGGTACATAGAGCTTAGAGTTACCAGACATTCATCATTCAGGATAAGAGAAAACCTCCAACGTTAAGTCATATAGGACGAGAAATGAAATAATGTTCAAATGAGTACATGGTACATAAAGCTTAGAGTTACCAGATATTTATCATTCAGCATAAGAGAAAACATCCAACGTTAAGTCATATCGGACGAGAAATGAAATAATGTTCAATTGAGTACAGGGTACATAGAGCTTAGAGTTACCAGACATTCATCATTCAGGATAAGAGAAAACCTCCAACTTTAAGTCATATCGGACGAGAAATGAAATAATGTTCAAATGAGTACAGGGTACATAAAGATTAGAGTTACCAGATATTTATCATTCAGGTTAAGAGAAAACATCCAACGTTAAGTCATAGCGGACGAGAAATGAAACAATGTTCAATTGAGTACAGGGTACATAGAGCTTAGAGTTACCAGACATTCATCATTCAGGATAAGAGAAAACATCCAACGTTAAGTCATATCGGACGAGAAATGAAATAATGTTCAAACAAGTACAGGGTACATAGAGCTTAGAGTTACCAGACATTTATCATTCAGGATAAGAGAAAACATCCAACGTTAAGTCATATCGGACGAGAAATGAAATAATGTTCAAACAAGTACAGGGTACATAGAGCTTAGAGTTACCAGACATTTATCATTCAGGATAAGAGAAAACATCCACCGTTAAGTCATAGCGGACGAGAAATGAAATAATGTTCAATTGAGTACAGGGTACATAAAGCTTAGAGTTACCAGACATTCATCATTCAGGATAAGAGAAAACATCCAACGTTAAGTCATTACGGACGAGAAATGAAATAATGTTCAAACAAGTACAGGGTACATAGAGCTTAGAGTTACCAGGCATTTATCAGGATAAGAGAAAACATCCAACGTTAAGTCATATCGGACGAGAAATGAAATAATGTTCAAATGAGTACAGGGTGCATAAAGCTTAGAGTTACCAGATATTTATCATTCAGCATAAGAGAAAACATCCACCGTTAAGTCACAGCGGACGAGAAATGAAATAATGTTCAATTGAGTACAGGGTACATAGAGCTTAGAGTTACCAGACATTCATTATTCAGGATAAGAGAAAACATCCAACGTTAAGTCATATCGGACGAGAAATGAAATAATGTTCAAATGAGTACGGGGTACATAGAGCTTAGAGTTACCAGACATTCATCATTCAGGATAAGAGAAAACCTCCAACGTTAAGTCATATCGGACGAGAAATGAAATAATGTTCAAATGAGTACAGGGTACATAAAGCTTAGAGTTACCAGACATTTATCATTCAGGATAAGAGAAAACATCCAACGTTAAGTCATATCGGACGAGAAATGAAATAATGTTCAAACGAGTACAGGGTACATAGAGCTTAGAGTTACCAGATTTCATCTTTCTGCATGCGGGAAAACCTCCAATATTGAGTCACATCGGACGAAGAATGAAATGCTGTTCAAATGAGTACAGGGTACATAAAGCTTAGAGTTACCAGACATTCATCATTCAGGATAAGAGAAAACATCCAACGTTAAGTCATATCGGACGACAAATGGAGTAATGATCAAATGAGTACCGGGTACATAGAGCTTAGGGTTACCAGACATTCATCATTCAGGATAAGAGAAAACATCCACCGTTAAGTCATAGCGGACGAGAAATGAAATAATGTTCAAATGAGTACAGGGTACATAGAGCTTAGAGTTACCAGACATTTATCATTCAGGATAAGAGAAAACATCCACCGTTAAGTCATAGCGGACGAGAAATGAAATAATGTTCAAATGAGTACAGGGTACATAGAGCTTAGAGTTACCAGATTTTAATAATTCAGGATAAGAGAAATCATCCACCGTTAAGATATAGCGGACGAGAAATGAAATAATGTTCAAATGAGTACAGGGTACATAGAGCTTAGAGTTACCAGACATTCATCATTCAGGATAAGAGAAAACCTCCAACGTTAAGTCATATAGGACGAGAAATGAAATAATGTTCAAATGAGTACATGGTACATAAAGCTTAGAGTTACCAGATATTTATCATTCAGCATAAGAGAAAACATCCACCGTTAAGTCACAGCGGACGAGAAATGAAATGCTGTTCAAATGAGTACAGGGTACATAAAGCTTAGAGTTACCAGACATTCATCATTCAGGATAAGAGAAAACATCCAACGTTAAGTCATATCGGACGAGAAATGGAGTAATGTTCAAATGAGTACCGGGTACATAGAGCTTAGGGTTACCAGACATTCATCATTCAGGATAAGAGAAAACATCCACCGTTAAGTCATAGCGGACGAGAAATGAAATAATGTTCAAATGAGTACAGGGTACATAGAGCTTAGAGTTACCAGACATTCATCATTCAGGATAAGAGAAAACATCCACCGTTAAGTCATAGCGGACGAGAAATGAAATAATGTTCAAATGAGTACAGGGTACATAGAGCTTAGAGTTACCAGATTTTAATAATTCAGGATAAGAGAAATCATCCACCGTTAAGATATAGCGGACGAGAAATGAAATAATGTTCAAATAAGTACAGGGTACATAGAGCTTAGAGTTACCAGACATTCATCATTCAGGATAAGAGAAAACATCCAACGTTAAGTCATATCGGACGAGAAATGAAATAATGTTCAAACAAGTACAGGGTACATAGAGCTTAGAGTTACCAGACATTTATCATTCAGGATAAGAGAAAACATCCACCGTTAAGTCATAGCGGACGAGAAATGAAATAATGTTCAAATGAGTACAGGGTACATAGAGCTTAGAGTTACCAGACATTCATCATTCAGGATAAGAGAAAACCTCCAACGTTAAGTCATATAGGACGAGAAATGAAATAATGTTCAAATGAGTACATGGTACATAAAGCTTAGAGTTACCAGATATTTATCATTCAGCATAAGAGAAAACATCCAACGTTAAGTCATATCGGACGAGAAATGAAATAATGTTCAATTGAGTACAGGGTACATAGAGCTTAGAGTTACCAGACATTCATCATTCAGGATAAGAGAAAACCTCCAACGTTAAGTCATATCGGACGAGAAATGAAATAATGTTCAAATGAGTACAGGGTACATAAAGCTTAGAGTTACCAGATATTTATCATTCAGGATAAGAGAAAACATCCAACGTTAAGTCATAGCGGACGAGAAATGAAACAATGTTCAATTGAGTACAGGGTACATAGAGCTTAGAGTTACCAGACATTCATCATTCAGGATAAGAGAAAACATCCAACGTTAAGTCATATCGGACGAGAAATGAAATAATGTTCAAACAAGTACAGGGTACATAGAGCTTAGAGTTACCAGACATTTATCATTCAGGATAAGAGAAAACATCCAACGTTAAGTCATATCGGACGAGAAATGAAATAATGTTCAAACAAGTACAGGGTACATAGAGCTTAGAGTTACCAGACATTTATCATTCAGGATAAGAGAAAACATCCACCGTTAAGTCATAGCGGACGAGAAATGAAATAATGTTCAATTGAGTACAGGGTACATAAAGCTTAGAGTTACCAGACATTCATCATTCAGGATAAGAGAAAACATCCAACGTTAAGTCATTACGGACGAGAAATGAAATAATGTTCAAACAAGTACAGGGTACATAGAGCTTAGAGTTACCAGACATTTATCAGGATAAGAGAAAACATCCAACGTTAAGGCATATCGGACGAGAAATGAAATAATGTTCAAATGAGTACAGGGTGCATAAAGCTTAGAGTTACCAGAAATTTATCATTCAGCATAAGAGAAAACATCCACCGTTAAGTCACAGCGGACGAGAAATGAAATAATGTTCAATTGAGTACAGGGTACATAGAGCTTAGAGTTACCAGACATTCATTATTCAGGATAAGAGAAAACATCCAACGTTAAGTCATATCGGACGAGAAATGAAATAATGTTCAAATGAGTACGAGGTACATAGAGCTTAGAGTTACCAGACATTCATCATTCAGGATAAGAGAAAACATCCAACGTTAAGTCATATCGGACGAGAAATGAAATAATGTTCAAACAAGTACAGGGTACATAGAGCTTAGAGTTACCAGACATTCATCATTCAGGATAAGAGAAAACATCCATCGTTAAGTCATATCGGACGAGAAATGAAATGATGTTCAAATGAGTACAGGGTACATAAAGCTTAGAGTTACCAGATATTTATCATTCAGGATAAGAGAAAACATCCACCGTTAAGTCATAGCGGACGAGAAATGAAATAATGTTCAAATGAGTACAGGGTACATAGAGCTTAGAGTTACCAGACATTCATCATTCAGGATAAGAGAAAACATCCAACGTTAAGTCATATCGGACGAGAAATGAAATAATGTTCAAACAAGTACAGGGTACATAGAGCTTAGAGTTACCAGATTTTAATAATTCAGGATAAGAGAAATCATCCACCGTTAAGTCATAGCGGACGAGAAATGAAATAATGTTCAAATGAGTACAGGGTACATAGAGCTTAGAGTTACCAGACATTCATCATTCAGGATAAGAGAAAACATCCAACGTTAAGTCATATCGGACGAGAAATGAAATAATGTTCAAATGAGTACAGGGTACATAAAGCTTAGAGTTACGAGATATTTATCATTCAGGATAAGAGAAATCATCCACCGTTAAGTCATAGCGGACGAGAAATGAAATAATGTTCAATTGAGTACAGGGTACATAGAGCTTAGAGTTACCAGACATTCATCATTCAGGATAAGAGAAAACATCCACCGTTAAGTCATAGCGGACGAGAACTGAAATAATCTTCAATTGAGTACATGGTACATAGAGCTTAGAGTTACCAGACATTTATCATTCAGGATAAGAGAAAACATCCACCGTTAAGTCATATCGGACGAGAAATGAAATAATGTTCAAATGAGTACAGGGTACATAGAGCTTAGAGTTACCAGACATTTATCATTCAGGATAAGAGAAAACATGCAACGTTAAGTCATATCGGACGAGAAATGAAATACATTCAAATGAGTACAGAGTACATAGAGCTTAGAGTTACCAGATATTTATCATTCAGGATAAGAGAAAACATCCACCGTTAAGTCATAGCGGACGAGAAATGAAATACTGTTTAAATGAGTACAGCGTACATAGAGCTTAGATTTACCATTCATCATTCAGAATAAGAGAAAACAACCAACGTTAAGTCATATCGGTCGAGAAATGAAATAATGTTCAAACAAGTACAGGGTACACAGAGCTTAGAGTTACTAGACATTTATCATTCAGGATAAGAGAAAACATCCACCGTTAAGTCATAGCGGACGAGAAATGAAATAATGTTCAAATGAGTACAGGGTACATAGAGCTTACAGTTACCAGACATTTATCATTCAGGATAAGAGAAAACATCCACCGTTAAGTCATATCGGACGAGAAATGATATAATGTTCAAATGAATACAGGGTACATAAAGCTTAGAGTTACCAGATATTTATCATTCAGGATAAGAGAAAACATCCAACGTTAAGTCATATCGGACGAGAAATGAAATAATGTTCAAACAAGTACAGGGTACATAGAGCTTACAGTTACCAGACATTTATCATTCAGGATAAGAGAAAACATCCACCGTTAAGTCATAGCGGACGAGAAATGAAATAATGTTCAATTGAGTACAGCGTACATAAAGCTTAGAGTTACCAGACATTCATCATTCAGGATAAGAGAAAACATCCAACGTTAAGTCATATCGGACGAGAAATGAAATAATGTTCAAACAAGTACAGGGTACATAGAGCTTAGAGTTACCAGACATTTATCATTCAGGATAAGAGAAAACATCCAACGTTAAGTCATATCGAACGAGAAATGAAATAATGTTCAAATGAGTACAGGGTACATAGAGCTTAGAGTTTCCAGATATTTATCATTCAGGATAAGAGAAAACATCCACCGTTAAGTCACAGCGGACGAGAAATGAAATAATGTTCAAATGAGTACAGGGTACATAGAGCTTAGAGTTACCAGACATTCATCATTCAGGATAAGAGAAAACATCCAACGTTAAGTCATATCGGACGAGAAATGAAATAATGTTCAAATGAGTACAGGGTACATAGAGCTTAGAGTTCCCAGACATTCATCATTCAGGATAAGAGAAAACATCCACCGTTAAGTCATAGCGGACGAGAAATGAAATAATGTTCAATTGAGTACAGGGTACATAGAGCTTAGAGTTACCAGACATTTATCATTCAGGATAAGAGAAAACATCCAACGTTAAGTCATATCGGACGAGAAATGAAATAATGTTCAAATGAGTACAGGGTACATAGAGCTTAGAGTTACCAGACATTTATCATTCAGGATAAGAGAAAACATCCAACGTTAAGTCATATCGGACGAGAAATGAAATAATGTTCAAACGAGTACAGGGTACATAGAGCTTAGAGTTACCAGATTTCATCTTTCTGCATGCGGGAAAACCTCCAATATTGAGTCACATCGGACGAAGAATGAAATGCTGTTCAAATGAGTACAGGGTACATAAAGCTTAGAGTTACCAGACATTCATCATTCAGGATAAGAGAAAACATCCAACGTTAAGTCATATCGGACGAGAAATGGAGTAATGTTCAAATGAGTACCGGGTACATAGAGCTTAGGGTTACCAGACATTCATCATTCAGGATAAGAGAAAACATCCACCGTTAAGTCATAGCGGACGAGAAATGAAATAATGTTCAAATGAGTACAGGGTACATAGAGCTTAGAGTTACCAGACATTCATCATTCAGGATAAGAGAAAACATCCACCGTTAAGTCATAGCGGACGAGAAATGAAATAATGTTCAAATGAGTACAGGGTACATAGAGCTTAGAGTTACCAGATTTTAATAATTCAGGATAAGAGAAATCATCCACCGTTAAGTCATAGCGGACGAGAAATGAAATAATGTTCAAATGAGTACAGGGTACATAGAGCTAAGAGTTACCAGACATTCATCATTCAGGATAAGAGAAAACATCCAACGTTAAGTCATATCGGACGAGAAATGAAATAATGTTCAAACAAGTACAGGGTACATAGAGCTTAGAGTTACCAGACATTTATCATTCAGGATAAGAGAAAACATCCACCGTTAAGTCATAGCGGACGAGAAATGAAATAATGTTCAAATGAGTACAGGGTACATAGAGCTTAGAGTTACCAGACATTCATCATTCAGGATAAGAGAAAACCTCCAACGTTAAGTCATATAGGACGAGAAATGAAATAATGTTCAAATGAGTACATGGTACATAAAGCTTAGAGTTACCAGATATTTATCATTCAGCATAAGAGAAAACATCCAACGTTAAGTCATATCGGACGAGAAATGAAATAATGTTCAATTGAGTACAGGGTACATAGAGCTTAGAGTTACCAGACATTCATCATTCAGGATAAGAGAAAACCTCCAACTTTAAGTCATATCGGACGAGAAATGAAATAATGTTCAAATGAGTACAGGGTACATAAAGATTAGAGTTACCAGATATTTATCATTCAGGTTAAGAGAAAACATCCAACGTTAAGTCATAGCGGACGAGAAATGAAACAATGTTCAATTGAGTACAGGGTACATAGAGCTTAGAGTTACCAGACATTCATCATTCAGGATAAGAGAAAACATCCAACGTTAAGTCATATCGGACGAGAAATGAAATAATGTTCAAACAAGTACAGGGTACATAGAGCTTAGAGTTACCAGACATTTATCATTCAGGATAAGAGAAAACATCCAACGTTAAGTCATATCGGACGAGAAATGAAATAATGTTCAAACAAGTACAGGGTACATAGAGCTTAGAGTTACCAGACATTTATCATTCAGGATAAGAGAAAACATCCACCGTTAAGTCATAGCGGACGAGAAATGAAATAATGTTCAATTGAGTACAGGGTACATAAAGCTTAGAGTTACCAGACATTCATCATTCAGGATAAGAGAAAACATCCAACGTTAAGTCATTACGGACGAGAAATGAAATAATGTTCAAACAAGTACAGGGTACATAGAGCTTAGAGTTACCAGGCATTTATCAGGATAAGAGAAAACATCCAACGTTAAGTCATATCGGACGAGAAATGAAATAATGTTCAAATGAGTACAGGGTGCATAAAGCTTAGAGTTACCAGATATTTATCATTCAGCATAAGAGAAAACATCCACCGTTAAGTCACAGCGGACGAGAAATGAAATAATGTTCAATTGAGTACAGGGTACATAGAGCTTAGAGTTACCAGACATTCATTATTCAGGATAAGAGAAAACATCCAACGTTAAGTCATATCGGACGAGAAATGAAATAATGTTCAAATGAGTACGGGGTACATAGAGCTTAGAGTTACCAGACATTCATCATTCAGGATAAGAGAAAACCTCCAACGTTAAGTCATATCGGACGAGAAATGAAATAATGTTCAAATGAGTACAGGGTACATAAAGCTTAGAGTTACCAGACATTTATCATTCAGGATAAGAGAAAACATCCAACGTTAAGTCATATCGGACGAGAAATGAAATAATGTTCAAACGAGTACAGGGTACATAGAGCTTAGAGTTACCAGATTTCATCTTTCTGCATGCGGGAAAACCTCCAATATTGAGTCACATCGGACGAAGAATGAAATGCTGTTCAAATGAGTACAGGGTACATAAAGCTTAGAGTTACCAGACATTCATCATTCAGGATAAGAGAAAACATCCAACGTTAAGTCATATCGGACGACAAATGGAGTAATGATCAAATGAGTACCGGGTACATAGAGCTTAGGGTTACCAGACATTCATCATTCAGGATAAGAGAAAACATCCACCGTTAAGTCATAGCGGACGAGAAATGAAATAATGTTCAAATGAGTACAGGGTACATAGAGCTTAGAGTTACCAGACATTTATCATTCAGGATAAGAGAAAACATCCACCGTTAAGTCATAGCGGACGAGAAATGAAATAATGTTCAAATGAGTACAGGGTACATAGAGCTTAGAGTTACCAGATTTTAATAATTCAGGATAAGAGAAATCATCCACCGTTAAGATATAGCGGACGAGAAATGAAATAATGTTCAAATGAGTACAGGGTACATAGAGCTTAGAGTTACCAGACATTCATCATTCAGGATAAGAGAAAACCTCCAACGTTAAGTCATATAGGACGAGAAATGAAATAATGTTCAAATGAGTACATGGTACATAAAGCTTAGAGTTACCAGATATTTATCATTCAGCATAAGAGAAAACATCCAACGTTAAGTCATATCGGACGAGAAATGAAATAATGTTCAATTGAGTACAGGGTACATAGAGCTTAGAGTTACCAGACATTCATCATTCAGGATAAGAGAAAACCTCCAACGTTAAGTCTTATAGGACGAGAAATGAAATAATGTTCAAATGAGTACATGGTACATAAAGCTTAGAGTTACCAGATATTTATCATTCAGCATAAGAGAAAACATCCAACGTTAAGTCATATCGGACGAGAAATGAAATAATGTTCAATTGAGTACAGGGTACATAGAGCTTAGAGTTACCAGACATTCATCATTCAGGATAAGAGAAAACATCCAACGTTAAGTCATATCGGACGAGAAATGAAATAATGTTCAAATGAGTACAGGGTACATAAAGCTTAGAGTTACCAGATATTTATCATTCAGGATAAGAGAAAACATCCACCGTTAAGTCATAGCGGACGAGAAATGAAACAATGTTCAATTGAGTACAGGGTACATAGAGCTTAGAGTTACCAGACATTCATCATTCAGGATAAGAGAAAACATCCAACGTTAAGTCATATCGGACGAGAAATGAAATAATGTTCAAACAAGTACAGGGTACATAGAGCTTAGAGTTACCAGACATTTATCATTCAGGATAAGAGAAAACATCCAACGTTAAGTCATATCGGACGAGAAATGAAATAATGTTCAAACAAGTACAGGGTACATAGAGCTTAGAGTTACCAGACATTTATCATTCAGGATAAGAGAAAACATCCACCGTTAAGTCATAGCGGACGAGAAATGAAATAATGTTCAATTGAGTACAGGGTACATAAAGCTTAGAGTTGCCAGACATTCATCATTCAGGATAAGAGAAAACATCCAACGTTAAGTCATTACGGACGAGAAATGAAATAATGTTCAAACAAGTACAGGGTACATAGAGCTTAGAGTTACCAGACATTTATCAGGATAAGAGAAAACATCCAACGTTAAGGCATATCGGACGAGAAATGAAATAATGTTCAAACAAGTACAGGGTACATAGAGCTTAGAGTTACCAGACATTTATCATTCAGGATAAGAGAAAACATCCAACGTTAAGTCATATCGGACGAGAAATGAAATAATGTTCAAATGAGTACGGGGTACATAGAGCTTAGAGTTACCAGACATTCATCATTCAGGATAAGAGAAAACATCCAACGTTAAGTCATATCGGACGAGAAATGAAATAATGTTCAAACAAGTACAGGGTACATAGAGCTTAGAGTTACCAGACATTCATCATTCAGGATAAGAGAAAACATCCATCGTTAAGTCATATCGGACGAGAAATGAAATAATGTTTAAATGAGTACAGGGTACATAGAGCTTAGAGTTACCAGACATTTATCATTCAGGATAAGAGAAAACATCCAACGTTAAGTCATATCGGACGAGAAATGAAATAATGTTCAAACGAGTACAGGGTACATAGAGCTTAGAGTTACCAGACATTCATCTTTCTGCATGAGGGAAAACCACCAATATTGAGTCACATCGGACGAAGAATGAAATGCTGTTCAAATGAGTACAGGGTACATAAAGCTTAGAGTTACCAGACATTCATCATTCAGGATAAGAGAAAACATCCAACGTTAAGTCATATCGGACGAGAAATGGAGTTATGTTCAAATGAGTACCGGGTACATAGAGCTTAGAATTACCAGACATTCATCATTCAGAATAAGAGAAAACATCCACCGTTAAGTCACATCGGACGAAGAATGAAATGCTGTTCAAATGAGTACAGGGTACATAAAGCTTAGAGTTACCAGACATTCATCATTCAGGATAAGAGAAAACATCCAACGTTAAGTCATATCGGACGAGAAATGGAGTTATGTTCAAATGAGTACCGGGTACATAGAGCTTAGAGTTACCAGACATTCATCATTCAGGATAAGAGAAAACATCCACCGTTAAGTCATATCGGACGAGAAATGAAATAATGTTCAAACAAGTACAGGGTACATAGAGCTTAGAGTTACCAGACATTTATCATTCAGGATAAGAGAAAACATCCACCGTTAAGTCATATCGGACGAGAAATGAAATAATGTTCAAACAAGTACAGGGTACATAAAGCTTAGAGTTACCAGATTTTAATCATTCAGGATAAGAGAAAACATCCACCGTTAAGTCATAGCGGACGAGAAATGAAATAATGTTCAATTGACTACAGGGTACATAGAGCTTAGAGTTGCCAGATTTTAATCATTCAGGATAAGAGAAAACATCCAACGTTAAGTCATATCGGACGAGAAATGAAATAATGTTCAAACAAGAACAGGGTACATAGAGCTTAGAGTTGCCAGATTTTAATCATTCAGGATAAGAGAAAACATCCAACGTTAAGTCATATCGGACGAGAAATGAAATAATGTTCAAATGAGTACAGGGTACATAGAGCTTAGAGTTGCCAGATTTTAATCATTCAGGATAAGAGAAAACATCCACCGTTAAGTCATAGCGGACGAGAAATGAAATAATGTTCAAATGAGTACAGGGTACATAGAGCTTAGAGTTACCAGACATTCATTATTCAGGATAAGAGAAAACCTCCAACGTTAAGTCATATCGGACGAGAAATGAAATAATGTTCAAACAAGTACAGGGTACATAGAGCTTAGAGTTACCACACATTTATCATTCAGGTTAAGAGAAAACATCCACCGTTAAGTCATAGCGGACGAGAAATGAAATAATGTTCAATTGAGTACAGGGTACATAAAGCTTAGAGTTACCAGACATTCATCATTCAGGATAAGAGAAAACATCCAACGTTAAGTCATATCGGACGAGAAATGAAATAATGTTCAAACAAGTACAGGGTACATAAAGCTTAGACTTACCAGATAATCATCATTCAGGATAAGAGAAAACATCCACCGTTAAGTCATATCGGAAGAGAAATGGAGTAATGTTCAATTGAGTACAGGGTACATAGAGCTTAGAGTTACCAGACATTTATCATTCAGAATGAGAGAAAACCTCCAACGTTAAGTCATATCGAACGAGAAATGAAATAATGTTCAAACAAGTACAGGGTACATAGAGCTTAGAGTTACCAGACATTTATCATTCAGGATAAGAGAAAACATCCACCGTTAAGTCATATCGAACGAGAAATGAAATAATGTTCAAACAAGTACAGGGTACATAAAGCTTAGAGTTACCAGATATTTATCATTCAGGATAAGAGAAAACATCCACCGTTAAGTCATATCGAACGAGAAATGAAATAATGTTCAAACAAGTACAGGGTACATAAAGCTTAGAGTTACCAGACATTTATCATTCAGGATAAGAGAAAACATCCACCGTTAAGTCATAGCGGACGAGAAATGAAATAATGTTCAATTGAGTACAGGGTACATAAAGCTTAGAGTTACCAGACATTCATCATTCAGGATAAGAGAAAACATCCAACGTTAAGTCATATCGGACGAGAAATGAAATAATGTTCAAACAAGTACAGGGTACTTAGAGCTTAGAGTTACCAGACATTTATCATTCAGGATAAGAGAAAACATCCAACGTTAAGTCATATCGGACGAGAAATGAAATAATGTTCAAATGAGTACAGGGTACATAGAGCTTAGAGTTACCAGACATTTATCATTCAGGATAAGAGAAAACATCCACCGTTAAGTCATAGCGGACGAGAAATGAAATAATGTTCAAACAAGTACAGGGTACATAGAGCTTACAGTTACCAGACATTTATCATTCAGGATAAGAGAAAACATCCACCGTTAAGTCATAGCGGACGAGAAATGAAATAATGTTCAATTGAGTACAGGGTACATAAAGCTTAGAGTTACCAGACATTCATCATTCAGGATAAGAGAAAACATCCAACGTTAAGTCATATCGGACGAGAAATGAAATAATGTTCAAACAAGTACAGGGTACTTAGAGCTTAGAGTTACCAGACATTTATCATTCAGGATAAGAGAAAACATCCAACGTTAAGTCATATCGGACGAGAAATGAAATAATGTTCAAATGAGTACAGGGTACATAGAGCTTAGAGTTTCCAGATATTTATCATTCAGGATAAGAGAAAACATCCACCGTTAAGTCACAGCGGACGAGAAATGAAATAATGTTCAAATGAGTACAGGGTACATAGAGCTTAGAGTTACCAGACATTCATCATTCAGGATAAGAGAAAACATCCAACGTTAAGTCATATCGGACGAGAAATGAAATAATGTTCAAATGAGTACAGGGTACATAGAGCTTAGAGTTACCAGACATTCATCATTCAGGATAAGAGAAAACATCCACCGTTTAGTCATAGCGGACGAGAAATGAAATAATGTTCAATTGAGTACAGGGTACATAGAGCTTAGAGTTACCAGACTTTTATCATTCAGGATAAGAGAAAACATCCAACGTTAAGTCATATCGGACGAGAAATGAAATAATGTTCAAATGAGTACAGGGTACATAGAGCTTAGAGTTACCAGACATTTATCATTCAGGATAAGAGAAAACATCCAACGTTAAGTCATATCGGACGAGAAATGAAATAATGTTCAAACGAGTACAGGGTACATAGAGCTTAGAGTTACCAGATTTCATCTTTCTGCATGCGGGAAAACCTCCAATATTGAGTCACATCGGACGAAGAATGAAATGCTGTTCAAATGAGTACAGGGTACATAAAGCTTAGAGTTACCAGACATTCATCATTCAGGATAAGAGAAAACATCCAACGTTAAGTCATATCGGACGAGAAATGGAGTAATGTTCAAATGAGTACTGGGTACATAGAGCTTAGGGTTACCAGACATTCATCATTCAGGATAAGAGAAAACATCCACCGTTAAGTCATAGCGGACGAGAAATGAAATAATGTTCAAATGAGTACAGGGTACATAGAGCTTAGGGTTACCAGACATTCATCATTCAGGATAAGAGAAAACATCCACCGTTAAGTCATAGCGGACGAGAAATGAAATAATGTTCAAATGAGTACAGGGTACATAGAGCTTAGAGTTACCAGATTTTAATAATTCAGGATAAGAGAAATCATCCACCGTTAAGTCATAGCGGACGAGAAATGAAATAATGTTCAAATGAGTACAGGGTACATAGAGCTTAGAGTTACCAGACATTCATCATTCAGGATAAGAGAAAACATCCACCGTTAAGTCATAGCGGACGAGAAATGAAATAATGTTCAAATGAGTACAGGGTACATAGAGCTTAGAGTTACCAGACATTCATCATTCAGGATAAGAGAAAACCTCCAACGTTAAGTCATATAGGACGAGAAATGAAATAATGTTCAAATGAGTACATGGTACATAAAGCTTAGAGTTACCAGATATTTATCATTCAGCATAAGAGAAAACATCCAACGTTAAGTCATATCGGACGAGAAATGAAATAATGTTCAATTGAGTACAGGGTACATAGAGCTTAGAGTTACCAGACATTCATCATTCAGGATAAGAGAAAACCTCCAACGTTAAGTCATATCGGACGAGAAATGAAATAATGTTCAAATGAGTACAGGGTACATAAAGCTTAGAGTTACCAGATATTTATCATTCAGGATAAGAGAAAACATCCAACGTTAAGTCATAGCGGACGAGAAATGAAACAATGTTCAATTGAGTACAGGGTACATAGAGCTTAGATTTACCAGACATTCATCATTCAGGATAAGAGAAAACATCCAACGTTAAGTCATATCGGACGAGAAATGAAATAATGTTCAAACAAGTACAGGGTACATAGAGCTTAGAGTTACCAGACATTTATCATTCAGGATAAGAGAAAACATCCAATGTTAAGTCATATCGGACGAGAAATGAAATAATGTTCAAACAAGTACAGGGTACATAGAGCTTAGAGTTACCAGACATTTATCATTCAGGATAAGAGAAAACATCCACCGTTAAGTCATAGCGGACGAGAAATGAAATAATGTTCAATTGAGTACAGGGTACATAAAGCTTAGAGTTACCAGACATTCATCATTCAGGATAAGAGAAAACATCCAACGTTAAGTCATTACGGACGAGAAATGAAATAATGTTCAAACAAGTACAGGGTACATAGAGCTTAGAGTTACCAGACATTCATTATTCAGGATAAGAGAAAACATCCAACGTTAAGTCATATCGGACGAGAAATGAAATAATGTTCAAATGAGTACGGGGTACATAGAGCTTAGAGTTACCAGACATTCATCATTCAGGATAAGAGAAAACATCCAACGTTAAGTCATATCGGACGAGAAATGAAATAATGTTCAAACAAGTACAGGGTACATAGAGCTTAGAGTTACCAGACATTCATCATTCAGGATAAGAGAAAACATCCATCGTTAAGTCATATCGGACGAGAAATGAAATAATGTTCAAACAAGTACAGGGTACATAAATCTTAGACTTACCAGATATTCATCATTCAGGATAAGAGAAAACATCCAACGTTAAGTCATATCGGACGAGAAATGAAATAATGTTCAAACGAGTACAGGGTACATAGAGCTTAGAGTTACCAGACATTCATCTTTCTGCATGAGGGAAAACCTCCAATATTGAGTCACATCGGACGAAGAATGAAATGCTGTTCAAATGAGTACAGGGTACATAAAGCTTAGAGTTACCAGACATTCATCATTCAGGATAAGAGAAAACATCCAACGTTAAGTCATATCGGACGAGAAATGGAGTTATGTTCAAATGAGTACCGGGTACATAGAGCTTAGAGTTACCAGACATTCATCATTCAGGATAAGAGAAAACATCCACCGTTAAGTCACATCGGACGAAGAATGAAAAGCTGTTCAAATGAGTACAGGGTACATAAAGCTTAGAGTTACCAGACATTCATCATTCAGGATAAGAGAAAACATCCAACGTTAAGTCATATCGGACGAGAAATGGAGTTATGTTCAAATGAGTACCGGGTACATAGAGCTTAGAGTTACCAGACATTCATCATTCAGGATAAGAGAAAACATCCAACGTTAAGTCATATCGGACGAGAAATGAAATAATGTTCAAACAAGTACAGGGTACATAAAGCTTAGACTTACCAGATAATCATCATTCAGGATAAGAGAAAACATCAACCGTTAAGTCATATCGGAAGAGAAATGGAGTAATGTTCAATTGAGTACAGGGTACATAGAGCTTAGAGTTACCAGACATTTATCATTCAGAATGAGAGAAAACCTCCAACGTTAAGTCATATCGAACGAGAAATGAAATAATGTTCAAACAAGTACAGGGTACATAGAGCTTAGAGTTACCAGACATTTATCATTCAGGATAAGAGAAAACATCCACCGTTAAGTCATATCGAACGAGAAATGAAATAATGTTCAAACAAGTACAGGGTACATAAAGCTTAGAGTTACCAGATATTTATCATTCAGGATAAGAGAAAACATCCACCGTTAAGTCATATCGAACGAGAAATGAAATAATGTTCAAACAAGTACAGGGTACATAAAGCTTAGAGTTACCAGACATTTATCATTCAGGATAAGAGAAAACCTCCAACGTTAAGTCATATCGAACGAGAAATGAAATAATGTTCAATTGAGTACAGGGTACATAGAGCTTAGAGTTACCAGACATTCATCATTCAGGATAAGAGAAAACATCCACCGTTAAGTCATAGCGGACGAGAAATGAAATAATGTTCAATTGAGTACAGGGTACATAAAGCTTAGAGTTACCAGACATTCATCATTCAGGATAAGAGAAAACATCCAACGTTAAGTCATATCGGACGAGAAATGAAATAATGTTCAAACAAGTACAGGGTACTTAGAGCTTAGAGTTACCAGACATTTATCATTCAGGATAAGAGAAAACATCCAACGTTAAGTCATATCGGACGAGAAATGAAATAATGTTCAAATGAGTACAGGGTACATAGAGCTTAGAGTTACCAGACATTTATCATTCAGGATAAGAGAAAACATCCACCGTTAAGTCATAGCGGACGAGAAATGAAATAATGTTCAAACAAGTACAGGGTACATAGAGCTTACAGTTACCAGACATTTATCATTCAGGATAAGAGAAAACATCCACCGTTAAGTCATAGCCGACGAGAAATGAAATAATGTTCAATTGAGTACAGGGTACATAAAGCTTAGAGTTACCAGACATTCATCATTCAGGATAAGAGAAAACATCCAACGTTAAGTCATATCGGACGAGAAATGAAATAATGTTCAAACAAGTACAGGGTACTTAGAGCTTAGAGTTACCAGACATTTATCATTCAGGATAAGAGAAAACATCCAACGTTAAGTCATATCGGACGAGAAATGAAATAATGTTCAAATGAGTACAGGGTACATAGAGCTTAGAGTTTCCAGATATTTATCATTCAGGATAAGAGAAAACATCCACCGTTAAGTCACAGCGGACGAGAAATGAAATAATGTTCAAATGAGTACAGGGTACATAGAGCTTAGAGTTACCAGACATTCATCATTCAGGATAAGAGAAAACATCCAACGTTAAGTCATATCGGACGAGAAATGAAATAATGTTCAAATGAGTACAGGGTACATAGAGCTTAGAGTTACCAGACATTCATCATTCAGGATAAGAGAAAACATCCACCGTTTAGTCATAGCGGACGAGAAATGAAATAATGTTCAATTGAGTACAGGGTACATAGAGCTTAGAGTTACCAGACTTTTATCATTCAGGATAAGAGAAAACATCCAACGTTAAGTCATATCGGACGAGAAATGAAATAATGTTCAAATGAGTACAGGGTACATAGAGCTTAGAGTTACCAGACATTTATCATTCAGGATAAGAGAAAACATCCAACGTTAAGTCATATCGGACGAGAAATGAAATAATGTTCAAACGAGTACAGGGTACATAGAGCTTAGAGTTACCAGATTTCATCTTTCTGCATGCGGGAAAACCTCCAATATTGAGTCACATCGGACGAAGAATGAAATGCTGTTCAAATGAGTACAGGGTACATAAAGCTTAGAGTTACCAGACATTCATCATTCAGGATAAGAGAAAACATCCAACGTTAAGTCATATCGGACGAGAAATGGAGTAATGTTCAAATGAGTACTGGGTACATAGAGCTTAGGGTTACCAGACATTCATCATTCAGGATAAGAGAAAACATCCACCGTTAAGTCATAGCGGACGAGAAATGAAATAATGTTCAAATGAGTACAGGGTACATAGAGCTTAGGGTTACCAGACATTCATCATTCAGGATAAGAGAAAACATCCACCGTTAAGTCATAGCGGACGAGAAATGAAATAATGTTCAAATGAGTACAGGGTACATAGAGCTTAGAGTTACCAGATTTTAATAATTCAGGATAAGAGAAATCATCCACCGTTAAGTCATAGCGGACGAGAAATGAAATAATGTTCAAATGAGTACAGGGTACATAGAGCTTAGAGTTACCAGACATTCATCATTCAGGATAAGAGAAAACATCCACCGTTAAGTCATAGCGGACGAGAAATGAAATAATGTTCAAATGAGTACAGGGTACATAGAGCTTAGAGTTACCAGACATTCATCATTCAGGATAAGAGAAAACCTCCAACGTTAAGTCATATAGGACGAGAAATGAAATAATGTTCAAATGAGTACATGGTACATAAAGCTTAGAGTTACCAGATATTTATCATTCAGCATAAGAGAAAACATCCAACGTTAAGTCATATCGGACGAGAAATGAAATAATGTTCAATTGAGTACAGGGTACATAGAGCTTAGAGTTACCAGACATTCATCATTCAGGATAAGAGAAAACCTCCAACGTTAAGTCATATCGGACGAGAAATGAAATAATGTTCAAATGAGTACAGGGTACATAAAGCTTAGAGTTACCAGATATTTATCATTCAGGATAAGAGAAAACATCCAACGTTAAGTCATAGCGGACGAGAAATGAAACAATGTTCAATTGAGTACAGGGTACATAGAGCTTAGAGTTACCAGACATTCATCATTCAGGATAAGAGAAAACATCCAACGTTAAGTCATATCGGACGAGAAATGAAATAATGTTCAAACAAGTACAGGGTACATAGAGCTTAGAGTTACCAGACATTTATCATTCAGGATAAGAGAAAACATCCAATGTTAAGTCATATCGGACGAGAAATGAAATAATGTTCAAACAAGTACAGGGTACATAGAGCTTAGAGTTACCAGACATTTATCATTCAGGATAAGAGAAAACATCCACCGTTAAGTCATAGCGGACGAGAAATGAAATAATGTTCAATTGAGTACAGGGTACATAAAGCTTAGAGTTACCAGACATTCATCATTCAGGATAAGAGAAAACATCCAACGTTAAGTCATTACGGACGAGAAATGAAATAATGTTCAAACAAGTACAGGGTACATAGAGCTTAGAGTTACCAGACATTCATTATTCAGGATAAGAGAAAACATCCAACGTTAAGTCATATCGGACGAGAAATGAAATAATGTTCAAATGAGTACGGGGTACATAGAGCTTAGAGTTACCAGACATTCATCATTCAGGATAAGAGAAAACATCCAACGTTAAGTCATATCGGACGAGAAATGAAATAATGTTCAAACAAGTACAGGGTACATAGAGCTTAGAGTTACCAGACATTCATCATTCAGGATAAGAGAAAACATCCATCGTTAAGTCATATCGGACGAGAAATGAAATAATGTTCAAACAAGTACAGGGTACATAAATCTTAGACTTACCAGATATTCATCATTCAGGATAAGAGAAAACATCCAACGTTAAGTCATATCGGACGAGAAATGAAATAATGTTCAAACGAGTACAGGGTACATAGAGCTTAGAGTTACCAGACATTCATCTTTCTGCATGAGGGAAAACCTCCAATATTGAGTCACATCGGACGAAGAATGAAATGCTGTTCAAATGAGTACAGGGTACATAAAGCTTAGAGTTACCAGACATTCATCATTCAGGATAAGAGAAAACATCCAACGTTAAGTCATATCGGACGAGAAATGGAGTTATGTTCAAATGAGTACCGGGTACATAGAGCTTAGAGTTACCAGACATTCATCATTCAGGATAAGAGAAAACATCCACCGTTAAGTCACATCGGACGAAGAATGAAAAGCTGTTCAAATGAGTACAGGGTACATAAAGCTTAGAGTTACCAGACATTCATCATTCAGGATAAGAGAAAACATCCAACGTTAAGTCATATCGGACGAGAAATGGAGTTATGTTCAAATGAGTACCGGGTACATAGAGCTTAGAGTTACCAGACATTCATCATTCAGGATAAGAGAAAACATCCACCGTTAAGTCATATCGGACGAGAAATGAAATAATGTTCAAACAAGTACAGGGTACATAGAGCTTAGAGTTGCCAGATTTTAATCATTCAGGATAAGAGAAAACATCCACCGTTAAGTCATAGCGGACGAGAAATGAAATAATGTTCAATTGAGCACAGGGTACATAGAGCTTAGAGTTGCCAGATTTTAATCATTCAGGATAAGAGAAAACATCCAACGTTAAGTCATATCGGACGAGAAATGAAATAATGTTCAAACAAGAACAGGGTACATAGAGCTTAGAGTTGCCAGATTTTAATCATTCAGGATAAGAGAAAACATCCAACGTTAAGTCATATCGGACGAGAAATGAAATAATGTTCAAATGAGTACAGGGTACATAGAGCTTAGAGTTGCCAGATTTCAATCATTCAGGATAAGAGAAAACATCCACCGTTAAGTCATAGCGGACGAGAAATGAAATAATGTTCAAATGAGTACAGGGTACATAGAGCTTAGAGTTACCAGACATTCATTATTCAGCATAAGAGAAAACCTCCAACGTTAAGTCATATCGGACGAGAAATGAAATAATGTTCAAATGAGTACAGGGTACATAACGCTTAGACTTACCAGATATTTATCATTCAGGATAAGAGAAAATATCCACCGTTAAGTCATAGCGGACGAGAAATGAAATAATGTTCAAATGAGTACAGGGTACATAGAGCTTAGAGTTACCAGACATTCATCATTCAGGATAAGAGAAAACATCCAACGTTAAGTCATATCGGACGAGGAATGAAATAATGTTCAAACAAGTACAGGGTACATAGAGCTTAGAGTTACCAGACATTTATCATTCAGGATGAGAGAAAACCTCCAACGTTAAGTCATATCGGACGAGAAATGAAATAATGTTCAAACAAGTACAGGGTACATAGAGCTTAGAGTTACCACACATTTATCATTCAGGTTAAGAGAAAACATCCACCGTTAAGTCATAGCGGACGAGAAATGAAATAATGTTCAATTGAGTACAGGGTACATAAAGCTTAGAGTTACCAGACATTCATCATTCAGGATAAGAGAAAACATCCAACGTTAAGTCATATCGGACGAGAAATGAAATAATGTTCAAACAAGTACAGGGTACATAAAGCTTAGACTTACCAGATATTCATCATTCAGGATAAGAGAAAACATCCACCGTTAAGTCATATCGGAAGAGAAATGGAGTAATGTTCAATTGAGTACAGGGTACATAGAGCTTAGAGTTACCCGACATTTATCATTCAGGATGAGAGAAAACCTCCAACGTTAAGTCATATCGAACGAGAAATGAAATAATGTTCAAACAAGTACAGGGTACATAGAGCTTAGAGTTACCAGACATTTATCATTCAGGATAAGAGAAAACATCCACCGTTAAGTCATATCGAACGAGAAATGAAATAATGTTCAAACAAGTACAGAGTACATAAAGCTTAGAGTTACCAGATATTTATCATTCAGGATAAGAGAAAACATCCACCGTTAAGTCATATCGAACGAGAAATGAAATAATGTTCAAACAAGTACAGGGTACATAAAGCTTAGAGTTACCAGATATTTATCATTCAGGATAAGAGAAAACCTCCAACGTTAAGTCATATCGAACGAGAAATGAAATAATGTTCAAACAAGTACAGGGTACATAAAGCTTAGAGTTACCAGACATTTATCATTCAGGATAAGAGAAAACCTCCAACGTTAAGTCATATCGAACGAGAAATGAAATAATGTTCAATTGAGTACAGGGTACATAGAGCTTAGAGTTACCTGACATTTATCATTCAGGATAAGAGAAAGCATCCAACGTTAAGTCATATCGGACGAGAAATGAAATAATGTTCAAATGAGTACAGGGTACATAGAGCTTAGAGTTACCAGACATTTATCATTCAGGATAAGAGAAAACATCCAACGTTAAGTCATATCGGACGAGAAATGAAATAATGTTCAAACGAGTACAGGGTACACAGAGCTTAGAGTTACCAGATTTCATCTTTCTGCATGAGGGAAAACCTCCAATATTGAGTCACATCGGACGAAGAATGAAATGCTGTTCAAATGAGTACAGGGTACATAAAGCTTAGAGTTACCAGACATTCATCATTCAGGATAAGAGAAAACATCGAACATTAAGTCATATCGGACGAGAAATGGAGTAATGTTCAAATGAGTACCGGGTACATAGAGCTTAGGGTTACCAGACATTCATCATTCAGGATAAGAGAAAACATCCACCGTTAAGTCATAGCGGACGAGAAATGAAATAATGTTCAAATGAGTACAGGGTACATAGAGCTTAGAGTTACCAGACATTCATCATTCAGGATAAGAGAAAACATCCACCGTTGAGTCATAGCGGACGAGAAATGAAATAATGTTCAAATGAGTACAGGGTACATAGAGCTTAGAGTTACCAGATTTTAATAATTCAGGATAAGAGAAATCATCCACCGTTAAGTCATAGCGGACGAGAAATGAAATAATGTTCAAATGAGTACAGGGTACATAGAGCTTAGAGTTACCAGACATTCATCATTCAGGATAAGAGAAAACATCCAACGTTAAGTCATATCGGACGAGAAATGAAATAATGTTCAAACAAGTACAGGGTACATAGAGCTTAGAGTTACCAGACATTTATCATTCAGGATAAGAGAAAACATCCACCGTTAAGTCATAGCGGACGAGAAATGAAATAATGTTCAAATGAGTACAGGGTACATAGAGCTTAGAGTTACCAGACATTTATCATTCAGGATAATAGAAAACCTCCAACGTTAAGTCATATAGGACGAGAAATGAAATAATGTTCAAATGAGTGCATGGTACATAAAGCTTAGAGTTACCAGATATTTATCATTCAGCATAAGAGAAAACATCCAACGCTAAGTCATATCGGACGAGAAATGAAATAATGTTCAATTGAGTACAGGGTACATAAAGCATAGAGTTACCAGACATTCATCATTCAGGATAAGAGAAAACCTCCAACGTTAAGTCATATCGGACGAGAAATGAAATAATGTTCAAATGAGTACAGGGTACATAAAGCTTAGAGTTACCAGATATTTATCATTCAGGATAAGAGAAAACATCCAACGTTAAGTCATAGCGGACGAGAAATGAAACAATGTTCAATTGAGTACAGGGTACATAGAGCTTAGAGTTACCAGACATTCATCATTCAGGATAAGAGAAAACATCCAACGTTAAGTCATATCGGACGAGAAATGAAATAATGTTCAAACAAGTACAGGGTACATTGAGCTTAGAGTTACCAGACATTTATCATTCAGGATAAGAGAAAACATCCAACGTTAAGTCATATCGGACGAGAAATGAAATAATGTTCAAACAAGTACAGGGTACATAGAGCTTAGAGTTACCAGACATTTATCATTCAGGATAAGAGAAAACATCCACCGTTAAGTCATAGCGGACGAGAAATGAAATAATGTTCAATTGAGTACAGGGTACATAAAGCTTAGAGTTACCAGACATTCATCATTCAGGATAAGAGAAAACATCCAACGTTAAGTCATTACGGACGAGAAATGAAATAATGTTCAAACAAGTACAGGGTACATAGAGCTTAGAGTTACCAGACATTTATCAGGATAAGAGAAAACATCCAACGTTAAGTCATATCGGACGAGAAATGAAATAATGTTCAAATGAGTACAGGGTGCATAAAGCTTAGAGTTACCAGATATTTATCATTCAGCATAAGAGAAAACATCCACCGTTAAGTCACAGCGGACGAGAAATGAAATAATGTTCAATTGAGTACAGGGTACATAGAGCTTAGAGTTACCAGACATTCATTATTCAGGATAAGAGAAAACATCCAACGTTAAGTCATATCGGACGAGAAATGAAATAATGTTCAAATGAGTACGGGGTACATAGAGCTTAGAGTTACCAGACATTCATCATTCAGGATAAGAGAAAACATCCAACGTTAAGTCATATCGGACGAGAAATGAAATAATGTTCAAACAAGTACAGGGTACATAGAGCTTAGAGTTACCAGACATTCATCATTCAGGATATGAGAAAACATCCATCGTTAAGTCATATCGGACGAGAAATGAAATAATGTTCAAATGAGTACAGGGTACATAGAGCTTAGAGTTACCAGACATTTATCATTCAGGATAAGAGAAAACATCCAACGTTAAGTCATATCGGACGAGAAATGAAATAATGTTCAAACGAGTACAGGGTACATAGAGCTTAGAGTTACCAGACATTCATCTTTCTGCATGAGGGAAAACCTCCAATATTGAGTCACATCGGACGAAGAATGAAATGCTGTTCAAATGAGTACAGGGTACATAAAGCTTAGAGTTACCAGACATTCATCATTCAGGATAAGAGAAAACATCCAACGTTAAGACATATCGGACGAGAAATGCAGTTATGTTCAAATGAGTACCGGGTACATAGAGCTTAGAGTTACCAGACATTCATCATTCAGGATAAGAGAAAACATCCACCGTTAAGTCACATCGGACGAAGAATGAAATGCTGTTCAAATGAGTACAGGGTACATAAAGCTTAGAGTTACCAGACATTCATCATTCAGGATAAGAGAAAACATCCAACGTTAAGTCATATCGGACGAGGAATGAAATAATGTTCAAACAAGTACAGGGTACATAAAGCTTAGAGTTACCAGACATTCATCATTCAGGATAAGAGAAAACATCCACCGTTAAGTCATAGCGGACGAGAAATGAAATAATGTTCAAACGAGTACAGGGTACATAGAGCTTAGAGTTACCAGACATTCATCATTCAGGATGAGAGAAAGCCTCCAACGTTAAGTCATATCGAACGAGAAATGAAATAATGTTCAAACAAGTACAGGGTACATAGAGCTTAGAGTTACCAGACATTTATCATTCAGGATAAGAGAAAACATCCACCGTTAAGTCATATCGAACGAGAAATGAAATAATGTTCAAACAAGTACAGGGTACATAATGCTTAGAGTTACCAGATATTTATCATTCAGGATAAGAGAAAACATCCACCGTTAAGTCATATCGAACGAGAAATGAAATAATGTTCAAACAAGTACAGGGTACATAAAGCTTAGAGTTACCAGATATTTATCATTCAGGATAAGAGAAAACATCCACCGTTAAGTCATATCGAACGAGAAATGAAATAATGTTCAAACAAGTACAGGGTACATAAAGCTTAGAGTTACCAGACATTCATCATTCAGGATAAGAGAAAACATCCACCGTTAAGTCATAGCGGACGAGAAATGAAATAATGTTCAATTGAGTACAGGGTACATAGAGCTTAGAGTTACCAGACATTTATCATTCAGGATGAGAGAAAGCCTCCAACGTTAAGTCATATCGAACGAGAAATGAAATAATGTTCAAACAAGTACAGGGTACATAGAGCTTAGAGTTACCAGACATTTATCATTCAGGATAAGAGAAAACATCCACCGTTAAGTCATATCGAACGAGAAATGAAATAATGTTCAAACAAGTACAGGGTACATAGAGCTTAGAGTTACCAGATATTTATCATTCAGGATAAGAGAAAACCTCCAACGTTAAGTCATATCGAACGAGAAATGAAATAATGTTCAAACAAGTACAGGGTACATAAAGCTTAGAGTTACCAGACATTTATCATTCAGGATAAGAGAAAACATCCACCGTTAAGTCATAGCGGACGAGAAATGAAATAATGTTCAATTGAGTACAGGGTACATAGAGCTTAGAGTTACCAGACATTTATCATTCAGGATGAGAGAAAGCCTCCAACGTTAAGTCATATCGAACGAGAAATGAAATAATGTTCAAACAAGTACAGGGTACATAGAGCTTAGAGTTACCAGATATTTATCATTCAGGATAAGAGAAAGCCTCCAACGTTAAGTCATATCGAACGAGAAATGAAATAATGTTCAAACAAGTACAGGGTACATAGAGCTTAGAGTTACCAGACATTTATCATTCAGGATAAGAGAAAACATCCACCGTTAAGTCATATCGAACGAGAAATGAAATAATGTTCAAACAAGTACAGGGTACATAGAGCTTAGAGTTACCAGATATTTATCATTCAGGATAAGAGAAAACCTCCAACGTTAAGTCATTACGGACGAGAAATGAAATAATGTTCAAACAAGTTCAGGGTACATAAAGCTTAGAGTTACCAGATATTTGTCATTCAGGATAAGAGAAAACATCCACCGTTAAGTCATATCGGACGAGAAATGAAATAATGTTCAAACAAGTACAGGGTACATAGAGCTTAGAGTTACCACACATTTATCATTCAGGTTAAGAGAAAACATCCACCGTTAAGTCATAGCGGACGAGAAATGAAATAATGTTCAATTGAGTACAGGGTACATAGAGCTTAGAGTTACCAGACATTCATCATTCAGGATAAGAGAAAACATCCAACGTTAAGTCATATCGAACGAGAAATGAAATAATGTTCAAACAAGTAGAGGGTACATAGAGCTTAGAGTTACCAGACATTTATCATTCAGGATGAGAGAAAACCTCCAACGTTAAGTCATATCGGACGAGAAATGAAATAATGTTCAAACAAGTACAGGGTACATAGAGCTTAGAGTTACCACACATTTATCATTCAGGTTAAGAGAAAACATCCACCGTTAAGTCACAGCGGACGAGAAATGAAATAATGTTCAATTGAGTACAGGTTACATAAAGCTTAGAGTTACCAGATATTCATCATTCAGGATAAGAGAAAACATCCAACGTTAAGTCATATCGGACGAGAAATGAAATAATGTTCAAACAAGTACAGGGTACATAGAGCTTAGAGTTACCAGACATTTATCATTCAGGATAAGAGAAAACATCCAACGTTAAGTCATATCGGACGAGAAATGAAATAATGTTCAAACAAGTACAGGGTACATAGAGCTTAGAGTTACCAGACATACATCATTCAGGATAAGAGAAAACATCCAACGTTAAGTCATATCGGACGAGAAATGAAATAATGTTCAAACAAGTACTGGGTACATAGAGCTTAGAGTTACCAGATTTTTATCATTCAGGATAAGAGAAAACATCCAACGTTAAGTCATATCGGACGAGAAATGAAATAATGTTCAAATAAGTACAGGGTACATAGAGCTTAGAGTTACCAGACATTTATCATTCAGGATAAGAGAAAACATCCAACGTTAAATCATATCGGACGAGAAATGAAATAATGTTCAAATGAGTACAGGGTACATAGAGCTTAGAGTTACCAGAGATTCATCATTTAGGATAAGATAAAACATCCAACGTTAAGTCATATCGGACGAGAAGTGAAATAATGTTCAAATGAGTACAGGGTACATAGAGCTTAGAGTTACCAGACATTTATCATTCAGGATAAGAGAAAACATCCAATGTTAAGTCATATGGGACGAGAAATGGAGTAATGTTCAAATGAGTACCGGGTACATAGAGCTTAGAGTTACCAGACATTCATCATTCAGGATAAGAGAAAACATCCAACGTTAAGTCATAGCGGACGAGGAATGAAATAATGTTCAAACAAGTACAGGGTACATAGAGCTTAGAGTTACCAGACATTCATCATTCAGGATAAGAGAAAACATCCAACGTTAAGTCATATCGGACGAGGAATGAAATAATGTTCAAACAAGTACAGGGTACATAGAGCTTAGAGTTACCAGACATTCATCATTCAGGATAAGAGAAAACATCCAACGTTAAGTCATGTCGGACGAGGAATGAAATAATGTTCAAATGAGTACAGGGTACATAGAGCTTAGAGTTACCAGACATTCATCATTCAGGATAAGAGAAAACATCCAACGTTAAGTCATATCGGACGATGAATGAAATTATGTTAAAATGAGTACAGGGGACATAGAGCTTAGAGTTACCAGACATTCACTATTCAGGATAAGAGAAAACGTCCAACGTTAAGTCATAGCGGACGATGAATGAAATTATGTTAAAATGAGTACAGGGGACATAGAGCTTAGAGTTACCAGACATTCATCATTCAGGATAAGAGAAAACATCCACCGTTAAGTCATAGCGGACGATGAATGAAATTATGTTAAAATGACTACAGGGGACATAGAGCTTAGAGTTACCAGACATTCATCATTCAGGATAAGAGAAAAACGTCCAACGTTAAGTCATATCGGACGAGAAATGAAATAATGTTCAAACAAGTACAGGGTACATAGAGCTTAGTGTTACCAGACATTCATCATTCAGGATAAGATAAAACATCCAACGTTAAGTCATATCGGACGAGAAATGAAATAATGTTCAAATGAGTACAGGGTACATAGAGCTTAGAGTTACCAGACATTCATCATTCAGGATAACAGAAAACATGCAACGTTAAGTCATAGCGGACGAGAAATGAAATAACGTTTAAATGAGTACAGCGTACATAGAGCTTAGAGTTACCAGATATTTATCATTCAGGTTAAGAGAAAACATCCACCGTTAAGTCATAGCGGACGAGAAATGAAATAATGTTCAATTGAGTACAGGGTACATAAAGCTTAGAGTTACCAGACATTCATCATTCAGGATAAGATAAAACATCCAACGTTAAGTCATATCGGACGAGAAATGAAATAACGTTTAAATGAGTACAGCGTACATAGAGCTTAGAGTTACCAGACATTCATCATTCAGGATAAGAGAAAACATCCAACGTTAAGTCATATCGGACGAGAAATGAAATAATGTTCAAACAAGTACAGGGTACATAAAGCTTAGAGTTACCAGATTTTTATCATTCAGGATAAGAGAAAACATCCAACGTTAAGTCATATCGGACGAGAAATGAAATAATGTTCAAATAAGTACAGGGTACATAGAGCTTAGAGTTACCAGACATTTATCATTCAGGATAAGAGAAAACATCCAACGTTAAGTCATATCGGACGAGAAATGAAATAATGTTCAAATGAGTACAGGATACATAGAGCTTAGAGTTACCAGACATTTATCATTCAGGATAAGAGAAAACATCCAACGTTAAGTCATATCGGACGAGAAATGAAATAATGTTCAATTGAGTACAGGGTACATAGAGCTTAGAGTTACCAGACATTTATCATTCAGGATAAGAGAAAACATCCAACGTTAAGTCATATCGGACGAGAAATGAAATAATGTTCAAATGAGTACAGGATACATAGAGCTTAGAGTTACCAGACATTCATCATTCAGGATAAGAGAAAACATCCAACGTTAAGTCATATCGGACGAGAAATGAAATAATGTTCAAATGAGTACAGGATACATAGAGCTTAGAGTTACCAGACATTTATCATTCAGGATAAGAGAAAACATCCACCGTTAAGTCATACCGGTCTACGAATAAAATTATGTTAAAATTAGTACAGGATACATAGAGCTTAGGGTTACCAGATATCTATCATTCAGGATAAGAGAAAACATTAACCGTTAAGTCATAGCGGACGAGAAATGAAATAATGTTCAAACAATTACAGGGTACATAGAGCTTAGAGTTACCAGACATTCATCATTCAGGATAAGAGAAAACATCCAACGTTAAGTCATGTCGGACGAGGAATGAAATAATGTTCAAATGAGTACAGGGTACATAGAGCTTAGAGCTACCAGACATTCATCATTCAGGATAAGAGAAAACATCCAACGTTAAGTCATATCGGACGATGAATGAAATTATGTTAAAATGAGTACAGGGGACATAGAGCTTAGAGTTACCAGATATTCATCATTCAGAATAAGAGAAAACGTCCAACGTTAAGTCATAGCGGACGATGAATGAAATTATGTTAAAATGAGTACAGGGGACATAGAGCTTAGAGTTACCAGACATTCATCATTCAGGATAAGAGAAAACATCCACCGTTAAGTCATAGCGGACGATGAATGAAATTATGTTAAAATGACTACAGGGGACATAGAGCTTAGAGTTACCAGACATTTATCATTCAGGATAAGAGAAAAACGTCCAACGTTAAGTCATATCGGACGAGAAATGAAATAATGTTCAAACAAGTACAGGGTACATAGAGCTTAGAGTTACCAGACATTCGTCATTCAGGATAAGAGAAAAACGTCCAACGTTAAGTCATATCGGACGAGAAATGAAATAATGTTCAAACAAGTAAAGGGTACATAGAGCTTAGAGTTACCAGACATTTATCATTCAGGATAAGAGAAAACATCCACCGTTAAGTCATATCGGACGAGAAATGAAATAATGTTCAAATGAGTACAGGGTACATAAAGCTTAGAGTTACCAGATATTTATCATTCAGGATAAGAGAAAACATCCACCGTTAAGTCATAGCGGACGAGAAATGAAATAATGTTCAATTGAGTACAGGGTACGTAGAGCTTAGAGTTACCAGACATTCATCATTCAGGATAAGAGAAAACATCCACCGTTAAGTCATAGCGGACGAGAAATGAAATAATGTTCAAACAAGTACAGGGTACATAGAGCTTAGAGTTACCAGACATTCATCATTCAGGATAAGATAAAACATCCAACGTTAAGTCATATCGGACGAGAAATGAAATAATGTTCAAATGAGTACAGGGTACATAGAGCTTAGAGTTACCAGACATTCATCATTCAGGATAACAGAAAACATGCAACGTTAAGTCATATCGGACGAGAAATGAAATAACGTTTAAATGAGTACAGCGTACATAGAGCTTAGAGTTACCAGATATTTATCATTCAGGATAAGAGAAAACATCCACCGTTAAGTCATAGCGGACGAGAAATGAAATAATGTTCAAATGAGTACAGGGTACATAGAGCTTAGATTTACCAGACATTCATCATTCAGGATAAGAGAAATCATCCACCGTTATGTCATAGCGGACGAGAAATGAAATAATGTTCAAACAAGTACAGGGTACATAGAGCTTTGAGTTACCAGACATTCATCATTCAGGATAAGAGAAAACATCCAACGTTAAGTCATATCGGACGAGAAATCGAGTAATGTACAAATGAGTACAGGGTACATAGAGCTTAGAGTTACCAGACATTCATCATTCAGGATAAGAGAAAACATCCACTGTTAAGTCATAGCGGACGAGAAATGAAATAATGTTCAAATGAGTACAGGGTACATAGAGCTTAGAGTTACCAGACATTCATCATTCAGAATAAGAGAAAACATCCAACGTTAAGTCATATCGGACGAGAAATGAAATGATGTTAAATGAGTGCAGAGTACATATAGTTTAGAGTTACCAGACATTCATCTTTCAGGATAAGAGTAAAACTGCAATTAAGTCACATGAGACGATGAATGAAATGGTGTTCAAATGAATACAGGGCACATAGAGCTTAGAGTTAACAGACTTTCATCTTTCAGAATAAGGGATAACCTCCAACGTTAAGTCGTATTGCACGATGAATGAGATAATGTTCAAATGAATACAGGGTACATAAAGCTTAGAGTAACCAGACATTCGACTTTCAGCATGAGGAAAAACCTCCAATATTGAGTCACATCGGACGAAGAATGAAATGCTGTTCAAATGAGTACAGGGTACATAGAGCTTAGAGTTACCGGATATTTATCATTCAGGATAAGAGAAAACATCCAACGTTAAGTCATATCGGAAGAGAAATGGAGTAATGTTCAATTCAGTACAGGGTCCATAGAGCTTAAAGTTACCAGACATTCATCATTCAGGATAAGCAAAAACATCCACCGTTAAGTCATAGCGGACGAGAAATGAAATAATGTTCAAATGAGTACAGGGTACATAGAGCTTAGAATTACCAGACATTCATCATTCAGGATAAGGGAAAACATCCATCGTTAAGTCATATCGGACGAGAAATGAAATGATGTTCAAATGAGTACAGGGTACATAGAGCTTAGAGTTACCAGATATTTATCATTCAGGATAAGAGAAAACATCCACCGTTAAGTCATAGCGGACGAGAAATGAAATAATGTTCAAATGAGTACAGGGTACATAGAGCTTAGAGTTACCAGACATTCATCATTCAGGATAAGAGAAAACATCCAACGTTAAGTCATATCGGACGAGAAATGAAATAATGTTCAAACAAGTACAGGGTACATAGAGCTTACAGTTACCAGACATTTATCATTCAGGATAAGAGAAAACATCCAACGTTAAGTCATATCGGACGAGAAATGAAATAATGTTCAAATGAGTACAGGGTACATAGAGCTTAGAGTTACCATACATTCATCATTCAGGATAAGAGAAAACATCCACCGTTAAGTCACATCGGACGAAGAATGAAATGCTGTTCAAATGAGTACAGGGTACATAAAGCTTAGAGTTACCAGACATTCATCATTCAGGATAAGTGAAAACATCCAACGTTAAGTCATATCGGACGAGAAATGGAGTTATGTTCAAATGAGTACCGGGTACATAGAGCTTAGAGTTACCAGACATTCATCCTTCAGGATAAGAGAAAACATCCAACGTTAAGTCATATAGGACGAGAAATGAAATAATGTTCAAACAAGTACAGGGTACATAGAGCTTTGAGTTGCCAGATTTTAATCATTCAGGATAAGAGAAAACATCCAACGTTAAGTCATATCGGACGAGAAATGAAATAATGTTCAAATGAGTACAGGGTACATAGAGCTTAGAGTTGCCAGATTTTAATCATTCAGGATAAGAGAAAACATCCACCGTTAAGTCATAGCGGACGTGAAATGAAATAATGTTCAAATGAGTACAGGGTACATAGAGCTTAGAGTTACCAGACATTCATTATTCAGGATAAGAGAAAACCTCCAACGTTAAGTCATATCGGACGAGAAATGAAATAATGTTCAAATGAGTACAGGGTACATAACGCTTAGACTTACCAGATATTTATCATTCAGGATAAGAGAAAACATCCACCGTTAAGTCATAGCGGACGAGAAACGAAATAATGTTCAAATGAGTACAGGGTACATAGAGCTTAGAGTTACCAGACATTCATCATTCAGGATAAGAGAAAACATCCAACGTTAAGTCATATCGGACGAGGAATGAAATAATGTTCAAACAAGTACAGGGTACATAGAGCTTAGAGTTACCAGACATTTATCATTCAGGATGAGAGAAAACCTCCAACGTTAAGTCATATCGGACGAGAAATGAAATAATGTTCAAACAAGTACAGGGTACATAGAGCTTAGAGTTACCACACATTTATCATTCAGGTTAAGAGAAAACATCCACCGTTAAGTCATAGCGGACGAGAAATGAAATAATGTTCAATTGAGTACAGGGTACATAAAGCATAGAAGTACCAGACATTCATCATTCAGGATAAGAGAAAACATCCAACGTTAAGTCATATCGGACGAGAAATGAAATAATGTTCAAACAAGTACAGGGTACATAAAGCTTAGACTTACCAGATATTCATCATTCAGGATAAGAGAAAACATCCACCGTTAAGTCATAGCGGACGAGAAATGAAATAATGTTCAATTGAGTACAGGGTACATAGAGCTTAGAGTTACCAGACATTTATCATTCAGGATGAGAGAAAACCTCCAACGTTAAGTCATATCGAACGAGAAATGAATTAATGTTCAAACAAGTACAGGGTACATAGAGCTTAGAGTTACCAGACATTTATCATTCAGGATAAGAGAAAACATCCACCGTTAAGTAATATCGAACGAGAAATGAAATAATGTTCAAACAAGTACAGGGTACATAAAGCTTAGAGTTACCAGATATTTATCATTCAGGATAAGAGAAAACATCCACCGTTAAGTCATATCGAACGAGAAATGAAATAATGTTCAAATAAGTACAGGGTACATAAAGCTTAGAGTTACCAGATATTTATCATTCAGGATAAGAGAAAACCTCCAACGTTAAGTCATTTCGAACGAGAAATGAAATAATGTTCAAACAAGTACAGGGTACATAAAGCTTAGAGTTACCAGACATTTATCATTCAGGATAAGAGAAAACCTCCAACGTTAAGTCATATCGAACGAGAAATGAAATAATGTTCAAACAAGTACAGGGTACATAGAGCTTAGAGTTACCAGATATTTGTCATTCAGGATAAGAGAAAACATCCACCGTTAAGTCATATCGAACGAGAAATGAAATAATGTTCAAACAAGTACAGGGTACATAGAGCTTAGAGTTACCAGATATTTGTCATTCAGGATAAGAGAAAACCTCCAACGTTAAGTCATATCGAACGAGAAATGAAATAATGTTCAAACAAGTACAGGGTACATAAAGCTTAGAGTTACCAGATATTTGTCATTCAGGATAAGAGAAAACATCCACCGTTAAGTCATATCGAACGAGAAATGAAATAATGTTCAAACAAGTACATCGTACATAGAGCTTAGAGTTACCAGACATTTATCATTCAGGATGAGAGAAAACCTCCAACGTTAAGTCATATCGGACGAGAAATGAAATAATGTTCAAACAAGTACAGGGTACATAGAGCTTAGAGTTACCAGATATTTATCATTCAGGTTAAGAGAAAACATCCACCGTTAAGTCATAGCGGACGAGAAATGAAATAATGTTCAATTGAGTACAGGGTACATAAAGCTTAGAGTTACCAGACATTCATCATTCAGGATAAGAGAAAACCTCCAACGTTAAGTCATATCGGACGAGAAATGAAATAATGTTCAAACAAGTACATCGTACATAGAGCTTAGAGTTACCAGACATTTATCATTCAGGTTAAGAGAAAACATCCACCGTTAAGTCATAGCGGACGAGAAATGAAATAATGTTCAATTGAGTACAGGGTACATAAAGCTTAGAGTTACCAGACATTCATCATTCAGGATAAGAGAAAACATCCAACGTTAAGTCATATCGGACGAGAAATGAAATAATGTTCAAACAAGTACAGGGTACATAAAGCTTAGAGTTACCAGATATTTATCATTCAGGATAAGAGAAAACATCCACCGTTAAGTCATAGCGGACGAGAAATGAAATAATGTTCAATTGAGTACAGGGTACATAGAGCTTGGAGTTACCAGACATTCATCATTCAGGATAAGAGAAAACATCCAACGTTAAGTCATATCGGACGAGATATGAAGTGATGTTCAAATGAGTACAGGGTACATAGAGCTTAGGGTTACCAGACATTCATCATTCAGGATAAGAGAAAACATCCAACGTTAAGTCATATCGGACGAGAAATCGAGTAATGTACAAATGAGTACAGGGTACATAGAGCTTAGAGTTACCGGACATTCATCATTCAGGATAAGAGAAAACATCCACTGTTAAGTCATAGCGGACGAGAAATGAAATAATGTTCAAATGAGTACAGGGTACATAGAGCTTAGAGTTACCAGACATTCATCATTCAGAATAAGAGAAAACATCCAACGTTAAGTCATATCGGACGAGAAATGAAATGATGTTAAATGAGTGCAGAGTACATATAGTTTAGAGTTACCAGACATTCATCTTTCAGGATAAGAGTAAAACTGCAATTAAGTCACATGAGACGATGAATGAAATGGTGTTCAAATGAATACAGGGCACATAGAGCTTAGAGTTAACAGACTTTCATCTTTCAGAATAAGGGATAACCTCCAACGTTAAGTCGTATTGCACGATGAATGAGATAATGTTCAAATGAATACAGGGTACATAAAGCTTAGAGTAACCAGACATTCGACTTTCAGCATGAGGAAAAACCTCCAATATTGAGTCACATCGGACGAAGAATGAAATGCTGTTCAAATGAGTACAGGGTACATAGAGCTTAGAGTTACCGGATATTTATCATTCAGGATAAGAGAAAACATCCAACGTTAAGTCATATCGGAAGAGAAATGGAGTAATGTTCAATTCAGTACAGGGTCCATAGAGCTTAAAGTTACCAGACATTCATCATTCAGGATAAGGGAAAACATCCATCGTTAAGTCATATCGGACGAGAAATGAAATGATGTTCAAATGAGTACAGGGTACATAGAGCTTAGAGTTACCAGATATTTATCATTCAGGATAAGAGAAAACATCCACCGTTAAGTCATAGCGGACGAGAAATGAAATAATGTTCAAATGAGTACAGGGTACATAGAGCTTAGAGTTACCAGACATTCATCATTCAGGATAAGAGAAAACATCCAACGTTAAGTCATATCGGACGAGAAATGAAATAATGTTCAAACAAGTACAGGGTACATAGAGCTTACAGTTACCAGACATTTATCATTCAGGATAAGAGAAAACATCCAACGTTAAGTCATATCGGACGAGAAATGAAATAATGTTCAAATGAGTACAGGGTACATAGAGCTTAGAGTTACCATACATTCATCATTCAGGATAAGAGAAAACATCCACCGTTAAGTCACATCGGACGAAGAATGAAATGCTGTTCAAATGAGTACAGGGTACATAGAGCTTTGAGTTGCCAGATTTTAATCATTCAGGATAAGAGAAAACATCCAACGTTAAGTCATATCGGACGAGAAATGAAATAATGTTCAAATGAGTACAGGGTACATAGAGCTTAGAGTTGCCAGATTTTAATCATTCAGGATAAGAGAAAACATCCACCGTTAAGTCATAGCGGACGTGAAATGAAATAATGTTCAAATGAGTACAGGGTACATAGAGCTTAGAGTTACCAGACATTTATCATTCAGGATGAGAGAAAACCTCCAACGTTAAGTCATATCGAACGAGAAATGAATTAATGTTCAAATGAGTACAGGGTACATAACGCTTAGACTTACCAGATATTTATCATTCAGGATAAGAGAAAACATCCACCGTTAAGTCATAGCGGACGAGAAACGAAATAATGTTCAAATGAGTACAGGGTACATAGAGCTTAGAGTTACCAGACATTCATCATTCAGGATAAGAGAAAACATCCAACGTTAAGTCATATCGGACGAGGAATGAAATAATGTTCAAACAAGTACAGGGTACATAGAGCTTAGAGTTACCAGACATTTATCATTCAGGATGAGAGAAAACCTCCAACGTTAAGTCATATCGGACGAGAAATGAAATAATGTTCAAACAAGTACAGGGTACATAGAGCTTAGAGTTACCACACATTTATCATTCAGGTTAAGAGAAAACATCCACCGTTAAGTCATAGCGGACGAGAAATGAAATAATGTTCAATTGAGTACAGGGTACATAAAGCATAGAGGTACCAGACATTCATCATTCAGGATAAGAGAAAACATCCAACGTTAAGTCATATCGGACGAGAAATGAAATAATGTTCAAACAAGTACAGGGTACATAAAGCTTAGACTTACCAGATATTCATCATTCAGGATAAGAGAAAACATCCACCGTTAAGTCATAGCGGACGAGAAATGAAATAATGTTCAATTGAGTACAGGGTACATAGAGCTTAGAGTTACCAGACATTTATCATTCAGGATGAGAGAAAACCTCCAACGTTAAGTCATATCGAACGAGAAATGAATTAATGTTCAAACAAGTACAGGGTACATAGAGCTTAGAGTTACCAGACATTTATCATTCAGGATAAGAGAAAACATCCACCGTTAAGTAATATCGAACGAGAAATGAAATAATGTTCAAACAAGTACAGGGTACATAAAGCTTAGAGTTACCAGATATTTATCATTCAGGATAAGAGAAAACATCCACCGTTAAGTCATATCGAACGAGAAATGAAATAATGTTCAAATAAGTACAGGGTACATAAAGCTTAGAGTTACCAGATATTTATCATTCAGGATAAGAGAAAACCTCCAACGTTAAGTCATTTCGAACGAGAAATGAAATAATGTTCAAACAAGTACAGGGTACATAAAGCTTAGAGTTACCAGACATTTATCATTCAGGATAAGAGAAAACCTCCAACGTTAAGTCATATCGAACGAGAAATGAAATAATGTTCAAACAAGTACAGGGTACATAGAGCTTAGAGTTACCAGATATTTGTCATTCAGGATAAGAGAAAACATCCACCGTTAAGTCATATCGAACGAGAAATGAAATAATGTTCAAACAAGTACAGGGTACATAGAGCTTAGAGTTACCAGATATTTGTCATTCAGGATAAGAGAAAACCTCCAACGTTAAGTCATATCGAACGAGAAATGAAATAATGTTCAAACAAGTACAGGGTACATAAAGCTTAGAGTTACCAGATATTTGTCATTCAGGATAAGAGAAAACATCCACCGTTAAGTCATATCGAACGAGAAATGAAATAATGTTCAAACAAGTACATCGTACATAGAGCTTAGAGTTACCAGACATTTATCATTCAGGATGAGAGAAAACCTCCAACGTTAAGTCATATCGGACGAGAAATGAAATAATGTTCAAACAAGTACAGGGTACATAGAGCTTAGAGTTACCAGATATTTATCATTCAGGTTAAGAGAAAACATCCACCGTTAAGTCATAGCGGACGAGAAATGAAATAATGTTCAATTGAGTACAGGGTACATAAAGCTTAGAGTTACCAGACATTCATCATTCAGGATAAGAGAAAACCTCCAACGTTAAGTCATATCGGACGAGAAATGAAATAATGTTCAAACAAGTACATCGTACATAGAGCTTAGAGTTACCAGACATTTATCATTCAGGTTAAGAGAAAACATCCACCGTTAAGTCATAGCGGACGAGAAATGAAATAATGTTCAATTGAGTACAGGGTACATAAAGCTTAGAGTTACCAGACATTCATCATTCAGGATAAGAGAAAACATCCAACGTTAAGTCATATCGGACGAGAAATGAAATAATGTTCAAACAAGTACAGGGTACATAAAGCTTAGAGTTACCAGATATTTATCATTCAGGATAAGAGAAAACATCCACCGTTAAGTCATAGCGGACGAGAAATGAAATAATGTTCAATTGAGTACAGGGTACATAGAGCTTGGAGTTACCAGACATTCATCATTCAGGATAAGAGAAAACATCCAACGTTAAGTCATATCGGACGAGAAATGAAATGATGTTCAAATGAGTACAGGGTACATAGAGCTTAGAGTTACCAGATTTTAATCATTCAGGATAAGAGAAATCATCCACCGTTAAGTAATAGTGGACGAGAAATGAAATAATGTTCAAATGAGTACAGGGTACATAGAGCTTAGAGTTACCAGACATTCATCATTCAGGATAAGAGAAAACATCCAACGTTAAGTCATATCGGACGAGAAATGAAATAATGTTCAAACAAGTACAGGGTACATAGAGCTGAGAGTTACCAGACATTTATCATTCAGGATAAGAGAAAACATCCAACGTTAAGTCATATCGGACGAGAAATGAAATAATGTTCAAACAAGTACAGGGTACATAGAGCTAAGAGTTACCAGATTTTCATCATTCAGGATAAGAGAAAACATCCAACGTTAAGTCATAGCGGACGAGAAATGAAATAATGTTCAAATGAGTACAGGGTACATAGAGCTTAGAGTTACCAGACATTTATCATTCAGGATAAGAGAAAACATCCAACGTTAAGTCATATCGGACGAGAAGTGAAATAATGTTCAAACAAGTACAGGGTACATAAAGCTTAGACTTACCAGATATTTATCATTCAGGATAAGAGAAAACATCCACCGTTAAGTCATAGCGGACGAGAAATGAAATAATGTTCAATTGAGTACAGGGTACATAAAGCTTAGAGTTACCAGACATTCATCATTCAGGATAAGAGAAAACATCCAACGTTAAGTCATACCGGACGAGAAATGAAATAATGTTCAAACAAGTACAGGGTACATAAAGCTTAGACTTACCAGATATTTATCATTCAGGATAAGAGAAAACATCCACCGTTAAGTCATAGCGGACGAGAAATGAAATAATGTTCAATTGAGTACAGGGTACATAGAGCTTAGAGTTACCAGACATTTATCATTCAGGCTGAGAGAAAACCTCCAACGTTAAGTCATATCGAACGAGAAATGAAATAATGTTCAAACAAGTACAGGGTACATAGAGCTTAGAGTTACCAGATATTTGTCATTCAGGATAAGAGAAAACATCCACCGTTAAGTCATAGCGGACGAGAAATGAAATAATGTTCAAATGAGTACAGGGTACATAGAGCTTAGAGTTACCACACATTTATCATTCAGGATAAGAGAAAACATCCACCGTTAAGTCATATCGAACGATAAATGAAATAATGTTCAAACAAGTACAGGGTACATAAAGCTTAGAGTTACCAGATATTTATCATTCAGGATAAGAGAAAACCTCCAACGTTAAGTCATATCGAACAAGAAATGAAATAATGTTCAAACAAGTACAGGGTACATAAAGCTTAGAGTTACCAGACATTCATCATTCAGGATAAGAGAAAACCTCCAACGTTAAGTCATATCGAACGAGAAATGAAATAATGCTCAAACAAGTACAGGGTACATAAAGCTTAGAGTTACCAGATATTTATCATTCAGGATAAGAGAAAACCTCCAACGTTAAGTCATATCGAACGAGAAATGAAATAATGTTCAATTGAGTACAGGGTACATAGAGCTTAGAGTTACCAGACATTTATCATTCAGGATGAGAGAAAACCTCCAACGTTAAGTCATATCGGACGAGAAATGAAATAATGTTCAAACAAGTACAGGGTACATAAAGCTTAGAGTTACCAGATATTTATCATTCAGGATAAGAGAAAACATCCACCATTAAGTCATAGCGGACGAGAAATGAAATAATGTTCAATTGAGTACAGGGTACATAGAGCTTAGAGTTACCAGACATTCATCATTCAGGATAAGAGAAAACATCCAACGTTAAGTCATATCGAACGAGAAATGAAATAATGTTCAAACAAGTACAGGGTACATAGAGCTTAGAGTTACCAGACATTTATCATTCAGGATGAGAGAAAACGTCCAACGTTAAGTCATATCGGACGAGAAATGAAATAATGCTCAAACAAGTACAGGGTACATAGACCTTAGAGTTACCACACACTTATCATTCAGGTTAAGAGAAAACATCCACCGTTAAGTCATAGCGGACGAGAAATGAAATAATGTTCAATTGAGTACAGGGTACATAAAGCTTAGAGTTACCAGACATTCATCATTCAGGATAAGAGAAAACATCCAACGTTAAGTCATATCGGACGAGAAATGAAATAATGTTCAAACAAGTACAGGGTACATAGAGCTTAGAGTTACCAGACATTTATCATTCAGGATAAGAGAAAACATCCAACGTTAAGTCTAATCGGACGAGAAATGAAATAATGTTCAAATGAGTACAGGGTACATAGAGCTTAGAGTTACCAGACATTCATCATTCAGGATAAGAGAAAACATCCACCGTTAAGTCATAGCGGACGAGAAATGAAATAATGTTCAATTGAGTACAGGGTACATAGAGCTTAGAATTACCAGACATTTATCATTCAGGATAAGAGAAAACATCCAACGTTAAGTCATATCGGACGAGAAATGAAATGATGTTCAAATGAGTACAGGGTACATAGAGCTTAGGGTTACCAGACATTTATCATTCAGGATAAGAGAAAACATCCAACGTTAAGTCATATCGGACGAGAAATGAAATAATGTTCAATTGAGTACAGGGTACATAGAGCTTAGAGTTACCAGACATTTATCATTCAGGATAAGAGAAAACATCCAACGTTAAGTCATATCGGACGAGAAATGAAATAATGTTCAAATGAGTACAGGGTACATAGAGCTAAGGGTTACCAGACATTTATCATTCAGGATAAGAGAAAACATCCAACGTTAAGTCATATCGGACGAGAAATGAAATAATGTTCAAATGAGTACAGGATACATAGAGCTTAGAGTTACCAGACATTCATCATTCAGGATAAGAGAAAACATCCACCGTTAAGTCATAGCGGACGAGAAATGAAATAATGTTCAAACAAGTACAGGGTACATAGAGCTTAGAGTTACCAGACATTTATCATTCAGGATAAGAGAAAACATCCAACGTTAAGTCATATCGGACGAGAAATGAAATAATGTTCAAACAAGTACAGGGTACATTGAGATTAGAGTTACCAGACATTCAACATTCAGGATAAGAGAAAAAATGCAACGTTAAGTCATATCGGACGAGAAATGAAATAATGTTCAAATGAGTACAGGGTACATAGAGCTTAGAGTTACCAGATATTTATCATTCAGGATAAGAGAAAACATCCAACGTTAAGTCATATCGGACGAGAAATGAAATAATGTTCAAACAAGTACAGGGTACATAGAGCTTAGAGTTACCATACATTCATCATTCAGGATAAGAGAAAACATCCAACGTTAAGTCATATCGGACGAGAAATGAAATAATGTTCAAATGAGTACAGGGTACATAAAGCTTAGAGCTACGAGATATTTATCATTCAGGATAAGAGAAATCATCCACCGTTAAGTCATAGCGGACGAGAAATGAAATAATGTTCAATTGAGTACAGGGTACATAGAGCTTAGAGTTACCAGACATTCATCACTCAGGATAAGAGAAAACATCCACCGTTAAGTCATAGCGGACGAGAACTGAAATAATGTTCAATTGAGTACATGGTACATAGAGCTTAGAGTTACCAGACATTTATCATTCAGGATAAGAGAAAACATCCACCGTTAAGTCATATCGGACGAGAAATGAAATAATGTTCAAATGAGTACAGGGTACATAGAGCTTAGAGCTACCAGACATTCATCATTCAGGATAAGAGAAAACATCCAACGTTAAGTCATAACGGACGAGAAATGAAATAATGTTCAAATGAGTACAGGGTACATAGAGCTTAGAGTTACCAGACATTTATCATTCAGGATAAGAGAAAACATGCAACGTTAAGTCATATCGGACGAGAAATGAAATACCTTCAAATGAGTACAGGGTACATAGAGCTTAGAGTTACCAGATATTTATCATTCAGGATAAGAGAAAACATCCACCGTTAAGTCATAGCGGACGAGAAATGAAATAATGTTTAAATGAGTACAGGGTACACAGAGCTTAGATTTACCATTCATCATTCAGAATAAGAGAAAACAACCAACGTTAAGTCATATCGGACGAGAAATGAAATAATGTTCAAACAAGTACAGGGTACACAGAGCTTAGAGTTACTAGACATTTATCATTCAGGATAAGAGAAAACATCCACCGTTAAGTCATAGCGGACGAGAAATGAAATAATGTTCAAATGAGTACAGGTTACATAGAGCTTAGAGTTACCAGACATTCATCATTCAGGATAAGAGAAAAGATCCAACGTTAAGTCATATCGGACGAGAAATGAAATAATGTTCAAACGAGTACAGGGTACATAGAGCTTAGAGTTACCAGACATTTATCATTCAGGATAAGAGAAAACATCCAACGTTAAGTCATATCGGACGAGAAATGAAATAATGTTCAAACAAGTACAGGGTACTTAGAGCTTAGAGTTACCAGACATTTATCATTCAGGATAAGAGAAAACATCCAACGTTAAGTCATATCGGACGAGAAATGAAATAATGTTCAAATGAGTACAGGGTACATAAAGCTTAGAGCTACGAGATATTTATCATTCAGGATAAGAGAAATCATCCACCGTTAAGTCATAGCGGACGAGAAATGAAATAATGTTCAAATGAGTACAGGGTACATAGAGCTTGGAGTTACCAGACATTCATCATTCAGGATAAGAGAAAACATCCAACGTTAAGTCATATCGGACGAGAAATGAAATGATGTTCAAATGAGTACAGGGTACATAGAGCTTAGAGTTACCAGATTTTAATCATTCAGGATAAGAGAAATCATCCACCGTTAAGTAATAGCGGACGAGAAATGAAATGATGTTCAAATGAGTACAGGGTACATAGAGCTTAGAGTTACCAGACATTCATCATTCAGGATAAGAGAAAACATCCAACGTTAAGTCATATCGGACGAGAAATGAAATAATGTTCAAACAAGTACAGGGTACATAGAGCTGAGAGTTACCAGACATTTATCATTCAGGATAAGAGAAAACATCCAACGTTAAGTCATATCGGACGAGAAATGAAATAATGTTCAAATGAGTACAGGGTACATAGAGCTTAGAGTTACCAGACATTTATCATTCAGGATAAGAGAAAACATCCAACGTTAAGTCATATCGGACGAGAAATGAAATAATGTTCAAGCAAGTACAGGGTACATAGAGCTTAGAGTTACCAGACATTTATCATTCAGGATAAGAGAAAACATCCAACGTTAAGTCTAATCGGACGAGAAATGAAATAATGTTCAAATGAGTACAGGGTACATAGAGCTTAGAGTTACCAGACATTCATCATTCAGGATAAGAGAAAACATCCACCGTTAAGTCATAGCGGACGAGAAATGAAATAATGTTCAATTGAGTACAGGGTACATAGAGCTTAGAGTTACCAGACATTTATCATTCAGGATAAGAGAAAACATCCAACGTTAAGTCATATCGGACGAGAAATGAAATGATGTTCAAATGAGTACAGGGTACATAGAGCTTAGGGTTACCAGACATTTATCATTCAGGATAAGAGAAAAGATCCAACGTTAAGTCATATCGGACGAGAAATGAAATAATGTTCAATTGAGTACAGGGTACATAGAGCTTAGAGTTACCAGACATTTATCATTCAGGATAAGAGAAAACATCCAACGTTAAGTCATATCGGACGAGAAATGAAATAATGTTCAAATGAGTACAGGGTACATAGAGCTAAGGGTTACCAGACATTTATCATTCAGGATAAGAGAAAACATCCAACGTTAAGTCATATCGGACGAGAAATGAAATAATGTTCAAATGAGTACAGGATACATAGAGCTTAGAGTTACCAGACATTCATCATTCAGGATAAGAGAAAACATCCACCGTTAAGTCATAGCGGACGAGAAATGAAATAATGTTCAAACAAGTACAGGGTACATAGAGCTTAGAGTTACCAGACATTTATCATTCAGGATAAGAGAAAACATCCAACGTTAAGTCATATCGGACGAGAAATGAAATAATGTTCAAACAAGTACAGGGTACATTGAGATTAGAGTTACCAGACATTCAACATTCAGGATAAGAGAAAAAATGCAACGTTAAGTCATATCGGACGAGAAATGAAATAATGTTCAAATGAGTACAGGGTACATAGAGCTTAGAGTTACCAGATATTTATCATTCAGGATAAGAGAAAACATCCAACGTTAAGTCATATCGGACGAGAAATGAAATAATGTTCAAACAAGTACAGGGTACATAGAGCTTAGAGTTACCATACATTCATCATTCAGGATAAGAGAAAACATCCAACGTTAAGTCATATCGGACGAGAAATGAAATAATGTTCAAATGAGTACAGGGTACATAGAGCTTAGAGTTACCAGACATTTATCATTCAGGATAAGAGAAAACATCCACCATTAAGTCATATCGGACGAAAAATGAAATAATGTTCAAACAAGTACAGGGTACATAGAGCTTAGAATTACCAGATATTTATCATTCAGGATAAGAGAAAACATCCACCATTAAGTCATATTGGACGAGAAATGAAATAATGTTCAAATGAGTACAGGGTACATAGAGCTTAGAGTTACCAGACATTTATCATTCAGGATAAGAGAAAACATGCAACGTTAAGTCAATTCGGACGAGAAATGAAATAATGTTCAAACAAGTACAGGGTACATAGAGCTTAGAGTTACCAGACATTTATCATTCAGGATAAGAGAAAACATCCAACGTTAAGTCATATCGGACGAGAAATGAAATAATGTTCAAACAAGTACAGGGTACTTAGAGCTTAGAGTTACCAGACATTTATCATTCAGGATAAGAGAAAACATCCAACGTTAAGTCATATCGGACGAGAAATGAAATAATGTTCAAATGAGTACAGGGTACATAAAGCTTAGAGCTACGAGATATTTATCATTCAGGATAAGAGAAATCATCCACCGTTAAGTCATAGCGGACGAGAAATGAAATAATGTTCAATTGAGTACAGGGTACATAGAGCTTAGAGTTACCAGACATTCATCACTCAGGATAAGAGAAAACATCCACCGTTAAGTCATAGCGGACGAGAACTGAAATAATGTTCAATTGAGTACATGGTACATAGAGCTTAGAGTTACCAGACATTTATCATTCAGGATAAGAGAAAACATCCACCGTTAAGTCATATCGGACGAGAAATGAAATAATGTTCAAATGAGTACAGGGTACATAGAGCTTAGAGCTACCAGACATTCATCATTCAGGATAAGAGAAAACATCCAACGTTAAGTCATAACGGACGAGAAATGAAATAATGTTCAAATGAGTACAGGGTACATAGAGCTTAGAGTTACCAGACATTTATCATTCAGGATAAGAGAAAACATGCAACGTTAAGTCATATCGGACGAGAAATGAAATACCTTCAAATGAGTACAGGGTACATAGAGCTTAGAGTTACCAGGTATTTATCATTCAGGATAAGAGAAAACATCCACCGTTAAGTCATAGCGGACGAGAAATGAAATAATGTTTAAATGAGTACAGGGTACATAGAGCTTAGATTTACCATTCATCATTCAGAATAAGAGAAAACAACCAACGTTAAGTCATATCGGACGAGAAATGAAATAATGTTCAAAATAAGTACAGGGTACACAGAGCTTAGAGTTACTAGACATTTATCATTCAGGATAAGAGAAAACATCCACCGTTAGGTCATAGCGGACGAGAAATGAAATAATGTTCAAATGAGTACAGGGTACATAGAGCTTAGAGTTACCAGACATTCATCATTCAGGATAAGAGAAAAGATCCAACGTTAAGTCATATCGGACGAGAAATGAAATAATGTTCAAACGAGTACAGGGTACATAGAGCTTAGAGTTACCAGACATTCATCCTTCTGCATGAGGGAAAACCTCCAATATTGAGTCACATCGGACGAAGAATGAAATGCTGTTCAAATGAGTACAGGGTACATAAAGCTTAGAGTTACCAGACATTCATCATTCAGGATAAGAGAAAACATCCAACGTTAAGTCATATCGGACGAGAAATGGAGTAATGTTCAAATGAGTACCGGGTACATAGAGCTTAGAGTTACCAGACATTCATCGTTCAGGATAAGAGAAAAAATCCACCGTTAAGTCATAGCGGACGAGAAATGAAATAATGTTCAAATGAGTACAGGGTACATAGAGCTTGGAGTTACCAGACATTCATCATTCAGGATAAGAGAAAACATCCAACGTTAAGTCATATCGGACGAGAAATGAAATGATGTTCAAATGAGTACAGGGTACATAGAGCTTAGAGTTACCAGATTTTAATCATTCAGGATAAGAGAAATCATCCACCGTTAAGTAATAGCGGACGAGAAATGAAATAACGTTCAAATGAGTACAGGGTACATAGAGCTTAGAGTTACCAGACATTTATCATTCAGGATAAGAGAAAACATCCAACGTTAAGTCATATCGGACGAGAAATGAAATAATGTTCAAACAAGTACAGGGTACATAGAGCTTAGAGTTACCAGACATTTATCATTCAGGATAAGAGAAAACATCCAACGTTAAGTCATATCGGACGAATAGTGAAATAATGTTCAAACAAGTACAGGGTACATAGAGCTGAGAGTTACCAGACATTTATCATTCAGGATAAGAGAAAACATCCAACGTTAAGTCATATCGGACGAGAAATGAAATAATGTTCAAACAAGTACAGGGTACATAAAGCTTAGAGTTACCAGACATTCATCATTCAGGATAAGAGAAAACATCCAAAGTTAAGTCATATCGGACGAGAAATGAAATAATGTTCAAATCAGTACAGGGTACATAGAGCTTAGAGTTACCAGACATTCATCATTCAGGATAAGGGAAAACATCCAACGTTAAGTCATATCGGACGAGAAATGAAATAACGTTCAAATGAGTACAGGGTACATAAAGCTTAGAGTTACCAGATATTTATCATTCAGGATAAGAGAAAACATCCACCGTTAAGTCATAGCGGACGAGAAATGAAATAATGTTCAATTGAGTACAGGGTACATAGAGCTTAGAGTTACCAGACATTCATCATTCAGGATAAGAGAAAACATCCAACGTTAAGTCATATCGGACGAGAAATGAAATAATGTTCAAACAAGTACAGGGTACATAGAGCTTAGAGTTACCAGATTTTTATCATTCAGGATAAGAGATAACATCCAACGTTAAGTCATATCGGACGAGAAATGAAATAATGTTCAAACAAGTACAGGGTACATAGAGCTTAGAGTTGCCAGATTTTTATTATTCAGGATAAGAGAAAACATCCAACGTTAAGTCATATCGGACGAGAAATGAAATAATGTTCAAACAAGTACAGGGTACATAAAGCTTAGAGTTACCAGATATTTATCATTCAGGATAAGAGAAAACATCCAACGTTAAGTCATATCGGACGAGAAATGAAATAATGTTCAAACAAGTACAGGGTACATAGAGCTTAGAGTTACCAGACATTCATCATTCAGGATAAGAGAAAACATCCAACGTTAAGTCATATCGGACGAGAAATGAAATAATGTTCAAACAAGTACAGGGTACATAAAGCTTAGAGTTACCAGATATTTATCATTCAGGATAAGAGAAAACATCCACCGTTAAGTCATATCGGACGAGAAATGAAATAATGTTCAAACAAGTACAGGGTACATAGAGCTTACAGTTACCAGACATTTATCATTCAGGATAAGAGAAAACATACACCGTTAAGTCATAGCGGACGAGAAATGAAATAATGTTCAATTGAGTACAGGGTACATAAAGCTTAGAGTTACCAGACATTCATATTCAGGATAAGAGAAAACATCCAAGGTTAAGTCATAGCGGACGAGAAATGAAATAATGTTCAAATGAGTACAGGGTACATAGAGCTTAGAGTTGCCAGATTTTAATCATTCAGGATAAGAGAAAACATCCAACGTTAAGTCATATCGGACGAGAAATGAAATAATGTTCAAACAAGTACAGGGTACATAGAGCTTAGAGTTGCCAGATTTTAATCATTCAGGATAAGAGAAAACATCCAACGTTAAGTCATATCGGACGAGAAATGAAATAATGTTCAAATGAGTACAGGGTACATAGAGCTTAGAGTTACCAGATTTTAATCATTCAGGATAAGAGAAAACATCCACCGTTAAGTCATAGCGGACGAGAAATGAAATAATGTTCAAATGAGTACAGGGTACATAGAGCTTAGAGTTACCAGACATTCATTATTCAGGATAAGAGAAAACCTCCAACGTTAAGTCATATCGGACGAGAAATGAAATAATGTTCAAATGAGTACAGGGTACATAAAGCTTAGAGTTACCAGATATTTATCATTCAGGATAAGAGAAAACATCCACCGTTAAGTCATATCGGACGAGAAATGAAATAATGTTCAAATGAGTACAGGGTACATAAAGGTTAGAGCTACGAGATATTTATCATTCAGGATAAGAGAAATCATCCACCGTTAAGTCATAGCGGACGAGAAATGAAATAATGTTCAATTGAGTACAGGGTACATAGAGCTTAGAGTTACCAGACATTCATCACTCAGGATAAGAGAAAACATCCACCGTTAAGTCATAGCGGACGAGAACTGAAATAATGTTCAATTGAGTACATGGTACATAGAGCTTAGAGTTACCAGACATTTATCATTCAGGATAAGAGAAAACATCCACCGTTAAGTCATATCGGACGAGAAATGAAATAATGTTCAAATGAGTACAGGGTACATAGAGCTTAGAGCTACCAGACATTCATCATTCAGGATAAGAGAAAACATCCAACGTTAAGTCATAACGGACGAGAAATGAAATAATGTTCAAATGAGTACAGGGTACATAGAGCTTAGAGTTACCAGACATTTATCATTCAGGATAAGAGAAAACATGCAACGTTAAGTCATATCGGACGAGAAATGAAATACCTTCAAATGAGTACAGGGTACATAGAGCTTAGAGTTACCAGGTATTTATCATTCAGGATAAGAGAAAACATCCACCGTTAAGTCATAGCGGACGAGAAATGAAATAATGTTTAAATGAGTACAGGGTACATAGAGCTTAGATTTACCATTCATCATTCAGAATAAGAGAAAACAACCAACGTTAAGTCATATCGGACGAGAAATGAAATAATGTTCAAACAAGTACAGGGTACACAGAGCTTAGAGTTACTAGACATTTATCATTCAGGATAAGAGAAAACATCCACCGTTAGGTCATAGCGGACGAGAAATGAAATAATGTTCAAATGAGTACAGGGTACATAGAGCTTAGAGTTACCAGACATTCATCATTCAGGATAAGAGAAAAGATCCAACGTTAAGTCATATCGGACGAGAAATGAAATAATGTTCAAACGAGTACAGGGTACATAGAGCTTAGAGTTACCAGACATTCATCCTTCTGCATGAGGGAAAACCTCCAATATTGAGTCACATCGGACGAAGAATGAAATGCTGTTCAAATGAGTACAGGGTACATAAAGCTTAGAGTTACCAGACATTCATCATTCAGGATAAGAGAAAACATCCAACGTTAAGTCATATCGGACGAGAAATGGAGTAATGTTCAAATGAGTACCGGGTACATAGAGCTTAGAGTTACCAGACATTCATCGTTCAGGATAAGAGAAAAAATCCACCGTTAAGTCATAGCGGACGAGAAATGAAATAATGTTCAAATGAGTACAGGGTACATAGAGCTTGGAGTTACCAGACATTCATCATTCAGGATAAGAGAAAACATCCAACGTTAAGTCATATCGGACGAGAAATGAAATGATGTTCAAATGAGTACAGGGTACATAGAGCTTAGAGTTACCAGATTTTAATCATTCAGGATAAGAGAAATCATCCACCGTTAAGTAATAGCGGACGAGAAATGAAATAACGTTCAAATGAGTACAGGGTACATAGAGCTTAGAGTTACCAGATATTTATCATTCAGGATAAGAGAAAACATCCAACGTTAAGTCATATCGGACGAGAAATGAAATAATGTTCAAACAAGTACAGGGTACATAGAGCTTAGAGTTACCAGACATTTATCATTCAGGATAAGAGAAAACATCCAACGTTAAGTCATATCGGACGAATAGTGAAATAATGTTCAAACAAGTACAGGGTACATAGAGCTGAGAGTTACCAGACATTTATCATTCAGGATAAGAGAAAACATCCAACGTTAAGTCATATCGGACGAGAAATGAAATAATGTTCAAACAAGTACAGGGTACATAAAGCTTAGAGTTACCAGACATTCATCATTCAGGATAAGAGAAAACATCCAAAGTTAAGTCATATCGGACGAGAAATGAAATAATGTTCAAATCAGTACAGGGTACATAGAGCTTAGAGTTACCAGACATTCATCATTCAGGATAAGGGAAAACATCCAACGTTAAGTCATATCGGACGAGAAATGAAATAACGTTCAAATGAGTACAGGGTACATAAAGCTTAGAGTTACCAGATATTTATCATTCAGGATAAGAGAAAACATCCACCGTTAAGTCATAGCGGACGAGAAATGAAATAATGTTCAATTGAGTACAGGGTACATAGAGCTTAGAGTTACCAGACATTCATCATTCAGGATAAGAGAAAACATCCAACGTTAAGTCATATCGGACGAGAAATGAAATAATGTTCAAACAAGTACAGGGTACATAGAGCTTAGAGTTACCAGATTTTTATCATTCAGGATAAGAGAAAACATCCAACGTTAAGTCATATCGGACGAGAAATGAAATAATGTTCAAACAAGTACAGGGTACATAGAGCTTAGAGTTGCCAGATTTTTATTATTCAGGATAAGAGAAAACATCCAACGTTAAGTCATATCGGACGAGAAATGAAATAATGTTCAAACAAGTACAGGGTACATAAAGCTTAGAGTTACCAGATATTTATCATTCAGGATAAGAGAAAACATCCAACGTTAAGTCATATCGGACGAGAAATGAAATAATGTTCAAACAAGTACAGGGTACATAGAGCTTAGAGTTACCAGACATTCATCATTCAGGATAAGAGAAAACATCCAACGTTAAGTCATATCGGACGAGAAATGAAATAATGTTCAAACAAGTACAGGGTACATAAAGCTTAGAGTTACCAGATATTTATCATTCAGGATAAGAGAAAACATCCAACGTTAAGTCATATCGGACGAGAAATGAAATAATGTTCAAACAAGTACAGGGTACATAGAGCTTACAGTTACCAGACATTTATCATTCAGGATAAGAGAAAACATACACCGTTAAGTCATAGCGGACGAGAAATGAAATAATGTTCAATTGAGTACAGGGTACATAAAGCTTAGAGTTACCAGACATTCATATTCAGGATAAGAGAAAACATCCAAGGTTAAGTCATAGCGGACGAGAAATGAAATAATGTTCAAATGAGTACAGGGTACATAGAGCTTAGAGTTGCCAGATTTTAATCATTCAGGATAAGAGAAAACATCCAACGTTAAGTCATATCGGACGAGAAATGAAATAATGTTCAAACAAGTACAGGGTACATAGAGCTTAGAGTTGCCAGATTTTAATCATTCAGGATAAGAGAAAACATCCAACGTTAAGTCATATCGGACGAGAAATGAAATAATGTTCAAATGAGTACAGGGTACATAGAGCTTAGAGTTACCAGATTTTAATCATTCAGGATAAGAGAAAACATCCACCGTTAAGTCATAGCGGACGAGAAATGAAATAATGTTCAAATGAGTACAGGGTACATAGAGCTTAGAGTTACAAGACATTCATTATTCAGGATAAGAGAAAACCTCCAACGTTAAGTCATATCGGACGAGAAATGAAATAATGTTCAAATGAGTACAGGGTACATAAAGCTTAGAGTTACCAGATATTTATCATTCAGGATAAGAGAAAACATCCACCGTTAAGTCATAGCGGACGAGAAATGAAATAATGTTCAATTGAGTACAGGGTACATAGAGCTTAGAGTTACCAGACATTCATCATTCAGGATAAGAGAAAACATCCAACGTTAAGTCATATCGAACGAGAAATGAAATAATGTTCAAACAAGTACAGGGTACATAGAGCTTAGAGTTACCAGACATTTATCATTCAGGATGAGAGAAAACCTCCAACGTTAAGTCATATCGGACGAGAAATGAAATAATGTTCAATCAAGTACAGGGTACATAGAGCTTAGAGTTACCACACATTTATCATTCAGGTTAAGAGAAAACATCCACCGTTAAGTCATAGCGGACGAGAAATGAAATAATGTTCAATTGAGTACAGGGTACATAAAGCTTAGAGTTACCAGACATTCATCATTCAGGATAAGAGAAAACATCCAACGTTAAGTCATATCGGACGAGAAATGAAATAATGTTCAAACAAGTACAGGGTACATAAAGCTTAGACTTACCAGATATTTATCATTCAGGATAAGAGAAAACATCCACCGTTAAGTCATAGCGGACGAGAAATGAAATAATGTTCAATTGAGTACAGGGTACATAGAGCTTAGAGTTACCAGACATTTATCATTCAGGATGAGAGAAAACCTCCAACGTTAAGTCATATCGAACGAGAAATGAAATAATGTTCAAACAAGTACAGGGTACATAGAGCTTAGAGTTACCAGACATTTATCATTCAGGATAAGAGAAAACATCCACCGTTAAGTCATATCGAACGAGAAATGAAATAATGTTCAAACAAGTACAGGGTACATAAAGCTTAGAGTTACCAGATATTTATCATTCAGGATAAGAGAAAACCTCCAACGTTAAGTCATATCGAACGAGAAATGAAATAATGTTCAAACAAGTACAGGGTACATAAAGCTTAGAGTTACCAGACATTCATCATTCAGGATAAGAGAAAACCTCCAACGTTAAGTCATATCGAACGAGAAATGAAATAATGCTCAAACAAGTACAGGGTACATAAAGCTTAGAGTTACCAGATATTTATCATTCAGGATAAGAGAAAACATCCACCGTTAAGTCATATCGAACGAGAAATGAAATAATGTTCAAACAAGTACAGGGTACATAGAGCTTAGAGTTACCAGACATTTATCATTCAGGATGAGAGAAAACCTCCAACGTTAAGTCATATCGGACGAGAAATGAAATAATGTTCAAACAAGTACAGGGTACATAGAGCTTAGAGTTACCACACATTTATCATTCAGCTTAAGAGAAAACATCCACCGTTAAGTCATAGCCGACGAGAAATGAAATAATGTTCAATTGAGTACAGGGTACATAAAGCTTAGAGTTACCAGACATTCATCATTCAGGATAAGAGAAAACATCCAACGTTAAGTCATATCGGACGAGAAATGAAATAATGTTCAAACAAGTACAGGGTACATAGAGCTTAGAGTTACCAGACATTTATCATTCAGGATGATAGAAAACCTCCAACGTTAAGTCATATCGGACGAGAAATGAAATAATGCTCAAACAAGTACAGGGTACATAGACCTTAGAGTTACCACACATTTATCATTCAGGTTAAGAGAAAACATCCACCGTTAAGTCATAGCGGACGAGAAATGAAATAATGTTCAATTGAGTACAGGGTACATAAAGCTTAGAGTTACCAGACATTCATCATTCAGGATAAGAGAAAACATCCAACGTTAAGTCATATCGGACGAGAAATGAAATAATGTTCAAATGAGTACAGGGTACATAGAGCTTAGAGTTACCAGACATTCATCATTCAGGATAAGAGAAAACATTCAACGTTAAGTCTAATCGGACGAGAAATGAAATAATGTTCAAATGAGTACAGGGTACATAGAGCTTAGAGTTGCCAGATTTTTATTATTCAGGATAAGAGAAAACATCCACCGTTAAGTCATAGCGGACGAGAAATGAAATAATGTTCAATTGAGTACAGGGTACATAGAGCTTAGAGTTACCAGACATTTATCATTCAGGATAAGAGAAAACATCCAACGTTAAGTCATATCGGACGAGAAATGAAATGATGTTCAAATGAGTACAGGGCACATAGAGCTTAGGGTTACCAGACATTTATCATTCAGGATAAGAGAAAACATCCAACGTTAAGTCATATCGGACGAGAAATGAAATAATGTTCAATTGAGTACAGGGTACATAGAGCTTAGAGTTACCAGACATTTATCATTCAGGATAAGAGAAAACATCCAACGTTAAGTCATATCGGACGAGAAATGAAATAATGTTCAAATGAGTACAGGGTACATAGAGCTAAGGGTTACCAGACATTTATCATTCAGGATAAGAGAAAACATCCAACGTTAAGTCATATCGGACGAGAAATGAAATAATGTTCAAATGAGTACAGGATACATAGAGCTTAGAGTTACCAGACATTTATCATTCAGGATAGGAAAAAACATCCAACGTTAAGTCATATCGGACGAGAAATTAAATAATGTTCAATTGAGTACAGGGTTCATAGAGCTTAGAGTTACCAGACATTTATCATTCAGGATAAGAGAAAACATCCAACGTTAAGTCATAGCGGACGAGAAATGAAATAATGTTCAAATGAGTACAGCGTACATAGAGCTTAGAGTTACCAGACATTTATCATTCAGGATAAGAGAAAACATCCAACGTTAAGTCATATCGGACGAGAAATGAAATAATGTTCAAATGAGTACAGGATACATAGAGCTTAGAGTTACCAGACATTCATCATTCAGGATAAGAGAAAACATCCACCGTTAAGTCATAGCGGACGAGAAATGAAATAATGTTCAAATGAGTACAGGATACATTGAGCTTAGAGTTACCAGACATTTATCATTCAGGATAAGAGAAATCATCCACCGTTAAGTCATAGCGGACGAGAAATGAAATAATGTTCAATTGAGTACAGGGTACATAGAGCTTAGAGTTACCAGACATTCATCTTTCAGGATAAGAGAAAAACGTCCAACGTTAAGTCATATCTGACGAGAAATGAAATAATGTTCAAACAAGTACAGGGTACATAGAGCTTAGAGTTACCAGACATTTATCATTCAGGATAAGAGAAAACATCCACCGTTAAGTCATATCGGACGAGAAATGAACTAATGTTCAAATGAGTACAGGGTACATAAAGCTTAGAGTTACCAGATATTTATCATTCAGGATAAGAGAAAACATCCACCGTTAAGTCATAGCGGACGAGAAATGAAATAATGTTCAATTGAGTACAGGGTACATAGAGCTTAGAGTTACCAGACATTCATCATTCAGGATAAGAGAAAACATCCAACGTTAAGTCATATCGGACGAGAAATGAAATAATGTTCAAACAAGTACAGGGTACATAGAACTTAGAGTTACCAGACATTCATCATTCAGGATTAGATAAAACATCCAACGTTAAGTCATATCGGACGAGAAATGAAATAATGTTCAAATGAGTACAGGGTACATTGAGCTTAGAGTTACCAGACATTCATCATTCAGGATAACAGAAAACATGCAACGTTAAGTCATATCGGACGAGAAATGAAATAACGTTTAAATGAGTACAGCGTACATAGAGCTTAGAGTTACCAGATATTTATCATTCAGGATAAGAGAAAACATCCACCCTTAAGTCATAGCGGACGAGAAATGAAATAATGTTCAAATGAGTACAGGGTACATAGAGCTTAGGTTTACCAGACATTCATCATTCAGGATAAGATAAAACATCCAACGTTAAGTCATATCGGACGAGAAATGAAATAATGTTCAAACAAGTACAGGGTACATAGAGCTTAGAGTTACCAGACATTTATCATTCAGGATAAGAGAAAACATCCAACGTTAAGTCATATCGGACGAGAAATGAAATAATGTTCAAATGAGTACAGGGTACATAGAGCTTAGAGTTACCAGAGATTCATCATTTAGGATAAGATAGAACATCCAACGTTAAGTCATATCGGACGAGAACTGAAATAATGTTCAAATGAGTACAGGGTACATAGAGCTTAGAGTTACCAGACATTTATCATTCATGATAAGAGAAAACATCCAACGTTAAGTCATATGGGACGAGAAATGGAGTAATGTTCAAATGAGTACCGGTTACATAGAGCTTAGAGTTACCAGACATTCATCATTCAGGATAAGAGAAATCATCCACCGTTATGTCATAGCGGACGAGAAATGAAATAATGTTCAAAAAAGTACAGGGTACATAGAGCTTAGAGTTATCAGACATTTATCATTCAGGATAAGAGAAAACATGCAACGTTAAGTCATAGCGGACGAGAAATGAAATAATGTTCAAACAAGTACAGGGTACATAGAGCTTAGAGTTACCAGACATTTATCATTCAGGATAAGAGAAAACATCCAACGTTAAGTCATATCGGACGAGAAATGAAATAATGTTCAAACAAGTACAGGGTACATTGAGATTAGAGTTACCAGACATTCAACATTCAGGATAAGAGAAAACATGCAACGTTAAGTCATATCGGACGAGAAATGAAATACCTTCAAATGAGTACAGGGTACATAGAGCTTAGAGTTACCAGACATTTATCATTCAGGATAAGAGAAAACATCCAACGTTAAGTCATAGCGGACGAGAATTGAAATACCTTCAAATTAGTACAGGGTACATAGAGCTTAGAGTTACCAGACATTCATCATTCAGGATAAGAGAAAGCATCCAACATTAAGTCATATCGAACGAGAAATGAAATACCTTCAAATGAGTACAGGGTACATAGAGCTTAGAGTTACCAGACATTCATCATTCAGGATAAGAGAAATGAAATAATGTTCAAATGAGTACAGGGTACATAAAGCTTAGAGTTACCAGATATTTATCATTCAGGATAAGAGAAAACATCCACCGTTAAGTCATAGCGGACGAGAAATGAAATAATGTTCAATTGAGTACAGGGTACATAGAGCTTAGAGTTACCAGACATTCATCATTCAGGATAAGAGAAAACATCCACCGTTAAGTCATAGCGGACGAGAAATGAAATAATGTTCAAACAAGTACAGGGTACATATAGCTTAGAGTTACCAGACATTCATCATTCAGGATAAGAGAAAACATCCACCGTTAAGTCATAGTGGACGAGAAATGAAATAATGTTCAAACAAGTACAGGGTACATAGAGCTTAGAGTTAACAGACATTTATCATTCAGGATAAGAGAAAACATGCAACGTTAAGTCAATTCGGACGAGAAATGAAATAATGTTCAAACAAGTACAGGGTACATAGAGCTTAGAGTTACCAGACATTCATCATTCAGGATAAGATAAAACATCCAACGTTAAGTCATAGCGGACGAGAAATGAAATAATGTTCAAACAAGTACAGGGTACATAAAGCTTAGAGTTACCAGATATTCATCATTCAGGATAAGAGAAAACATCCACCGTTAAGTCATAGCGGACGAGAAATGAAATAATGTTCAAACAAGTACAGGGTACATAGAGCTTAGAGTTAGCAGACATTCATCATTCAGGATAAGATAAAACATCCAACGTTAAGTCATATCGGACGAGAAATGAAATAATGTTCAAATGAGTACAGGGTACATAGAGCTTAGAGTTACCAGATATTCATCATTCAGGATAAGATAAAACATGCAACGTTAAGTCATATCGGACGAGAAATGAAATAGTGTTCAAACAAGTACAGGGTACATAGAGCTTAGAGTTATCAGACATTTATCATTCAGGATAAGAGAAAACATCCACCGTTAAGTCATAGCGGACGAGAAATGAAATAATGTTCAAATGAGTACAGGGTACATAGAGCTTAGAGTTACCAGACATTCATCATTCAGGATAAGATAAAACATCCAACGTTAAGTCATATCGGACGAGAAATGAAATAATGTTCAAACAAGTACAGGGTACATAGAACTTAGAGTTACCAGACATTCATCATTCAGGATAAGGTAAAACATCCAACGTTAAGTCATATCGGACGAGAAATGAAATAATGTTCAAATGAGTACAGGGTACATTGAGCTTAGAGTTACCAGATATTCATCATTCAGGATAACAGAAAACATGCAACGTTAAGTCATATCGGACGAGAAATGAAATAACGTTTAAATGAGTACAGCGTACATAGAGCTTAGAGTTAACAGATATTTATCATTCAGGATAAGAGAAAACATCCACGTTAAGTCATAGCGGACGAGAAATGAAATAATGTTCAAATGAGTACAGGGTACATAGAGCTTAGATTTACCAGACATTCATCATTCAGGATAAGATAAAACATCCAACGTTAAGTCATATCGGACGAGAAATCAAATAATGTTCAAACAAGTACAGGGTACATAGAGCTTAGAGTTACCAGACATTTATCATTCAGGATAAGAGAAAACATCCAACGTTAAGTCATATCGGACGAGAAATGAAATAATGTTCAAATGAGTACAGGGTACATAGAGCTTAGAGTTACCAGAGATTCATCATTTAGGATAAGATAAAACATCCAACGTTAAGTCATATCGGACGAGAAGTGAAATAATGTTCAAATGAGTACAGGGTACATAGAGCTTAGAGTTACCAGACATTTATCATTCAGGATAAGAGAAAACATCCAACGTTAAGTCATATGGGACGAGAAATGGAGTAATGTTCAAATGAGTACCGGGTACACAGAGCTTAGAGTTACCAGACATTCATCATTCAGGATAAGAGAAATCATCCACCGTTATGTCATAGCGGACGAGAAATGAAATAATGTTCAAACAAGTACAGGGTACATAGAGCTTAGAGTTACCAGACATTCATCATTCAGGATAAGAGAAAACATCCAACGTTAAGTCATATCGGACGAGAAATGGAGTAATGTTCAAACAAGTACAGGGTACATAGAGCTTAGAGTTACCAGACATTCATCATTCAGGATAAGAGAAAACATCCACCATTAAGTCATAGCGGACGAGAAATGAAATAATGTTCAAATGAGTACAGGGTACATAGAGCTTAGAGTTACCAGATATTCATCATTCAGGATAAGAGAAAACATCCAACGTTAAGTCATATCGGACGAGAAATGAAATGATGTTCAAATGAGTACAGGGTACATAGAGCTTAGAGTTACCAGATTTTTATCATTCAGGATAAGAGAAATCATCCACCGTTAAGTCATAGCGGACGAGAAATGAAATAATGTTCAAACAAGTACAGGGTACATAGAGCTTAGAGTTACCAGACATTCATCATTCAGGATAAGAGAAAACATCCAACGTTAAGTCATATCGGACGAGAAATGAAATAATGTTCAAACAAGTACAGGGTACATAGAGCTTAGAGTTACCAGATTTTTATCATTCAGGATAAGAGAAAACATCCAACGTTAAGTCATAGCGGACGAGAAATGAAATAATGTTCAAACAAGTACAGGGTACATAGAGCTTAGAGTTACCAGATTTTTATCATTCAGGATAAGAGAAATCATCCACCGTTAAGTCATAGCGGACGAGAAATGAAATAATGTTCAAATGAGTATAGGGTACATAGAGCTTAGAATTACCAGATTTTCATCATTCAGGATAAGAGAAAACATCCAACGTTAAGTCATAGCGGACGAGAAATGAAATAATGTTCAAATGAGTACAGGGTACATAGAGCTTAGAGTTACCAGATTTTTATCATTCAGGATAAGAGAAAACATCCAACGTTAAGTCATAGCGGACGAGAAATGAAATAATGTTCAAATGAGTACAGGGTACATAGAGCTTAGAGTTACCAGACATTCATCATTCAGGATAAGAGAAAACATCCAACGTTAAGTCATATCGGACGAGAAATGAAATAATGTTCAAACAAGTACAGGGTACATAGAGCTTAGAGTTACCAGACATTCATCATTCAGGATAAGAGAAAACATCCACCGTTAAGTCATAGCGGACGAGAAATGAAATAATGTTCAAACAAGTACAGGGTACATAGAGCATAGAGTTACCAGACATTTATCATTCAGGATAAGAGAAGACATCCACCGTTAAGTCATAGCGGACGAGAAATGAAATAATGTTCAAATGAGTACAGGGTACATAGAGCTTAGAGTTACCAGACATTCATCATTCAGGATAAGAGAAAACATCCAACGTTAAGTCATATCGGACCAGAAATGAAATAATGTTCAAATGAGTACAGAGTACATAAAGCTTAGAGTTACCAGATATTTATCATTCAGAATAAGAGAAAACATCCACCGTTAAGTCATAGCGGACGAGAAATTAAATAATGTTCAATTGAGTACAGGGTACATAGAACTTAGAGTTACCAGATATTTATCATTCAGGATAAGAGAAAACATCCAACGTTAAGTCATATCGGACAAGGAATGAAATAATGTTCAAACAAGTACAGGGAACATAGAGCTTAGAGTTACCAGACATTTATCATTCAGGATAAGAGAAAACATCCACCGTTAGGTCATAGCGGACGAGAAATGAAATAATGTTCAATTGAGTACAGGGTACATAAAGCTTAGAGTTACCAGACATTCATCATTCAGGATAAGAGAAAACATCCAACGTTAAGTCATAGCGGACGAGAAATGAAATAATGTTCAAATGAGTACAGGGTACATAGAGCTTAGAGTTACCAGACTTTCATCATTCAGGATAAGAGAAAACATCCAACGTTAAGTCATATCGGACGAGAAATGAAATAATGTTCAAACAAGTACATTGTACATTGAGATTAGAGTTACCAGACATTCAACATTCAGGATAAGAGAAAACATGCAACGTTAAGTCATATCGGACGAGAAATGAAATAATGTTCAAATGAGTACAGGGTACATAGAGCTTAGAGTTACCAGATATTTATCATTCAGGATAAGAGAAAACATCCAACGTTAAGTCATATCGGACGAGAAATGAAATAATGCTCAAACAAGTACAGGGTACATAGAGCTTAGAGTTACCATACATTCATCATTCAGGATAAGAGAAAACATCCAACGTTAAGTCATATCGGACGAGAGCTGAAATAATGTTCAAATGAGTACAGGGTACATAGAGCTTAGAGTTACCAGACATTTATCATTCAGGATAAGAGAAAACATCCACCATTAAGTCATATCGGACGAGAAATGAAATAATGTTCAAACAAGTACAGGGTACATAGAGCTTAGAGTTACCAGATATTTATCATTCAGGATAAGAGAAAACATCCACCATTAAGTCATATTGGACGAGAAATGAAATAATGTTCAAATGAGTACAGGGTACATAGAGCTTAGAGTTACCAGACATTTATCATTCAGGATAAGAGAAAACATGCAACGTTAAGTCAATTCGGACGAGAAATGAAATAATGTTCAAACAAGTACAGGGTACATAGAGCTTAGAGTTACCAGACATTTATCATACAGGATAAGAGAAAACATCCAACGTTAAGTCATATCGGACGAGAAATGAAATAATGTTCAAACAAGTACAGGGTACATAGAGCTTAGAGTTACCAGACATTTATCATTCAGGATAAGAGAAAACATCCAACGTTAAGTCATATCGGACGAGAAATGAAATAATGTTCAAACAAGTACAGGGTACATAGAGCTTAGAGTTACCAGACATTTATCATTCAGGATAAGAGAAAACATCCACCGTTAAGTCATATCGAACGAGAAATAAAACAATGTTCAAATGAGTACAGGGTACATAGATCTTAGAGTTACCAGACATTCATCATTCAGGATAAGAGAAAACATGCAACATTAAGTCATATCGGACGAGAAATGAAATACCGTCAAATGAGTACAGGGTACATAAAGCTTTGAGTTACCAGATATTTATCATTCAGGATAAGAGAAAACATCCACCGTTAAGTCATAGCGGACGAGAAATGAAATAATGTTTAAATGAGTACAGGGTACATAGAGCTTAGATTTACCATTCATCATTCAGAATAAGAGAAAACAACCAACGTTAAGTCATATCGGACGAGAAATGAAATAATGTTCAAACAAGTACAGGGTACACAGAGCTTAGAGTTACTAGACATTTATCATTCAGGATAAGAGAAAACATCCACCGTTAAGTCATAACGGACGAGAAATGAAATAATGTTCAAATGAGTACAGGGTACATAGAGCATAGAGTTACCAGACATTCATCATTCAGGATAAGAGAAAACATCCACCGTTAAGTCATAGCGGACGATGAATGAAATTATGTTAAAATGAGTACAGGGTACATAGAGCTTAGAGTTACCAGACATTCATCATTCAGGATAAGAGAAAACGTCCAACGTTAAGTCATACCGGTCTACGAATAAAATTATGTTAAAATGAGTACAAGATACATAGAGCTTAGAGTTACCAGATATTTATCATTCAGGATAAGAGAAAACATCCACCGTTAAGTCATAGCGGACGAGAAATGAAATAATGTTCAAATGAGTACAGGGTACATAGAGCTTAGAGTTACCAGACATTCATCATTTAGGATAAGAGAAAACATCCAACGTTAAGTCACAGCGGACGAGAAATGAAATAATGTTCAAACAAGTACAGGGTACATAGAGCTTAGAGTTACCAGACATTTATCATTCAGGATAAGAGAAAACATCCAACGTTAAGTCATATCGGACGAGAAATGAAATAATGTTCAAACAAGTACAGGGTACATAGAGCTTCGAGTTACCAGACATTTATCATTCAGGATAAGAGAAAACATCCACCGTTAAGTCATATCGGACGATGAATGAAATTATGTTAAAATGCGTACAGGGGACATAGAGCTTAGAGTTACCAGACATTCATCATTCAGAATAACAGAAAGCGTCCAACGTTAAGTCATACCGATCTACGAATAAAATTATGTTAAAATGAGTACAGAATACATAGAGCTTAGAGTTACCAGATATGCACCTTTCAGGATAAGAGAGAAACTCCAACGTTAAGTCATATCGGACGACGAATGAAATGATGTTAAAACGAGTGCAGGATACATAGAGCTTCGAGTTACTAAACATTCACCTATCAGGATAACAGCAAAACTCCAACATTAAGTCATATCGTACGATGAATGAAATGATGATGAAGGGCGTACAAGTTAAATAGAGCTTCGAATTACCAGTCATTCATATTTCAATATAAGGGAAAATCTCCAACGCTAAGTATGCAGTTTAATGAAATTTTATCATAGCATATTACTTTCATTTTACTTGATGTTCAGCAATGGACACTATAGCATGAACTGCTTTAATTATCCACAAAAATTAATAAATAGAAGGACCAGATAAGAATAATGGATAAATAAATTAATTAAATACGTTAAACTTATATAAGTGTTCGCAGACCTCTGTTCCGAAATACAGTTATTCTGATTGGACTATATTGATATTAATATTTATGTAATAATGCTCCCACTTATTATTGCAAGATTTCGCTCAAGTCCTACTCCAAAGAGTGACACCGTTGTCCTCACGTTTTTATAAGGTTCCTTAATAATTAAGACAAATTTATATATGAAAATCAATTAAGCTTGCGCGTCATCTGTAAGCTCCAACGTGTACCTTGTGTTACACGACACTTCCACTACGTGTCGCTGTGGTCGTACCTACTGACTAAACACGCGGGCATTTGAACTGCAGGTTTACACCGATTATAATTTTTGAAATTCGCTTTAGCATTAAAATATAATTTTTCTCTACCACGCGCTTCCGTAGTAGTTGGAGCAGGAATTACTTACCAGCCAAAGGTTCAGGTCAGAGATTGTACCGGAAATACATAGTTTAGAAGTTCTAAATCAAAGAGAAAGTGTTTTCCACAGTATACAATTCCCAACTTAACGCAATCATCATTTTAATGTAAAATATCGTATTAACTTTCTCGCATTCAGCAAATCAAGGACAGACAAACGTGTAAGACAATACTCCAAAATCATCGATGATATTCTATAACAATATATACTAGCGTATTAGGGACAGCACACCAAATATTTACAAGTGTGGTTTCCATGTAAATTGCTGCTAATACGAAATTATCATTGAGCCACATAGTGACTGGTACGGAACGTAACTATGACAAATCTCTTTCTGAAATGTTTCCGTTACTACTGATGTATTTTCCATACTCTGCTGATTGTATATGCTAATTTTGTTTGCGAGAATGTTTCTAGAAATAGCAATAATTATATCATATTTAACCTCGAATATTGAGGCTGAATTATTCAATATTTTGGAATGATTTACTATCTCTTCTTTATTCGAACAGATATCTCTCTTGTAAAGACGTTTTGTGCGATCACATAGTCACCTAACATTCGGAATTGTAAGTTCACAGAAAGAATAACACTCCTCAATGATATAGCGCTCATTTGTGTAACTAGAATGATTTAATGTAATCTGTTTCATTAAAGTAAAACTTTCCAACACTTACTTAGTGATACACCAGTTCGTTATAAACAATGCAACGGCCCAACCAGATATCCATCTTTCAGGATAAGAGAAAATCCCAAAGGTTAAGTCATCTCGTACGAGAAATGAAATAATGTTCAAATGAGTACAGGGTACATAGAGCTTAGAGTTACCAGACATTTATCATTCAGGATAAGAGAAAACATCCACCGGTAAGTCATATCGGACGATAAATGAAATAATGTTCAAACAAGTACAGGGTACACAGAGCTTAGAGTTACTAGACATTTATCATTCAGGATAAGAGAAAACATCCACCGTTAAGTCATATCGGACGAGAAATGAAATAATGTTCAAATGAGTACAGGGTACACAGAGCTTAGAGTTACTAGACATTTATCATTCAGGATAAGAGAAAACATCCAACGTTAAGTCATATCGGGCGAGAAATGAAATAATGTTCAAATGAGTACAGGGTACATAGAGCTTAGAGTTACCAGATATTTATCATTCAGAATAAGAGAAAACATCCAACGTTAAGTCATATCGGAAGAGAAATGAAATAATGTTCAAACAAGTACAGGGTACATAGAGCTTAGAGTTACCAGACATTCATCATTCAGGATAAGAGAAAACATCCAACGTTAAGTCATATCGGACGAGAAATGAAATAATGTTCAAATGACTACAGGGTACATAAAGCTTAGAGTTACCAGATATTTATCATTCAGGATAAGAGAAAACATCCACCGTTAAGTCCTAGCGGACGAGAAATGAAATAATGTTCAAACAAGTACTGGGTACATAGAGCTTAGAGTTACCAGACATTTATCATTCAGGATAAGAGAAAACATCCAACGTTAAGTCATAGCGGACGAGAAATGAAATAATGTTCAAATGAGTACAGGGTACATAGAGCTTAGAGTTACCAGACATTCATCATTCAGGATAAGAGAAAACATCCAACGTTAAGTCATATCGGACGAGAAATGAAATAATGTTCAAATGAGTACAGGGTACATAGAGCTTAGAGTTACCAGACATTCATCATTCAGGATAAGAGAAAACATCCAACGTTAAGTCATATCGGACGAGAAATGAAATAATGTTCAAATGAGTACAGGGTACATAGAGCTTAGAGTTACCAGACATTCATCATTCAGGATAAGAGAAAACATCCAACGTTAAGTCATATCGGACGAGAAATGAAATAATGTTCAAATGAGTACAGGGTACATAGAGCTTAGAGTTACCAGACATTCATCATTCAGGATAAGAGAAAACATGCAACGTTAAGTCATATCGGACGAGAAATGAAATAATGTTCAAATGAGTACAGGGTACATAGAGCTTAGAGTTACCAGACATTCATCATTCAGGATAAGAGAAAACATCCAACATTAAGTCATAGCGGACGAGAAATGAAATAATGTTCAAATGAGTACAGGGTACATAGAGCTTAGAGTTACCAGACATTCATCATTCAGGATAAGAGAAAACATCCAACGTTAAGTCATATCGGACGAGAAATGAAATAATGTTCAAATGAGTACAGGGTACATAGAGCTTAGAGTTACCAGACATTCATCATTCAGGATAAGAGAAAACATGCAACGTTAAGTCATATCGGACGAGAAATGATATACCTTCAAATGAGTACAGGGTACATAGAGCTTAGAGTTACCAGATATTTATCATTCAGGATAAGAGAAAACCTCCACCGGTAAGTCATATCGGACGAGAAATGAAATAATGTTCAAACAAGTACAGGGTACACAGAGCTTAGAGTTACTAGACATTTATCATTCAGGATAAGAGAAAACATCCACCGTTAAGTCATATCGGACGAGAAATGAAATAATGTTCAAATGACTACAGGGTACATAAAGCTTAGAGTTACCAGACATTCATCATTCAGGATAAGAGAAAAGATCCAACGTTAAGTCATATCGGACGAGAAATGAAATAATGTTCAAATGAGTACAGGGTACATAAAGCTTAGAGTTACTAGACATTTATCATTCAGGATAAGAGAAAACATCCAACGTTAAGTCATATCGGACGAGAAATGAAATAATGTTCAAATGACTACAGGGTACATAAAGCTTAGAGTTACCAGACATTCATCATTCAGGATAAGAGAAAACATCCAACGTTAAGTCATATCGGACGAGAAATGAAATAATGTTCAAATGAGTACAGGGTACATAGAGCTTAGAGTTACCAGACATTCATCTTTCTGCATGAGGGAAAACCTCCAATATTGAGTCACATCGGACGTGAAATGAAATAATGTTCAAATGAGTACAGGGTACATAGAGCTTAGAGTTACCAGACATTCATCATTCAGGATAAGAGAAAACATCCAATGTTAAGTCATATCGGACGAGAAATGAAATACCTTCAAATGAGTACAGGGTACATAGAGCTTAGATTTACCAGATATTTATCATTCAGGATAAGAGAAAACATCCACCGTTAAGTCATAGCGGACGAGAAATGAAATAATGTTTAAATGAGTACAGGGTACATAGAGCTTAGATTTACCATTCATCATTCAGAATAAGAGAAAACAACCAACGTTAAGTCATATCGGACGAGAAATGAAATAATCTTCAAACAAGTACAGGGTACACAGAGCTTAGAGTTACTAGACATTTATCATTCAGGATAAGAGAAAACATCCACCGTTAAGTCATAGCGGACGAGAAATGAAATAATGTTCAAATGAGTACAGGGTACATAGAGCTTAGAGTTACCAGACATTCATCATTCAGGATAAGAGAAAATATCCACCGTTAAGTCATAGCGGACGATGAATGAAATTATGTTAAAATGAGTACAGGGGACATAGAGCTTAGAGTTACCAGACATTCAGAGTTACCAGATATTTATCATTCAGGATAAGAGAAAACATCCACCGTTAAGTCATAGCGGACGAGAAATGAAATAATGTTCAAATGAGTACAGGGGACATAGAGCTTAGAGTTACCAGCCATTCATCATTCAGGATAAGAGAAAACATCCAACGTTAAGTCATATCGGACGAGAAATGAAATAATGTTCAAACAAGTACAGGGTACATAGAGCTTAGAGTTACCAGACATTTATCATTCAGGATAAGAGAAAACATCCAACGTTAAGTCATATCGGACGAGAAATGAAATAATGTTCAAATGAGTACAGGGTACATAGAGCTTAGAGTTACCAGGCATTCATCATTCAGGATAAGAGAAAACGTCCACCGTTAAGTCATAGCGGACGATGAATGAAATTATGTTAAAATGAGTACAGGGGACATAGAGCTTAGAGTTACCAGACATTCATCATTCAGGATAAGAGAAAACGTCCAACGTTAAGTCATACCGGTCTACGAATAAAATTATGTTAAAATGAGTACAGAATACATAGAGCTTAGAGTTACCAGATATGCACCTTTCAGAATAAGAGAGAAACTCCAACGTTAAGTCATATCGGACGACGAATGAAATGATGTTCAAATGAGTACAGGATACATAGAGCTTCGAGTTACTAAACATTCACCTTTCAGGATAACAGCAAAACTCCAACGTTAAGTCATATCGGACGACGAATGAAATGATGTTAAAACGAGTGCAGGATACATAGAGCTTCGAGTTACTAAACATTCACCTTTCAGGATAACAGCAAAACTCCAACATTAAGTCATATCGGACGATGAATGAAATGATGATGAAGGGCGTACAGGTTAAATAGAGCTTCGAATTACCAGTCATTCATATTTCAATATAAGGGAAAATCTCCAACGCTAAGTATGCAGTTTAATGAAATTTTATCATAGCATATTACTTTCATTTTACTTGATGTTCAGCAATGGACACTATAGCATGAACTGCTTTAATTATCCACAAAAATTAATAAATGGAAGGAGCAGATAAGAATAATGGATAAATAAATTAATTAACTACGTTAAACTTATATAAGTGTTCGCAGACCTCTGTTCCGAAATACAGTTATTCTGATTGGACTATATTGATATTAATATTTATGTAATAATGCTCCCACTTATTATTGCAAGATTTCGCTCAAGTCCTACTCCAAAGAGTGACACCGTTGTCCTCACGTTTTTATAAGGTTCCTTAATAATTAAGACAAATTTATATATGAAAATCAATTAAGCTAGCGCGTCATCTGTAAGCTCCAACGTGTACCTTGTGTTACACGACACTTCCACTACGTGTCGCTGTGGTCGTACCTACTGACTAAACACGCGGGCATTTGAACTGCAGGTTTACACCGATTATAATTTTTGAAATTCGCTTTAGCATTAAAATATAATTTTTCTCTACCACGCGCTTCCGTAGTAGTTGGAGCAGGAATTACTTACCAGCCAAAGGTTCAGGTCAGAGATTGTACCGGAAATACATAGTTTAGAAGTTCTAAATCAAAGAGAAAGTGTTTTCCACAGTATACAATTCCCAACTTAACGCAATCATCATTTTAATGTAAAATATCGTATTAACTTTCTCGCATGTAGCAAATCAAGGACAGACAAACGTGTAAGACAATACTCCAAAATCATCGATGATATTCTATAACAATATATACTAGCGTATTAGGGACAGCACACCAAATATTTACAAGTGTGGTTTCCATGTAAATTGCTGCTAATACGAAATTATCATTGAGCCACATAGTGACTGGTACGGAACGTAACTATGACAAATCTCTTTCTGAAATGTTTCCGTTACTACTGATGTATTTTCCATACTCTGCTGATTGTATATGCTAATTTTGTTTGCGAGAATGTTTCTAGAAATAGCAATAATTATATCATATTTAACCTCGAATATTGAGGCTGAATTATTCAATATTTTGGAATGATTTACTATCTCTTCTTTATTCGAACAGATATCTCTCTTGTAAAGACGTTTTGTGCGATCACATAGTCACCTAACATTCGGAATTGTAAGTTCACAGAAAGAATAACACTCCTCAATGATATAGCGCTCATTTGTGTAACTAGAATGATTTAATGTAATCTGTTTCATTAAAGTAAAACTTTCCAACACTTACTTAGTGATACACCAGTTCGTTATAAACAATGCAACGGCCCAACCAGATATCCATCTTTCAGGATAAGAGAAAATCCCAAAGGTTAAGTCATCTCGTACGAGAAATGAAATAATGTTCAAATGAGTACAGTGTACATAGAGCATAGGGTTACCTGACTTTCATCTTTCCGGATGAGATGAAACCTTTAACGTTAAATGGTATTCGAAGATGATTGAAATGATCTTCAAAAGAGTCCTGGGTAAATAGAGCTTAAAGGTACCTGCCATTAATGTTTAAGAATAAGGGAAAACCTCCAAGGATAAATCATATCGGACGATGAATGAAATGATGTTTTATATTAGTACAGGTTACTTACGGCTTAGCATTACCAGATAATCATCTTTCAGCATAAGTAACTTTCAGCCTTCTACAGGTAACTCTCTCTCTCTTGCTCTCTCTCTCTCTCTGTCTCTCTTTCTAAACGAGACTCCAACTCCAGATGTCTTTAACATTAGGCGGACACTCTACCACATGCGCTGCAGATCCGGCATAATTTGAGGTTAGGTAGTGGTTTACGTGAACTGCTATAAATTGTAAAATGAACTGTTTCAACATTTGCTATAGAGGTAAATAATTTCCTAAATTCGTCTACATTTTAGGTATAATAAATTCTCACTAACACAATTCGTTTTGAAATAATTAATGAAAAAATCGTGCCAGTTCTATAAAAATTGCTCTGTATTTTACAATGCTTATACTTTTCCTAAACAGAAAGTCGTTATTTGATATTTTTTATCTCTTGACTATACAATGAGGAGGGAATGTCTAAGACATATCATACTGACTTTCTCTTACACGTTTTGACTAATACTTAATGCCTACTGCGTTCCTATTTCCTTTGTTTCTACAATGAGATAACGTTTATTTCAATTAACATGAGGTAGATCGAGCATTAAACGGTTGTAAGACTAGTTTTATAGGAGTAGAGAAAGACGTGAAAGAGGTACAAACGTCATTCTTTTATCAGAATAATTGCTTTTGGCATTTGCTGTGCTATTTACATTATTTTTAATATTTGTGCTAATGTATTATATGTGTTCTATATGAAACTAAATCTTGATGTACGTTGTACATGATCAGATATGTCAGTTCTGTTTACTTTGTGTATTACTGTATATCTCTCTTTCTATTCTGTTACACTGTTGCAAATTAATAGAACCCTTGTCAATTTATTTTCAGTATTCTAGCACATAAATAAAGTAAACTGAAATGGATCCAGGTATTGAATAGTCAACTGTGACTAATGGATTTCCTTCTAGTTGGAGAAGACATCTTAAAAAGCTGGTGACTTTATTTGAACTTTATTTTCAGTTTGCTTTCCTACATCTCAATAACAGCGTGCGGGGCGAAGTGCACTGAAAGTTACACAGGTGCGGACTGCCATCTATCTATAGATCGATACTCGAAACATTGTAATTGAAGTGTAGATGGCAGCACCACACTATTTCTTTCTTTTGTTTGCTGAAAATCAACAAGTTAGGAACTCAAACTACAAACGTGATACATAAATGAATTTATAATTGATAATGGCATAGAGTTAAAATATGTTATTTACCAAAACCTTACTCTTTTGTTGTAGATACACAAAAGCCATTACATATTGCAACCTCGCAGCTGTAATATTTATTATAAATTAGATGTTCGTTACCCCGATTACATTTTGGTGTCTAGTTAGTTTTTGGAAATGTTCACCTCTCAAAAGGCCTGACCCTAATTATAGCAAATCAAACATGTTAACCAATCTTAATGGTAGAGCAACTGGGACAGCTGTTCGACTACAGAGCCACATAAATGCTACGAAAGGTTCCCTTATGTAGAATGTTGTCTACACTGATGCTACACAAGGCACATGAACATCGCAACCCGATGACTATCACGACTATGAGAAAGGTAAACAATGTCCTATATTTATATATAGTCTATAAATATCCACTGTATGTCTATAAAATAGTGTGTGATACAATGATGTTATTCTGTTCGTAGATCTCGGCCTCCGGCCTTGTTTCGTCATCATAACTACTCACAGAATAACTACTTTCATTTAACCCTTGTATCATAAATAAATATTTTAGATGTCCTCTCAACTAGATAAAGCATTTTTAGAAGAACAGAATCAGTCTGCATGAATGTGTAGTGTTTAATGTCCGCTTTTACCACATGTGGCACCGCAGGTGGTGATAATGAGATACATGAAATGAAGATGGACCACCGGAGGAATGAGATAGCTGGGGAAACCGGAGATCGCGGAGAAAACCCGCCCCAGCGCCGTGTTGAAGAAAGTCAAGTCGTCTAACTGCTCGGCCACGGCGAGGCTTTTGAAAACACTCAGTGTGCGTAGGTATATGACTAGAATAATTAAAAAATCCTATGAATACCGAAGTTATCTCAGTTATTTTCCAAAGATGAGACAAATGCTCCACACAAAGCTAAAGTTTACTTTGAGAACGTTGCATATATTTAAAGTAATTAGCTTACAAAAATTGTATATCTTGAATGTTGTGCGAATGGCCTCAGCCGCACTTTAAGTGGCATTAAAAAGTACTGAGTTGTATTTCCAGGTGAGACAAAGGCTCCTCTTACTGTTTACTGAAGTTTATGGTGTCAGTGCTTCATTCATTTAGTTGTTAAAATTATTGTTTGAGTTGATTAAACACAAAAGCAAACGAGTATAATAGAAACAAAGGTAATGTGATGTCTCACAGACCCCATCTCCCCGTTATTTTCACTTCCTGAGCTGTCCACGAACGTAAAACGTTTATTGTAATTTGTGGTTCTTCCTGGCCACCAATCGCCCAGTCATCTACCTGCTTCTGAATAACTTACATCGATGCCTTTCAAGTTCTAGCTTTTCATTTTCAATTATAAAAGTTCTCCAAATTATATTTTGTAATGGAGCCGCTCTCTTGGCACCCGCGCGTCGATAATACAGCTAGCTTACTTCCCGACTAGTGATTCGTTATTAAAAGGCCAAGGTGACCGTAACACTTGAGGCGGGAGGGGAGAGGTTGGGGGGTCAGAATGTATTGCTGGTTACCATGGCTACGGATTCGATTCATAGAAACCCCGTATTCCGAACCAACTCGTGTTGCCAACACAATACAGGACTTTCTTCCTAATTTTAGTTTATTTAAAAACAAATTTGTTGATAGAAGTGGTAACCTGTTTGAAGCGAGCCCCTCGTGTAATCTGCTACTGATTATTATCATTTCGCATTCTGTGTAAACACGTAATTCTTTAAGTGATGAGTGATTATCGTCTCATATGTGAAATGTTTAATTTTTCATACTTTGAGGATTTACAATGAATCCAACACACATATTGCTGTGTTCCATTCTCCAAACACCATTTTCTTTATGGAAAAATATGACAAACTCCTCGCGATAAAACTCAGTAGGCCAACAACAGTGATAGGTTTAGAAAGAACTTTGCGGCGGAGTATCTACAAAATACATCAGGACATTTGAGGCTCGTTGGTATGAGGAGGACAATTATGTCAGATTGAAGAACTTAGGAAAGACGCTAAGAAAACTGCAGACGCCCTTCGGGACAGCTCACGTCTATTAATAGGCTTTTCCTGCAATATCCCATTGGGGAAGTAGACAAGAAATGACATTTTGTGGACATAATTAAAGCGAGGGCTCTTTAAATAAAAGCAAATTGAAGGAACCTTTGGGTTTGTATACAGACAGAAGCCACATCAATATTCAAAAGTGCATTTCCAGTATAAAATCAGTTTTTGCGACAGTGATTTTGCTAATTTAGGTATAGCCAATTTTCCGAGTCGCCTAATTAATTCGCCCAGAGCCGCGTCTGCTGGATACCAATTGACATTATGTGTATATCCACCATATTTACATAGGGAGCATGTGACACAAAGGAGGGGAAATGAAGTCATTGTGTTGTTGATTCTTTCACACGAGGATGCCAGGTGTATGTTGTAGCACGTTTTCAGGATTACTCAACGTTTTACTGTTTGTCTGTGCTCCGACCACGAGAACCTTACCGCAATACGCGGAACATCTGAGCAGACGAATAGCGCAGTCATATCGGACGAGGAATGAAGTAATGTTTACATGAGTACAGGCTACGCAGAGCTTACAGTTACCAGATATTCATGTTTCAGGATAACGGAAAAGCTCCAACGTTAAGTGATATCGGACGATAAATGAAATAATGTTCAAATGAGTACAGGGTACATAGAGCTTAGAGTTACCAGACATTCATCATTCAGGATAAGAGAAAACATGCAACGTTAAGTCATATCGGACGAGAAATGAAATACCTTCAAATGAGTACAGGGTACATAGAGCTTAGAGTTACCAGATATTTATCATTCAGGATAAGAGAAAACCTCCACCGTTAAGTCATAGCGGACGAGAAATGAAATAATGTTTAAATGAGTACAGGGTACATAGAGCTTAGATTTACCATTCATCATTCAGAATAAGAGAAAACAACCAACGTTAAGTCATATCGGACGAGAAATGAAATAATGTTCAAACAAGTACAGGGTACACAGAGCTTAGAGTTATTAGACATTTATCATTCAGGATAAGAGAAAAAATCCACCGTTAAGTCATATCGGACGAGAAATGAAATAATGTTCAAATGAGTACAGGGTACATAGAGCTTAGAGTTACCAGACATTTATCATTCAGGATAAGAGAAAACATCCACCGGTAAGTCATATCGGACGAGAAATGAAATAATGTTCAAACAAGTACAGGGTACACAGAGCTTAGAGTTACTAGACATTTATCATTCAGGATAAGAGAAAACATCCACCGTTAAGTCATATCGGACGAGAAATGAAATAATGTTCAAATGACTACAGGGTACATAAAGCTTAGAGTTACCAGACATTCATCATTCAGGATAAGAGAAAACATCCAACGTTAAGTCATATCGGACGAGAAATGAAATAATGTTCAAATGAGTACAGGGTCCATAAAGCTTAGAGTTACTAGACATTTATCATTCAGGATAAGAGAAAACATCCAACGTTAAGTCATATCGGACGAGAAATGAAATAATGTTCAAATGACTACAGGGTACATAAAGCTTAGGGTTACCAGACATTCATCATTCAGGATAAGAGAAAACATCCAACGTTAAGTCATATCGGACGAGAAATGAAATAATGTTCAAATGAGTACAGGGTACATAGAGCTTAGAGTTACCAGACATTCATCTTTCTGCATGAGGGAAAACCTCCAATATTGAGTCACATCGGACGAGAAATGAAATAATGTTCAAATGAGTACAGGGTACATAGAGCTTAGAGTTACCAGACATTCATCATTCAGGATAAGAGAAAACATCCAACGTTAAGTCATATCGGACGAGAAATGAAATACCTTCAAATGAGTACAGGGTACATAGAGCTTAGAGTTACCAGATATTTATCATTCAGGATAAGAGAAAACATCCACCGTTAAGTCATAGCGGACGAGAAATGAAATAATGTTTAAATGATACAGGGTACATAGAGCTTAGATTTACCATTCATCATTCAGAATAAGAGAAAACAACCAACGTTAAGTCATATCGGACGAGAAATGAAATAATCTTCAAACAAGTACAGGGTACACAGAGCTTAGAGTTACCAGACATTTATCATTCAGGATAAGAGAAAACATCCACCGTTAAGTCATAGCAGACGAGAAATGAAATAATGTTCAAATGAGTACAGGGTACATAGAGCTTAGAGTTACCAGACATTCATCATTCAGGATAAGAGGAAACATCCACCGTTAAGTCATAGCGGACGATGAATGAAATTATGTTAAAATGAGTACAGGGGACATAGAGCTTAGAGTTACCAGACATTCATCATTCAGGATAAGAGAAAACGTCCAACGTTAAGTCATACCGGTCTACGAATAAAATTATGTTAAAATGAGTACAGGATACATAGAGCTTAGAGTTACCAGATATTTATCATTCAGGATAAGAGAAAACATCCACCGTTAAGTCATAGCGGACGAGAAATGAAATAATGTTCAAATGAGTACAGGGTACATAGAGCTTAGAGTTACCAGCCATTCATTATTCAGGATAAGAGAAAACATCCAACGTTAAGTCATATCGTACGAGAAATGAAATAATGTTCAAACAAGTACAGGGTACATAGAGCTTAGAGTTACCAGACATTCATCATTCAGGATAAGAGAAAACATCCACCGTTAAGTCATAGCGGACGATGAATGAAATTATGTTAAAATGAGTACAGGGTACATAGAGCTTAGAGTTACCAGACATTCATCATTCAGGATAAGAGAAAACGTCCAACGTTAAGTCATACCGGTCTACGAATAAAATTATGTTAAAATGAGTACAAGATACATAGAGCTTAGAGTTACCAGATATTTATCATTCAGGATAAGAGAAAACATCCACCGTTAAGTCATAGCGGACGAGAAATGAAATAATGTTCAAATGAGTACAGGGTACATAGAGCTTAGAGTTACCAGACATTCATCATTTAGGATAAGAGAAAACATCCAACGTTAAGTCATATCGGACGAGAAATGAAATAATGTTCAAACAAGTACAGGGTACATAGAGCTTAGAGTTACCAGACATTTATCATTCAGGATAAGAGAAAACATCCAACGTTAAGTCATATCGGACGAGAAATGAAATAATGTTCAAACAAGTACAGGGTACATAGAGCTTCGAGTTACCAGACATTTATCATTCAGGATAAGAGAAAACATCCACCGTTAAGTCATATCGGACGATGAATGAAATTATGTTAAAATGCGTACAGGGGACATAGAGCTTAGAGTTACCAGACATTCATCATTCAGAATAACAGAAAGCGTCCAACGTTAAGTCATACCGATCTACGAATAAAATTATGTTAAAATGAGTACAGGATACATAGAGCTTAGAGTTACCAGATATGCACCTTTCAGGATAAGAGAGAAACTCCAACGTTAAGTCATATCGGACGACGAATGAAATGATGTTAAAATGAGTACTGGATACATAGAGCTTCGAGTTACTAAACATTCACCTTTCAGGATAACAGCAAAACTCCAACGTTAAGTCATATTGGACGACGAATGAAATGATGTTAAAACGAGTGCAGGATACATAGAGCTTCGAGTTACTAAACATTCACCTTTCAGGATAACAGCAAAACTCCAACATTAAGTCATATCGGACGATGAATGAAATGATGATGAAGGGCGTACAAGTTAAATAGAGTTTCTAATTACCATTCATATTTCAATATAAGGGAAAATCTCCAACGCTAAGTATGCAGTTTAATGAAATTTTATCATAGCATATTACTTTCATTTTACTTGATGTTCAGCAATGGACACTATAGCATGAACTGCTTTAATTATCCACAAAAATTAAAAAATAGAAGGACCAGATAAGAATAATGGATAAATAAATTAATTAAATACGTTAAACTTATATAAGTGTTCGCAGACCTCTGTTCCGAAATACAGTTATTCTGATCGGACTATATTGATATTAATATTTATGTAATAATGCTCCCACTTATTATTGCAAGATTTCGCTCAAGTCCTACTCCAAAGAGTGACACCGTTGTCCTCACGTTTTTATAAGGTTCCTTAATAATTAAGACAAATTTATATATGAAAATCAATTAAGCTAGCGCGTCATCTGTAAGCTCCAACGTGTACCTTGTGTTACACGACACTTCCACTACGTGTCGCTGTGGTCGTACCTACTGACTAAACACGCGGGCATTTGAACTGCAGGTTTGCACCGATTATAATTTTTGAAATTCGCTTTAGCATTAAAATATAATTTTTCTCTACCACGCGCTATCGTAGTAGTTGGAGCAGGAATTACTTACCAGCCAAAGGTTCAGGTCAGAGATTGTACCGGAAATACATAGTTTAGAAGTTCTAAATCAAAGAGAAAGTGTTTTCCACAGTATACAATTCCCAACTTAACGCAATCATCATTTTAATGTAAAATATCGTATTAACTTTCTCGCATGTAGCAAATCAAGGACAGACAAACGTGTAAGACAATACTCCAAAATCATCGATGATATTCTATAACAATATATACTAGCGTATTAGGGACAGCACACCAAATATTTACAAGTGTGGTTTCCATGTAAATTGCTGCTAATACGAAATTATCATTGAGCCACATAGTGACTGCTACGGAACGTAACTTTGACAAATCTCTTTCTGAAATGTTTCCGTTACTACTGATGTATTTTCCATACTCTGGTGATTGTATATGCTAATTTTGTTTGCGAGAATGTTTCTAGAAATAGCAATAATTATATCATATTTAACCTCGAATATTGAGGCTGAATTATTCAATATTTTGGAATGATTTACTATCTCTTCTTTATTCGAACAGATATCTCTCTTGTAAAGACGTTTTGTGCGATCACATAGTCACCTAACATTCGGAATTGTAAGTTCACAGAAAGAATAACACTCCTCAATGATATAGCGCTCATTTGTGTAACTAGAATGATTTAATGTAATCTGTTTCATTAAAGTAAAACTTTCCAACACTTACTTAGTGATACACCAGTTCGTTATAAACAATGCAACGGCCCAACCAGATATCCATCTTTCAGGATAAGAGAAAATCCCAAAGGTTAAGTCATCTCGTACGAGAAATGAAATAATGTTCAAATGAGTACAGTGTACATAGAGCATAGGGTTACCTGACTTTCATCTTTCCGGATGAGATGAAACCTTTAACGTTAAATGGTATTCGAAGATGATTGAAATGATCTTCAAAAGAGTCCTGGGTAAATAGAGCTTAAAGGTACCTGCCATTAATGTTTAAGAATAAGGGAAAACCTCCAAGGATAAATCATATCGGACGATGAATGAAATGATATTTTATATTAGTACAGGTTACTTACGGCTTAGCATTACCAGATAATCATCTTTCAGCATAAGTAACTTTCAGCCTTCTACAGGTAACTCTCTCTCTCTTGCTCTCTCTCTTTCTCTCTCTCTCTCTCTCTCTCTCTCTCTCTCTCTCTCTCTCTCTCTCTCTCTCTCTCTCTCTCTCTCTCTCTCTCTCTCTCTCTCTCTCTTTCTAAACGAGACTCCAACTCCAGATGTCTTTAACATTAGGCGGACACTCTACCACATGCGCTGCAGATCCGGCATAATTTGAGGTTAGGTAGTGGTTTACGTGAACTGCTATAAATTGTAAAATGAACTGTTTCAACATTTGCTATAGAGGTAAATAATTTCCTAAATTCGTCTACATTTTAGGTATAATAAATTCTCACTAACACAATTCGTTTTGAAATAATTAATGAAAAAATCGTGCCAGTTCTATAAAAATTGCTCTGTATTTTACAATGCTTATACTTTTCCTAAACAGAAAGTCGTTATTTGATATTTTTTATCTCTTGACTATACAATGAGGAGGGAATGTCTAAGACATATCATACTGACTTTCTCTTACACGTTTTGACTAATACTTAATGCCTACTGCGTTCCTATTTCCTTTGTTTCTACAATGAGATAACGTTTATTTCAATTAACATGAGGTAGATCGAGCATTAAACGGTTGTAAGACTAGTTTTATAGGAGTAGAGAAAGACGTGAAAGAGGTACAAACGTCATTCTTTTATCAGAATAATTGCTTTTGGCATTTGCTGTGCTATTTACATTATTTTTAATATTTGTGCTAATGTATTATATGTGTTCTATATGAAACTAAATCTTGATGTACGTTGTACATGATCAGATATGTCAGTTCTGTTTACTTTGTGTATTACTGTATATCTCTCTTTCTATTCTGTTACACTGTTGCAAATTAATAGAACCCTTGTCAATTTATTTTCAGTATTCTAGCACATAAATAAAGTAAACTGAAATGGATCCAGGTATTGAATAGTCAACTGTGACTAACGGATTTCCTTCTAGTTGGAGAAGACATCTTAAAAAGCTGGTGACTTTATTTGAACTTTATTTTCAGTTTGCTTTCCTACATCTCAATAACAGCGTGCGGGGCGAAGTGCACTGAAAGTTACACAGGTGCGGACTGCCATCTATCTATAGATCGATACTCGAAACATTGTAATTGAAGTGTAGATGGCAGCACCACACTATTTCTTTCTTTTGTTTGCTGAAAATCAACAAGTTAGGAACTCAAACTACAAACGTGATACATAAATGAATTTATAATTGATAATGGCATAGAGTTAAAATATGTTATTTACCAAAACCTTACTCTTTTGTTGTAGATACACAAAAGCCATTACATATTGCAACCTCGCAGCTGTAATATTTATTATAAATTAGATGTTCGTTACCCCGATTACATTTTGGTGTCTAGTTAGTTTTTGGAAATGTTCACCTCTCAAAAGGCCTGACCCTAATTATAGCAAATCAAACATGTTAACCAATCTTAATGGTAGAGCAACTGGGACAGCTGTTCGACTACAGAGCCACATAAATGCTACGAAAGGTTCCCTTATGTAGAATGTTGTCTACACTGATGCTACACAAGGCACATGAACATCGCAACCCGATGACTATCACGACTATGAGAAAGGTAAACAATGTCCTATATTTATATATAGTCTATAAATATCCACTGTATGTCTATAAAATAGTGTGTGATACAATGATGTTATTCTGTTCGTAGATCTCGGCCTCCGGCCTTGTTTCGTCATCATAACTACTCACAGAATAACTACTTTCATTTAACCCTTGTATCATAAATAAATATTTTAGATGTCCTCTCAACTAGATAAAGCATTTTTAGAAGAACAGAATCAGTCTGCATGAATGTGTAGTGTTTAATGTCCGCTTTTACCACATGTGGCACCGCAGGTGGTGATAATGAGATACATGAAATGAAGATGGACCACCGGAGGAATGAGATAGCTGGGGAAACCGGAGATCGCGGAGAAAACCCGCCCCAGCGCCGTGTTGAAGAAAGTCAAGTCGTCTAACTGCTCGGCCACGGCGAGGCTTTTGAAAACACTCAGTGTGCGTAGGTATATGACTAGAATAATTAAAAAATCCTATGAATACCGAAGTTATCTCAGTTATTTTCCAAAGATGAGACAAATGCTCCACACAAAGCTAAAGTTTACTTTGAGAACGTTGCATATATTTAAAGTAATTAGATTACAAAAATTGTATATCTTGAATGTTGTGCGAATGGCCTCAGCCGCACTTTAAGTGGCATTAGAAAGTACTGAGTTGTATTTCCAGGTGAGACAAAGGCTCCTCTTACTGTTTACTGAAGTTTATGGTGTCAGTGCTTCAGTCATTTAGTTGTTAAAATTATTGTTTGAGTTGATTAAACACAAAAGCAAACGAGTATAATAGAAACAAAGGTAATGTGATGTCTCACAGACCCCATCTCCCCGTTATTTTCACTTCCTGAGCTGTCCACGAACGTAAAACGTTTATTGTAATTTGTGGTTCTTCCTGGCCACCAATCGCCCAGTCATCTACCTGCTTCTGAATAACTTACATCGATGCCTTTCAAGTTCTAGCTTTTCAGTTTCAATTATAAAAGTTCTCCAAATTATATTTTGTAATGGAGCCGCTCTCTTGGCACCCGCACGTCGATAATACAGCTAGCTTACTTCCCGACTAGTGATTCGTTATTAAAAGGCCAAGGTGACCGTAACACTTGCGGCGGGAGGGGAGAGGTTGGGGGTCAGAATGTATTGCTGGTTACCATGGCTACGGATTCGATTCATAGAAACCCCGTATTCGAACCAACTCGTGTTGCCAACACAATACAGGACTTTCTTCCTAATTTTAGTTTATTTAAAAACAAATTTGTTGATAGAAGTGGTAACCTGTTTGAAGCGAGCCCCTCGTGTAATCTGCTACTGATTATTATCATTTCGCATTCTGTGTAAACACGTAATTCTTTAAGTGATGAGTGATTATCGTCTCATATGTGAAATGTTTAATTTTTCATACTTTAAGAATTTACAATGAATCCAACACACATATTGCTGTGTTCCATTCTCCAAACACCATTTTCTTTATGGAAAAATATGACAAACTTCTCGCGATAAAACTCAGTAGGCCAACAACAGTGATAGGTTTAGAAAGAACTTTGCGGCGGAGTATCTACAAAATACATCAGGACATTTGAGGCTCGTTGGTATGAGGAGGACAATTATGTCAGATTGAAGAACTTAGGAAAGACGCTAAGAAAACTGCAGACGCCCTTCGGGACAGCTCACGTCTATTAATAGGCTTTTCCTGCAATATCCCATTGGGGAAGTAGACAAGAAATGACATTTTGTGGACACAATTAAAGCGAGGGCTCTTTAAATAAAAGCAAATTGAAGGAACCTTTGGGTTTGTATACAGACAGAAGCCACATCAATATTCAAAAGTGCATTTCCAGTATAAAATCAGTTTTTGCGACAGTGATTTTGCTAATTTAAGTATAGCCAATTTTCCGAGTCGCCTAATTAAATCGCCCAGAGCCGCGTCTGCTGGATACCAATTGACATTATGTGTATATCCACCATATTTACATAGGGAGCATGTGACACAAAGGAGGGGAAATGAAGTCATTGTGTTGTTGATTCTTTCACACGAGGATGCCAGGTGTATGTTGTAGCACGTTTTCAGGATTACTCAACGTTTTACTGTTTGTCTGTGCTCCGAACACGAGAACCTTACCGCAATACGCGGAACATCTGAGCAGACGAATAGCGCAGTCATATCGGACGAGGAATGAAGTAATGTTTACATGAGTACAGGCTACGTAGAGCTTACAGTTACCAGATATTCATGTTTCAGGATAACGGAAAAGCTCCAACGTTAAGTGATATCGGACGATAAATGAAGTAATGTTTACATGAGTACAGGGTTCATAGAGCTTACAGTTACCAGATATTCATGTTCCAGGTTGACGGAAAAGCTCCAACGTTAAGTCATATCGGACGATAAATGAAGTAATGTTTACATGAGTACAGGGTACATAGAGCTTACAGTTACCAGATATTCATGTTCCAGGATGACGGAAAAGCTCCAACGTTAAGTCATATCGGACGATAAATGAAGTAATGTTTACATGAGTACAGGACACATAGAGCTTACAGTTACCAGATATTCATCATTTAGGATAAGAGAAAACATCCAAAGTTAAGTCATATCGGACGAGAAATGAAATAATGTTCAAATGAGTTCAGGGTACATAGAGCTTAGAGTTACCAGATATTTATCATTCAGCATAAGAGAAAACATCCAACGTTAAGTCATATCGGACGAGAAATGAAATAATGTTCAAATAAGTACAGGGTACATAGAGCTTAGAGTTACCAGACATTCATCATTCAGGATAAGAGAAAACATCCACCGTTAAGTCATAGCGGACGAGAAATGAAATAATGTTCAAATGAGTACAGGGTACATAGAGCTTAGAGTTACCAGACATTCATCATTCAGGATAAGAGAAAACATCCTTTGTTAAGTCATAGCGGACGAGAAATGAAATGCTGTTCAAATGAGTACAGGATGCATAGAGCTTAGAGTTACCAGACATTCATCATTCAGGATTAGAGAAAACATCCAACGTTAAGTCATATCGGACGAGAAATGAAATAATGTTCAAATGAGTACAGGGTACATAGAGCTTAGAGTTACCAGACATTCATCATTCAGGATAAGAGAAAACATCCACCGTTAAGCCATAGCGGACGATGAATGAAATTATGTTAAAATGAGTACAGGGGACATAGAGCTTAGAGTTACCAGACATTCATCATTCAGGATAAGAGAAAACGTCCAACGTTAAGTCATACCGGTCTACGAATAAAATTATGTTAAAATGAGTACAGGATACATAGAGCTTAGAGTTACCAGATATTCACCTTTCAGGATAAGAGAGAAACTCCAACGTTAAGTCATATCGGACGACGAATGAAATGATGTTAAAATGAGTACAGGATACATAGATCTTCGAGTTACTAAACATTCACCTTTCAGGATAACAGCAAAACTCCAACGTTAAGTCATATCGGACGACGAATGAAATGATGTTAAAACGAGTGCAGGATACATAGAGCTTCGAGTTACTAAACATTCACCTTTCAGGATAACAGCAAAACTCCAACATTAAGTCATATCGGACGAGAAATGGAGTAATGTTCAAATGAGTACCGGGTACATAGAGCTTAGAGTTACCAGATATTTATCATTCAGGATAAGAGAAAACATCCAACGTTAAGTCATAGCGGACGAGAAATGAAATAATGTTCAATTGAGTACAGGGTACATAGAGCTTAGAGTTACCAGACATTCATCATTCAGGATAAGAGAAAACATCCAACGTTAAGTCATATCGGACGAGAAATGAAATAATGTTCAAACAAGTACAGGGTACATAGAGCTTAGAGTTACCAGACATTTATCATTCAGGATAAGAGAAAACATCCAACGTTAAGTCATATCGGGCGAGAAATGAAATAATGTTCAAATGAGTACAGGGTACATAGAGCTTAGATTTACCAGACATTCATCATTCAGGATAAGAGAAAACATGCAACGTTAAGTCATATCGGAAGAGAAATGAAATAATGTTCAAATGAGTACAGGGTACATAGAGCTTAGAGTTACCAGATATTTATCATTCAGAATAAGAGAAAACATCCATCGTTAAGTCATATCGGACGAGAAATGAAATAATGTTCAAATGAGTACAGGGTACATAAAGCTTAGAGTTACCAGACATTTATCATTCAGGATGAGAGAAAACATCCAACGTTAAGTCATATCGGACGAGAAATGAAATAATGTTCAAACAAGTACAGGGTACATAGAGCTTAGACTTACCAGACATTTATCATTCAGGATAAGAGAAAACATCTACCGTTAAGTCATAGCGGACGAGAAATGAAATAATGTTCAAATGAGTACAGGGTACATAGAGCTTAGAGTTACCAGACATTTATCATTCAGGATAAGAGAAAACATCCGACGATAAGTCATATCGGACGAGAAATGAAATAATGTTCAAATGAGTACAGGGTGCATAAAGCTTAGAGTTGCCAGATATTTATCATTCAGGATAAGAGAAAACATCCACCGTTAAGTCATAGCGGACGAGAAATGAAATAATGTTCAAATGAGTACAGGGTACATAGAGCTTAGAGTTACCGGACATTCATCATTCAGGATAAGAGAAAACATCCAACGTTAAGTCATATCGGACGAGAATTGAAATAATGTTCAAACAAGTACAGGGTACATAGAGCTTAGAGTTACCAGACATTTATCATTCAGGATAAGAGAAAACATGCAACGTTAAGTCATATCGGACGAAAAATGAAATAACGTTTAAATGAGTACAGGGTACATAGAGCTTAGATTTACCAGATATTTATCATTCAGGATAAGAGAAAACATCCAACGTTAAGTCATATCGGACGAGAAATGAAATAACGTTTAAATGAGTACAGGGTACATAGAGCTTAGAGTTACCAGATATTTATCATTCAGGATAAGAGAAAACATTTACCGTTAAGTCATAGCGGACGAGAAATGAAATAATGTTCAAATGAGTACAGGGTTCATAGAGCTTAGATTTACCAGACATTCATCATTCAGGATAAGAGAAAACAACCAACGTTAAGTCATATCGGACGAGAAATGAAATAATGTTCAAACAAGTACAGGGTACATAGAGCTTAGAGTTACCAGACATTCATCATTCAGGATAAGAGAAAACATCCACCGTTAAGTCATAGCGGACGAGAAATGAAATAAGGTTCAAACAAGTACAGGGTACATAGAGCTTAGAGTTACCAGACATTTATCATTCAGGATAAGAGAAAACATCCACCTTTAAGTCATAGCGGACGAGAAATGAAATAATGTTCAAATGAGTACAGGGTACATAGAGCTTAGAGTTACCAGACATTCATCATTCAGGATAAGAGAAAACATCCAACGTTAAGTCATATCGGACGAGAAATGAAATAATGTTCAAATGAGTACAGAGTACATAAAGCTTAGAGTTACCAGATATTTATCATTCAGGATAAGACAAAACATCCACCGTTAAGTCATAGCGGACGAGAAATGAAATAATGTTCAATTGAGTACAGGGTACATAGAGCTTAGAGTTACCAGATATTTATCATTCAGGATAAGAGAAAACATCCAACGTTAAGTCATATCGGACAAGGAATGAAATAATGTTCAAACAAGTACAGGGTACATAGAGCTTAGAGTTACCAGACATTTATCATTCAGGATAAGAGAAAACATCCACCGTTAAGTCATAGCGGACGAGAAATGAAATAATGTTCAATTGAGTACAGGGTACATAAAGCTTAGAGTTACCAGACATTCATCATTCAGGATAAGAGAAAACATCCAACGTTAAGTCATATCGGACGAGAAATGAAATAATGTTCAAACAAGTACAGGGTACTTAGAGCTTAGAGTTACCAGACATTTATCATTCAGGATAAGAGAAAACATCCAACGTTAAGTCATATCGGACGAGAAATGAAATAATGTTCAAACAAGTACAGGGTACATTGAGATTAGAGTTACCAGACATTCATCATTCAGGATAAGAGAAAACATGCAACGTTAAGTCATATCGGACGAGAAATGAAATAATGTTCAAATTAGTACAGGGTACATAGAGCTTAGAGTTACCAGATATTTATCATTCAGGATAAGAGAAAACATCCAACGTTAAGTCATATCGGACGAGAAATGAAATAATGTTCAAACAAGTACAGGGTACATAGAGCTTAGAGTTACCATACATTCATCATTCAGGATAAGAGAAAACATCCAACGTTAAGTCATATCGGACGAGAAATGAAATAATGTTCAAATGAGTACAGGGTACATAGAGCTTAGAGTTACCAGACATTTATCATTCAGGATAGGAGAAAACATCCACCATTAAGTCATATCGGACGAGAAATGAAATAATGTTCAAACAAGTACAGGGTACATAGAGCTTAGAGTTACCAGATATTTATCATTCAGGATAAGAGAAAACATCCACCATTAAGTCATATTGGACGAGAAATGAAATAATGTTCAAATGAGTACAGGGTACATAGAGCTTAGAGTTACCAGACATTCATCATTCAGAATAAGAGAAAACGTCCAACGTTAAGTTATACCGGTCTACGAATAAAATTATGTTAAAATGAGTACAGGATACATAGAGCTTAGAGTTACCAGATATTTATCATTCAGGATAAGAGAAAACATCCACCGTTAAGTCATAGCGGACGAGAAATGAAATAATGTTCAAATGAGTACAGGGTACATAGAGCTTAGAGTTACCAGCCATTCATCATTCAGGATAAGAGAAAACATCCAACGTTAAGTCATATCGGACGAGAAATGAAATAATGTTCAAACAAGTACAGGGTACATAGAGCTTAGAGTTACCAGACATTTATTATTCTGGATAAGAGAAAACATCCAACGTTAAGTCATATCGGACGAGAAATGAAATAATGTTCAAATGAGTACAGGGTACATAGAGCTTAGAGTTACCAGACATTCATCATTCAGGATAAGAGAAAACATCCACCGTTAAGTCATAGCGGACGATGAATGAAATTATGTTAAAATGAGTACAGGGGACATAGAGCTTAGAGTTACCAGACATTCATCATTCAGAATAACAGAAAGCGTCCAACGTTAAGTCATACCGATCTACGAATAAAATTATGTTAAAATGAGTACAGGATACATAGAGCTTAGAGTTACCAGATATGCACCTTTCAGGATAAGAGAGAAACTCCAACGTTAAGTCATATCGGACGACGAATGAAATGATGTTAAAATGAGTACTGGATACATAGAGCTTCGAGTTACTAAACATTCACCTTTCAGGATAACAGCAAAACTCCAACGTTAAGTCATATTGGACGACGAATGAAATGATGTTAAAACGAGTGCAGGATACATAGAGCTTCGAGTTACTAAACATTCACCTTTCAGGATAACAGCAAAACTCCAACATTAAGTCATATCGGACGATGAATGAAATGATGATGAAGGGCGTACAAGTTAAATAGAGCTTCGAATTACCAGTCATTCATATTTCAATATAAGGGAAAATCTCCAACGCTAAGTATGCAGTTTAATGAAATTTTATCATAGCATATTACTTTCATTTTACTTGATGTTCAGCAATGGACACTATAGCATGAACTGCTTTAATTATCCACAAAAATTAAAAAATAGAAGGACCAGATAAGAATAATGGATAAACAAATTAATTAAATACGTTAAACTTATATAAGTGTTCGCAGACCTCTGTTCCGAAATACAGTTATTCTGATCGGACTATATTGATATTAATATTTATGTAATAATGCTCCCACTTATTATTGCAAGATTTCGCTCAAGTCCTACTCCAAAGAGTGACACCGTTGTCCTCACGTTTTTATAAGGTTCCTTAATAATTAAGACAAATTTATATATGAAAATCAATTAAGCTAGCGCGTCATCTGTAAGCTCCAACGTGTACCTTGTGTTACACGACACTTCCACTACGTGTCGCTGTGGTCGTACCTACTGACTAAACACGCGGGCATTTGAACTGCAGGTTTACACCGATTATAATTTTTGAAATTCGCTTTAGCATTAAAATATAATTTTTCTCTACCACGCGCTTCCGTAGTAGTTGGAGCAGGAATTACTTACCAGCCAAAGGTTCAGGTCAGAGATTGTACCGGAAATACATAGTTTAGAAGTTCTAAATCAAAGAGAAAGTGTTTTCCACAGTATACAATTCCCAACTTAACGCAATCATCATTTTAATGTAAAATATCGTATTAACTTTCTCGCATTCAGCAAATCAAGGACAGACAAACGTGTAAGACAATACTCCAAAATCATCGATGATATTCTATAACAATATATACTAGCGTATTAGGGACAGCACACCAAATATTTACAAGTGTGGTTTCCATGTAAATTGCTGCTAATACGAAATTATCATTGAGCCACATAGTGACTGGTACGGAACGTAACTATGACAAATCTCTTTCTGAAATGTTTCCGCTACTACTGATGTATTTTCCATACTCTGCTGATTGTATATGCTAATTTTGTTTGCGAGAATGTTTCTAGAAATAGCAATAATTATATCATATTTAACCTCGAATATTGACGCTGAATTATTCAATATTTTGGAATGATTTACTATCTCTTCTTTATTCGAACAGATATCTCTCTTGTAAAGACGTTTTGTGCGATCACATAGTCACCTAACATTCGGAATTGTAAGTTCACAGAAAGAATAACACTCCTCAATGATATAGCGCTCATTTGTGTAACTAGAATGATTTAATGTAATCTGTTTCATTAAAGTAAAACTTTCCAACACTTACTTAGTGATACACCAGTTCGTTATAAACAATGCAACGGCCCAACCAGATATCCATCTTTCAGGATAAGAGAAAATCCCAAAGGTTAAGTCATCTCGTACGAGAAATGAAATAATGTTCAAATGAGTACAGTGTACATAGAGCATAGGGTTACCTGACTTTCATCTTTCCGGATGAGATGAAACCTTTAACGTTAAATGGTATTCGAAGATGATTGAAATGATCTTCAAAAGAGTCCTGGGTAAATAGAGCTTAAAGGTACCTGCCATTAATGTTTAAGAATAAGGGAAAACCTCCAAGGATAAATCATATCGGACGATGAATGAAATGATGTTTTATATTAGTACAGGTTACTTACGGCTTAGCATTACCAGATAATCATCTTTCAGCATAAGTAACTTTCAGCCTTCTACAGGTAACTCTCTCTCTCTCTTGCTCTCTCTCTCTCTCTCTCTCTCTCTCTCTCTCTCTCTCTCTCTCTCTCTCTCTCTCTCTCTCTCTCTCTCTCTCTCTCTGACTCTCTTTCTAAACGAGACTCCAACTCCAGATGTCTTTAACATTAGGCGGACACTCTACCACATGCGCTGCAGATCCGGCATAATTTGAGGTTAGGTAGTGGTTTACGTGAACTGCTATAAATTGTAAAATGAACTGTTTCAACATTTGCTATAGAGGTAAATAATTTCCTAAATTCGTCTACATTTTAAGTATAATAAATTCTCACTAACACAATTCGTTTTGAAATAATTAATGAAAAAATCGTGCCAGTTCTATAAAAATTGCTCTGTATTTTACAATGCTTATACTTTTCCTAAACAGAAAGTTGTTATTTGATATTTTTTATCTCTTGACTATACAATGAGGAGGGAATGTCTAAGACATATCATACTGACTTTCTCTTACACGTTTTGACTAATACTTAATGCCTACTGCGTTCCTATTTCCTTTGTTTCTACAATGAGATAACGTTTATTTCAATTAACATGAGGTAGATCGAGCATTAAACGGTTGTAAGACTAGTTTTATAGGAGTAGAGAAAGACGTGAAAGAGGTACAAACGTCATTCTTTTATCAGAATAATTGCTTTTGGCATTTGCTGTGCTATTTCATTATTTTTAATATTTGTGCTAATGTATTATATGTGTTCTATATGAAACTAAATCTTGATGTACGTTGTACATGATCAGATATGTCAGTTCTGTTTACTTTGTGTATTACTGTATATCTCTCTTTCTATTCTGTTACACTGTTGCAAATTAATAGAACCCTTGTCAATTTATTTTCAGTATTCTAGCACATAAATAAAGTAAACTGAAATGGATCCAGGTATTGAATAGTCAACTGTGACTAATGGATTTCCTTCTAGTTGGAGAAGACATCTTAAAAAGCTGGTGACTTTATTTGAACTTTATTTTCAGTTTGCTTTCCTACATCTCAATAACAGCGTGCGGGGCGAAGTGCACTGAAAGTTACACAGGTGCGGACTGCCATCTATCTATAGATCGATACTCGAAACATTGTAATTGAAGTGTAGATGGCAGCACCACACTATTTCTTTCTTTTGTTTGCTGAAAATCAACAAGTTAGGAACTCAAACTACAAACGTGATACATAAATGAATTTATAATTGATAATGGCATAGAGTTAAAATATGTTATTTACCAAAACCTTACTCTTTTGTTGTAGATACACAAAAGCCATTACATATTGCAACCTCGCAGCTGTAATATTTATTATAAATTAGATGTTCGTTACCCCGATTACATTTTTGTGTCTAGTTAGTTTTTGGAAAGGTTCACCTCTCAGAAGGCCTGACCCTAATTATAGCAAATCAAACATGTTAACCAATCTTAATGGTAGAGCAACTGGGACAGCTGTTCGACTACAGAGCCACATAAATGCTACGAAAGGTTCCCTTATGTAGAATGTTGTCTACACTGATGCTACACAAGGCACATGAACATCGCAACCCGATGACTATCACGACTATGAGAAAGGTAAACAATGTCCTATATTTATATATAGTCTATAAATATCCACTGTCTGTCTATAAAATAGTGTGTGATACAATGATGTTATTCTGTTCGTAGATCTCGGCCTCCGGCCTTGTTTCGTCACATAACTACTCACAGAATAACTACTTTCATTTAACCCTTGTATCATAAATAAATATTTTAGATGTCCTCTCAACTAGATAAAGCATTTTTAGAAGAACAGAATCAGTCTGCATGAATGTGTAGTGTTTAATGTCCGCTTTTACCACATGTGGCACCGCAGGTGGTGATAATGAGATACATGAAATGAAGATGGACCACCGGAGGAATGAGATAGCTGGGGAAACCGGAGATCGCGGAGAAAACCCGCCCCAGCGCCGTGTTGAAGAAAGTCAAGTCGTCTAACTGCTCGGCCACGGCGAGGCTTTTGAAAACACTCAGTGTGCGTAGGTATATGACTAGAATAATTAAAAAATCCTATGAATACCGAAGTTATCTCAGTTATTTTCCAAAGATGAGACAAATGCTCCACACAAAGCTAAAGTTTACTTTGAGAACGTTGCATATATTTAAAGTAATTAGATTACAAAAATTGTATATCTTGAATGTTGTGCGAATGGCCTCAGCCGCACTTTAAGTGGCATTAAAAAGTACTGAGTTGTATTTCCAGGTGAGACAAAGGCTCCTCTTACTGTTTACTGAAGTTTATGGTGTCAGTGCTTCAGTCATTTAGTTGTTAAAATTATTGTTTGAGTTGATTAAACACAAAAGCAAACGAGTATAATAGAAACAAAGGTAATGTGATGTCTCACAGACCCCATCTCCCCGTTATTTTCACTTCCTGAGCTGTCCACGAACGTAAAACGTTTATTGTAATTTGTGGTTCTTCCTGGCCACCAATCGCCCAGTCATCTACTTGCTTCTGAATAACTTACATCGATGCCTTTCAAGTTCTAGCTTTTCATTTTCAATTATAAAAGTTCTCCAAATTATATTTTGTAATGGAGCCGCTCTCTTGGCACCCGCACGTCGATAATACAGCTAGCTTACTTCCCGACTAGTGATTCGTTATTAAAAGGCCAAGGTGACCGTAACACTTGAGGCGGGAGGGGAGAGGTTGGAGGGTCAGATGTATTGCTTGTTACCATGGCTACGGATTCGATTTATAGAAACCGTATATTCCGCACCAACTCGTGTTGCCAAAACAATACAGGACTTTCTTCCTAATTCTAGTTTATTTAAAAACAAATTTGTTGATAGAAGTGGTAACCTGCTTGAAGCTAGCCCCTCGTGTCTAGTGCTACTGATTATTATCATTTTGCTTTCTGTGTAAACACGTAATTCTTTAAGTGATGAGTGATTATCGTGTCATATGTGAAATGTTTAATTTTTCATATCTATAGGATTTACGATGAATCCAACTCACATATTGCCGTGTTCCATTCTTCAAACACCATTTTCTTTATGTAAAAGGGATGACAAACTCTTCGTGATAAAACTCGGTAGGCCAACAACAGTGATAGGTTTAGAAAGAATTTTGCGGCTTAGTATCTACAAAATACATCAGGACATTTAAGGCTCGTTGGTATGAGGAACACAATTATGTCAGATTGAAGAAGTTAGGAAAGACGCTAAGAAAACTGCAGACGCTCTTCGGGACAGCTCACGTCTATTAATAGGCTTTTCCTGCAATATCCCATTGGAGAAGTAGACAAGAAATGACATTTCTTGGATATAATGAAAGTGACGACACTTTAATAAAGGCAAATTTAAGGAAACTTTGGGTTTGTATACAGACAGAAGCCACATCAATATTCAAAAGTGCATTTCCAGTATAAAATCAGTTTTTGCGACAGTGATTTTGCTAATTTAGGTATAGCCAATTTTCCGAGTCGCCTAATTAATTCGCCCAGAGCCGCGTCTGCTGGATACCAATTGACATTATGTGTATATCCACCATATTTACATAGGGAGCATGTGACACAAAGGAGGGGAAATGAAGTCATTGTGTTGTTGATTCTTTCACACGAGGATGCCAGGTGTATGTTGTAGCACGTTTTCAGGATTACTCAACGTTTTACTGTTTGTCTGTGCTCCGAACACGAGAACCTTACCGCAATACGCGGAACATCTGAGCAGACAAATAGCGCAGTCATATCGGACGAGGAATGAAGTAATGTTTACATGAGTACAGGCTACGTAGAGCTTACAGTTACCAGATATTCATGTTGCAGGATAACGGAAAAGCTCCAACGTTAAGTGATATCGGACGATAAATGAAGTAGTGTTCACATGAGTACAGGACACATAGAGCTTACAGTTACCAGATATTCATGTTTCAGGATGACGGAACAGCTCCAACGTTAAGTGATATCGGACGATAAATGAAGTAATGTTCACATGAGTACAGGACACATAGAGCTTACAGTTACCAGATATTCATGTTTCAGGATGACGGAAAAGCTCCAACGTTAAGTCATATCGGACGATAAATGAAGTAATGTTCACATGAGTACAGGACACATAGAGCTTACAGTTACCAGATATTCATGTTTCAGGATGACGGAAAAGCTCAAACGTTAAGTCATGTCGGACGATAAATGAAGTATCGTTTACATGATTACAGGGTACATAGAGCTTACAGTTACCAGATATTCATGTTTCAGGATGACGGAAAAGCTCAAACGTTAAGTCATGTCGGACGATAAATGAAGTATCGTTTACATGAGTACAGGGTACATAGAGCTTACAGTTACCAGATATTCATGTTTCAGGATGACGGAAAAGCTCAAATGTTAAGTCATATCGGACGATAAATGAAGTATCGTTTACATGATTACAGGGTACATAGAGCTTACAGTTACCAGATATTCATGTTTCAGGATGACGGAAAAGCTCCAACGTTAAGTCATATCGGACGATAAATGAAGTATCGTTTACATGATTACAGAGTACATAGAGCTTACAGTTACCAGATATTCATGTTTCAGGATGACGGAAAAGCTCAAACGTTAAGTCATATCGGACGATAAATGAAGTAACGTTTACATGAGTACAGGACACATAGAGCTTACAGTTACCAGATATTCATGTTTCAGGATGACGGAAAAGCTCAAACGTTAAGTCATATCGGACGATAAATGAAGTATCGTTTACATGATTACAGAGTACATAGAGCTTACAGTTACCAGATATTCATGTTTCAGGATGACGGAAAAGCTCAAACGTTAAGTCATATCGGACGATAAATGAAGTAACGTTTACATGAGTACAGGACACATAGAGCTTACAGTTACCAGATATTCATGTTTCAGGATGACGGAAAAGCTCAAACGTTAAGTCATATCGGACGATAAATGAAGTATCGTTTACATGATTACAGAGCACATAGAGCTTACAGTTACCAGATATTCATGTTTCAGGATGACGGAAAAGCTCAAACGTTAAGTCATATCGGACGATAAATGAAGTAACGTTTACATGATTATAGAGTACATAGAGCTTACAGTTACCAGATATTCATGTTTCAGGATGACGGAAAAGCTCAAACGTTAAGTCATATCGGACGATAAATGAAGTAATGTTTACATGATTACAGAGTACATAGAGCTTACAGTTACCAGATATTCATGTTTCAGGATGACGGAAAAGCTCAAACGTTAAGTCATATCGGACGATAAATGAAGTATCGTTTACATGATTACAGGGTACATAGAGCTTACAGTTACCAGATATTCATGTTTCAGGATGACGGAAAAGCTCCAACGTTAAGTCATATCGGACGATAAATGGAGAAATGTTTCCATGAGTACAGGGTACATAGAGCTTACAGTTACCAGATATTCATGTTCCAGGATGACGGAAAAGCTCAAACGTTAAGTCATATCGGACGATAAATGAAGTAATGTTTACATGAGTACAGGACACATAGAGCTTACATTTACCAGATATTCACGTTCCAGGATGACGGAAAAGCTCAAACGTTAAGTCATATCGGACGATAAATGGAGAAATGTTTCCATGAGTACAGGGTACATAGAGCTTACAGTTACCAGATATTCATGTTCCAGGATGACGGAAAAGCTCAAACGTTAAGTCATATCGGACGATAAATGAAGTAACGTTTACATGAGTACAGGGTACATAGAGCTTACAGTTACCAGATATTCATGTTTCAGGATGACGGAAAAGCTCAAACGTTAAGTCATATCGGACGATAAATGAAGTAACGTTTACATGAGTACAGGGTACATAGAGCTTACATTTACCAGATATTCACGTTTCAGGATAACAGAAACCTGCGACGTTAAGTCATATCGGACGAAGAATAAAACAATGTTCAATGAGTACAGGGTACATAGAGCTTACAGTTACCAGATATTCATGTTCCAGGATGACGGAAAAGCTCCAACGTTAAGTCATATCGGACGATAAATGAAGTAACGTTTACATGAGTACAGGGTACATAGAGCTTACAGTTACCAGATATTCATGTTTCAGGATGACGGAAAAGCTCCAACGTTAAGTCATATCGGACGATAAATGAAGTAACGTTTACATGAGTACAGGGTACATAGAGCTTACAGTTACCAGATATTCATGTTTCAGGATAACGGAAAAGCTCCAACGTTAAGTCATATCGGACGATAAATGAAGTAACGTTTACATGAGTACAGGGTACATAGAGCTTACAGTTACCAGATATTCATGTTTCAGGATAACAGAAACCTGCGACGTTAAGTCATATCGGACGATAAATGAAGTAACGTTTACATTAGTACAGGGTACATAGAGCTTACAGTTACCAGATATTCATGTTTCAGGATGACGGAAAAGCTCCAACGTTAAGTCATATCGGACGATAAATGAAGTAACGTTTACATGAGTACAGGGTACATAGAGCTTACAGTTACTAGATATTCATGTTTCAGGATAAAAGAAACCTGCGACGTTAAGTCATATCGCACGATAAATGAAGTAACGTTTACATGAGTACAGGGTACCTACAGCTTACAGTTACCAGATATTCATGTTTCAGGATAACAGAAAAGCTCAAACGTTAAGTCATATCGGACGATAAATGAAGTAACGTTTACATGAGTACAGGGTACCTAGAGCTTACAGTTACCAGATATGCATGTTTCAGGATAACAGAAACCTGCGACGTTAAGTCATATCGGACGAAGAATAAAACAATGTTCAATGAGTACAGGGTACCTAGAGCTTACAGTTACCAGATATGCATGTTTCAGGATAACAGAAACCTGCGACGTTAAGTCATATCGGACGAAGAATAAAACAATGTTCAATGAGTACAGGGTACCTAGAGCTTACAGTTACCAGATATGCATGTTTCAGGATAACAGAAAAGCTCAAACGTTAAGTCATATCGGACGATAAATGAAGTAACGTTTACATGAGTACAGGGTACCTAGAGCTTACAGTTACCAGATATTCATGTTTCAGGATAACAGAAAAGCTCAAACGTTAAGTCATATCGGACGATAAATGAAGTAACGTTTACATGAGTACAGGGTACCTAGAGCTAACAGTTACCAGATATGCATGTTTCAGGATAACAGAAACCTGCGACGTTAAGTCATATCGGACGAAGAATAAAACAATGTTCAATGAGTACAGGGTACCTAGAGCTTACAGTTACCAGATATTCGTGTTTCAGGATAACAGAAACCTGCGACGTTAAGTCATATCGGACGAAGAATAAAACAATGTTCAATGAGTACAGGGTACCTAGAGCTTACAGTTACCAGATATGCATGTTTCAGGATAACAGAAACCTGCGACGTTAAGTCATATCGGACGAAGAATAAAACAATGTTCAATGAGTACAGGGTACCTAGAGCTTACAGTTACCAGATATTCATGTTTCAGGATAACAGAAACCTGCGACGTTAAGTCATATCGGACGAAGAATGAAACAATGTTCGATGAGTACAAGGTACCTAGAGCTTACAGTTACCAGATATTCATGTTTCAGGATAACAGAAACCTGCGACGTTAAGTCATATCGGACGAGGAATGAAATAATGTTTACATGTGTACAGCGTACCTAGAGCTTACAGTTACCAGATATTCATGTTTCAGGGTAACAGAAACCTGCGACGTTAAGTCATATCGGACGAGGAATGAAATAATGTTTACATGAGTGCAGGGTACCTAGAGCTTACAGTTACCAGATATTCATGTTTCAGGATAACAGAAACCTGCGACGTTAAGTCATATCGGACGAGGAATGAAATAATGTTTACATGAGTACAGGGTACCTAGAGCTTACAGTTACCAGATATTCATGTTTCAGGATAACAGAAACCTGCGACGTTAAGTCATATAGGACGAAGAATGAAATAATGTTTACATGAGTACAGGACACATAGAGCTTACAGTTACCAGATATTCATGTTTCAGGAGAACAGAAAACCTACGACGTTAAGTCATATCGGACGAAGAATGAAATAATGTTTACATGAGTACAGGACACATAGAGCTTACAGTTACCAGATATTCATGTTTCAGGATAACAGAAAACCTGCGACGTTAAGTCATATCGGACGAGGAATGAAATAATGTTTACATGAGTACAGGACACATAGAGCTTACAGTTACCAGATATTCATGTTTCAGGATAACAGAAAACCTGCGACGTTAAGTCATATCGGACGAGGAATAAATAATGTTTACATGAGTACAGGACACATAGAGCTTACAGTTACCAGATATTCATGTTTCAGGATAGCAGAAACCTGCGACGTTAAGTCATATCGGACGAAGAATGAATAATGTTTACATGAGTACAGGGTACCTAGATCTTACAGTTACCAGATATTCGTGTTTCAGGAGAACAGAAAACCTGCGACGTTAAGTCATATCGGACGAAGAATGAAATAATGTTTACATGAGTACAGGACACATAGAGCTTACAGTTACCAGATATTCATGTTTCAGGATAACAGAAAACCTGCGACGTTAAGTCATATAGGACGAAGAATGAAATAATGTTTACATGAGTACAGGACACATAGAGCTTACAGTTACCAGATATTCATGTTTCAGGATAACAGAAACCTGCGACGTTAAGTCATATCGGACGAGGAATGAAATAATGTTTACATGAGTACAGGGTACCTAGAGCTTACAGTTACCAGATATTCATGTTTCAGGATAACAGAAACCTGCGACGTTAAGTCATATAGGACGAAGAATGAAATAATGTTTACATGAGTACAGGACACATAGAGCTTACAGTTACCAGATGTTCATGTTTCAGGATAACAGAAAACCTGCGACGTTAAGTCATATAGGACGAAGAATGAAATAATGTTTACATGAGTACAGGACACATAGAGCTTACAGTTACCAGATATTCATGTTTCAGGATAACAGAAACCTGCGACGTTAAGTCATATCGGACGAGGAATGAAATAATGTTTACATGAGTACAGGGTACCTAGAGCTTACAGTTACCAGATATTCATGTTTCAGGATAACAGAAACCTGCGACGTTAAGTCATATAGGACGAAGAATGAAATAATGTTTACATGAGTACAGGACACATAGAGCTTACAGTTACCAGATATTCATGTTTCAGGATAACAGAAAACCTGCGACGTTAAGTCATATAGGACGGAGAATGAAATAATGTTTACATGAGTACAGGACACATAGAGCTTACAGTTACCAGATATTCATGTTTCAGGATAACAGAAAACCTGCGACGTTAAGTCATATCGGACGAAGAATGAAATAATGTTTACATGAGTACAGGACACATAGAGCTTACAGTTACCAGATATTCATGTTTCAGGATAACAGAAAACCTGCGACGTTAAGTCATATAGGACGAAGAATGAAATAATGTTTACATGAGTACAGGACACATAGAGCTTACAGTTACCAGATATTCATGTTTCAGGATAACAGAAACCTGCGACGTTAAGTCATATCGGACGAGGAATGAAATAATGTTTACATGAGTACAGGGTACCTAGAGCTTACAGTTACCAGATATTCGTGTTTCAGGATAACAGAAAACCTGCGACGTTAAGTCATATCGGACGAAGAATGAAACAATGTTCAATGAGTACAGGGAACCTAGAGCTTACAGTTACCAGATATTCATGTTCCAGGATAACAGAAACCTGCGACGTTAAGTCATATAGGACGAAGAATGAAATAATGTTTACATGAGTACAGGACAAATAGAGCTTACAGTTACCAGATATTCATGTTTCAGGAGAACAGAAAACCTGCGACGTTAAGTCATATCGGACAAAGAATAAAACAATGTTCAATGAGTACAGGGTACCTAGAGCTTACAGTTACCAGATATTCATGTTCCAGGATAACAGAAAACCTGCTACGTTAAGTCATATAGGACGAAGAATGAAATAATGTTTACATGAGTACAGGACACATAGAGCTTACAGTTACCAGATATTCATGTTTCAGGAGAACAGAAAACCTGCGACGTTAAGTCATATCGGACAAAGAATAAAACAATGTTCAATGAGTACAGGGTACCAAGAGCTTACAGTTACCAGATATTCATGTTCCAGGATAACAGAAAACCTGCGACGTTAAGTCATATAGGACGAAGAATGAAATAATGTTTACATGAGTACAGGACACATAGAGCTTACAGTTACCAGATATTCATGTTTCTGGAGAACAGAAAACCTGCGACGTTAAGTCATATCGGACAAAGAATAAAACAATGTTCAATGAGTACAGGACACATAGAGCTTACAGTTACCAGATATTCGTGTTTCAGGATAAGAGAAACCTGCGACGTTAAGTCATATAGGACGAAGAATGAAATAATGTTTACATGAGTACAGGGTACCTAGAGCTTACAGTTATCAGATATTCATGTTTCAGGATAACAGAAACCTGCGACGTTAAGTCATATCGGACGAAGAATGAATAATGTTTACATGAGTACATGGTACCTAGAGCTTACAGTTACCAGATATTCGTGTTTCAGGATAACAGAAACCTGCGACGTTAAGTCATATCGGACGAAGAATGAATAATGTTTACATGAGTACAGGGTACCTAGAGCTTACAGTTACCAGATATTCGTGTTTCAGGATAACAGAAACCTGCGACGTTAAGTCATATCGGACGAGGAATGAAATAATGTTTACATGAGTACAGGACACATAGAGCTTACAGTTACCAGATATTCATGTTTCAGGATAACAGAAACCTGCGACGTTAAGTCATATCGGACGAAGAATGAAATAATGTTTACATGAGTACAGGACACATAGAGCTTACAGTTACCAGATATTCATGTTTCAGGAGAACAGAAACCTGCGACGTTAAGTCATATTGGACGAGGAATGAAATAATGTTTACATGAGTACAGGACACATAGAGCTTACAGTTACCAGATATTCATGTTTCAGGAGAACAGAAACCTGCGACGTTAAGTCATATCGGACGAAGAATGAAATAATGTTTACATGAGTACAGGACACATAGAGCTTACAGTTACCAGATATTCATGTTTCAGGATAACAGAAACCTGCGACGTTAAGTCATATCGGACGAAGAATGAAACAATGTTCAATGAGTACAGGGTACCTAGAGCTTACAGTTACCAGATATTCATGTTTCAGGATAACAGAAACCTGCTACGTTAAGTCATATCGGACGAAGAATGAAACAATGTTCAATGAGTACAGGGTACCTAGAGCTTACAGTTACCAGATATTCATGTTTCAGGATAACAGAAAACCTGCGACGTTAAGTCATATCGGACGAAGAATGAAACAATGTTCAATGAGTACAGGGTACCTAGAGCTTACAGTTACCAGATATTCATGTTCCAGGATAACAGAAACCTGCGACGTTAAGTCATATCGGACGAAGAATGAAACAATGTTCAATGAGTACAGGGTACCTAGAGCTTACAGTTACCAGATATTCATGTTTCAGGATAACAGAAAACCTGCGACGTTAAGTCATATCGGACGATAAATGAAGTAACGTTTACATGAGTACAGGGCACCTAGAGCTTACAGTTACCAGATATTCGTGTGTCAGGTTAACAGAAACCTGCGACGTTAAGTCATATCGGACGAAGAATGAAATAATGTTTACATGAGTACAGGACACATAGAGCTTACAGTTACCAGGTATTCATGTTTCAGGATAACAGAAACCTGCGACGTTAAGTCATATCGGACGAAGAATGAAACAATGTTCAATGAGTACAGGGTACCTAGAGCTTACAGTTACCAGATATTCATGTTTCAGGATAACAGAAACCTGCTACGTTAAGTCATATCGGACGAAGAATGAAACAATGTTCAATGAGTACAGGGTACCTAGAGCTTACAGTTACCAGATATTCATGTTTCAGGATAACAGAAAACCTGCGACGTTAAGTCATATCGGACGAAGAATGAAACAATGTTCAATGAGTACAGGGTACCTAGAGCTTACAGTTACCAGATATTCATGTTCCAGGATAACAGAAACCTGCGACGTTAAGTCATATCGGACGAAGAATGAAACAATGTTCAATGAGTACAGGGTACCTAGAGCTTACAGTTACCAGATATTCATGTTTCAGGATAACAGAAAACCTGCGACGTTAAGTCATATCGGACGATAAATGAAGTAACGTTTACATGAGTACAGGGTACCTAGAGCTTACAGTTACCAGATATTCGTGTTTCAGGATAACAGAAACCTGCGACGTTAAGTCATATCGGACGAAGAATGAAACAATGTTCAATGAGTACAGGGTACCTAGAGCTTACAGTTACCAGATATTCATGTTTCAGGATAACAGAAAACCTGCGACGTTAAGTCATATCGGACGATAAATGAAGTAACGTTTACATGAGTACAGGGTACCTAGAGCTTACAGTTACCAGATATTCGTGTTTCAGGATAACAGAAACCTGCGACGTTAAGTCATATCGGACGAAGAATGAAACAATGTTCAATGAGTACAGGGTACCTAGAGCTTACAGTTACCAGATATTCATGTTTCAGGAGAACAGAAAACCTGCGACGTTAAGTCATATCGGACGTTAAATGAAGTAACGTTTACATGAGTACAGGGTACCTAGAGCTTACAGTTACCAGATATTCGTGTTTCAGGATAGCAGAAACCTGCGACGTTAAGTCATATCGGACGAAGAATGAAATAATGTTTACATGAGTACAGGGTACCTAGAGCTTACAGTTACCAGATATTCGTGTTTCAGGAGAACAGAAACCTGCGACGTTAAGTCATATCGGACGATAAATGAAGTAACGTTTACATGAGTACAGGGTACCTAGAGCTTACAGTTACCAGATATTCGTGTTTCAGGAGAACAGAAACCTGCGACGTTAGGTCATATCGGACGAAGAATGAAATAATGTTTACATGAGTACAGGGTACCTAGAGCTTACAGTTACCAGATATTCATGTTTCAGGAGAACAGAAACCTGCGACGTTAAGTCATATCGGACGAAGAATGAAATAATGTTCAATGAGTACAGGACACATAGAGCTTACAGTTACCAGATATTCATGTTTCAGGAGAACAGAAAGCTGCGACGTTAAGTCATATCGGACGAAGAATGAAATAATGTTCAATGAGTACAGGACACATAGAGCTTACAGTTACCAGATATTCATGTTTCAGGAGAACAGAAACCTGCGACGTTAAGTCATATCGGACAAAGAATGAAACAATGTTCAATGAGTACAGGGTACCTAGAGCTTAAGGTTACCAGATATTCATGTTTCAGGATAACAGAAACCTGCGACGTTAAGTCATATCGGACGAAGAATGAAACAATGTTCAATGAGTACAGGGTACCTAGAGCTTAAGGTTACCAGATATTCATGTTTCAGGATAACAGAAACTTGCGACGTTAAGTCATATCGGACGAAGAATGAAACAATGTTCAATGAGTACAGGGTACCTAGAGCTTAAGGTTACCAGATATTCATGTTTCAAGATAACAGAAACTTGCGACGTTAAGTCATATCGGACGAAGAATGAAACAATGTTCAATGAGTACAGGGTACCTAGAGCTTAAGGTTACCAGATATTCATGTTTCAGGATAACAGAAACCTGCGACGTTAAGTCATATCGGACGAAGAATAAAACAATGTTCAATGAGTACAGGGTACCTAGAGCTTACAGTTACCAGATATTCATGTTTCAGGATAGCAGAAACCTGCGACGTTAAGTCATATCGGACGAGGAATAAAACAATGTTTACATGAGTACAGGCTACCTAGAGCTTACAGTTACCAGATATTCATGTTTCAGGATAACAGAAACCTGCGACGTTAAGTCATATCGGACGAAGAATGAACAATGTTCAATGAGTACAGGGTACCTAGAGCTTACAGTTACCAGATATTCATGTTTCAGGATAGCAGAAACCTGCGACGTTAAGTCATATCGGACGAAGAATGAACAATGTTCAATGAGTACAGGGTACCTAGAGCTTACAGTTACCAGATATTTATGTTTCAGGATAACAGAAACCTGCGACGTTAAGTCATATCGGACGAGGAATTAAAAATGTTCAATGAGTACACGGTACCTAGAGCTTACAGTTACCAGATATTCATGTTTCAGGATAACAGAAACCTGCGACGTTAAGTCATATCGGACGAAGAATGAACAATGTTCAATGAGTACAGGGTACCTAGAGCTTACAGTTACCAGATATTAGTGTTTCAGGATAACAGAAACCTGCGACGTTAAGTCATATCGGACGAAGAATGAATAATGTTTACATGAGTACAGGGTACCTAGAGCTTACAGTTACCAGATATTCGTGTTTCAGGATAACAGAAACCTGCGACGTTAAGTCATATCGGACGAAGAATGAAGTAATGTTTACATGAGTACAGGACACATAGAGCTTACAGTTACAAGATATTCATGTTTCAGGATAACAGAAACCTGCGACGTTAAGTCATATCGGACGAAGAATGAATAATGTTTACATGAGTACAGGGTACCTAGAGCTTACAGTTACCAGATATTCGTGTTTCAGGATAACAGAAACCTGCGACGTTAAGTCATATCGGACGAAGAATGAAATAATGTTTACATGAGTACAGGACACATAGAGCTTACAGTTACCAGATATTCATGTTTCAGGATAGCAGAAACCTGCGACGTTAAGTCATATCGGACGAAGAATGAATAATGTTTACATGAGTACAGGGTACCTAGAGCTTACAGTTACCAGATATTCGTGTTTCAGGATAACAGAAACCTGCGACGTTAAGTCATATCGGACGAAGAATGAATAATGTTTACATGAGTACAGGACACATAGAGCTTACAGTTACCAGATATTCATGTTTCAGGAGAACAGAAACCTGCGACGTTAAGTCATATCGGACGAAGAATGAATAATGTTTACATGAGTACAGGGTACCTAGAGCTTACAGTTACCAGATATTCGTGTTTCAGGATAACAGAAACCTGCGACGTTAAGTCATATCGGACGAAGAATGAATAATGTTTACATGAGTACAGGACACATAGAGCCTACAGTTACCAGATATTCATGTTTCAGGAGAACAGAAACCTGTGACGTTAAGTGATATCGGACTAAGAATGAATAATGTTTACATGAGTACAGGGTACCTAGAGCTTACAGTTACCAGATATTCGTGTTTCAGGATAACAGAAACCTGCGACGTTAAGTCATATCGGACGAAGAATGAAATAATGTTTACATGAGTACAGGACACATAGAGCTTACAGTTACCAGATATTCATGTTTCAGGATAACAGAAACCTGCGACGTTAAGTCATATCGGACGAGGAATGAAATAATGTTTACATGAGTACAGGACACATAGAGCTTACAGTTACCAGATATTCATGTTTCAGGATAACAGAAACCTGCGACGTTAAGTCATATCGGACGAAGAATGAAATAATGTTTACATGAGTACAGGACACATAGAGCTTACAGTTACCAGATATTCATGTTTCAGGATAACAGAAACCTGCGACGTTAAGTCATATCGGAAGAAGAATGAAATAATGTTTACATGAGTACAGGACACATAGAGCTTACAGTTACCAGATATTCATGTTTCAGGATAGCAGAAACCTGCGACGTTAAGTCATATCGGACGAGGAATGAAATAATGTTTACATGAGTACAGGGTACCTAGATCTTACAGTTACCAGATATTCATGTTTCAGGAGAACAGAAACCTGCGACGTTAAGTCATATCGGACGAAGAATGAAATAATGTTTACATGAGTACGGGACACATAGAGCTTATAGTTACCAGATATTCATGTTTCAGGAGAACAGAAACCTGCGACGTTAAGTCATATCGGACGAAGAATGAAATAATGTTTACATGAGTACAGGACACATAGAGCTTACAGTTACCAGATATTCGTGTTTCAGGATAACAGAAACCTGCGACGTTAAGTCATATCGGACGAGGAATGAAATAATGTTCACATGAGTACAGGACACATAGAGCTTACAGATACCAGATATTCATGTTTCAGGATAGCAGAAACCTGCGACGTTAAGTCATATCGGACGAGGAATGAAATAATGTTTACATGAGTACAGGACACATAGAGCTTACAGTTACCAGATATTCATGTTTCAGGAGAACAGAAACCTGCGACGTTAAGTCATATCGGACGAAGAATGAAATAATGTTTACATGAGTACAGGACACATAGAGCTTACAGTTACCAGATATTCATGTTTCAGGATAACAGAAACCTGCGACGTTAAGTCATATCGGACGAGGAATGAAATAATGTTTACATGAGTACAGGACACATAGAGCTTACAGTTACCAGATATTCATGTTTCAGGATAACAGAAACCTGCGACGTTAAGTCATATCGGATGAAGAACGAAATAATGTTTACATGAGTACAGGACACATAGAGCTTACAGTTACCAGATATTCATGTTTCAGGATAACAGAAACCTGCGACGTTAAGTCAGATCGGACGAAGAATGAAGTAATGTTTACATGAGTACAGGACACATAGAGCTTACAGTTACCAGATATTCATGTTTCAGGATAACGGAAAAGCTCACACGTTAAGTCATATCGGACGATAAATGAAGTAACGTTTACATGAGTACAGGGTACCTAGAGCTTACAGTTACCAGATATTCATGTTTCAGGATAACAGAAACCTGCGACGTTAAGTCATATCGGACGAATAATAAAACAATGTTCAATGAGTACAGGGTACCTAGAGCTTACAGTTACCAGATATTCATGTTTCAGGATAACAGAAACCTGCGACGTTAAGTCATATCGGACGAAGAATGAAACAATGTTCAATGAGTACAGGGTACCTAGAGCTTACAGTTACCAGATATTCGTGTTTCAGGATAACAGAAACCTGCGACGTTAAGTCATATCGGACGAAGAATGAAACAATGTTCAATGAGTACAGGGTACCTTGAGCTTACAGATGCCAGATATTCATGTTTCAGGATAACAGAAACCTGCGACGTTAAGTCATATCGGACGAGGAATGAAATAATGTTTACATGAGTACAGGGTACCTAGAGCTTACAGTTACCAGATATTCGTGTTTCAGGATAACAGAAACCTGCGACGTTAAGTCATATCGGACTAGGAATGAAATAATGTTTACATGAGTACAGGGTACCTAGAGCTTACAGTTACCAGATATTCATGTTTCAGGAGAACAGAAAACCTGCGACGTTAAGTCATATCGGACGAAGAATGAAATAATGTTTACATGAGTACAGGACACATAGAGCTTACAGTTACCAGATATGCATGTTTCAGGATAACAGAAACCTGCGACGTTAAGTCATATCGGACGAAGAATGAAATAATGTTTACATGAGTACAGGGTACCTAGAGCTTACAGTTACCAGATATTCGTGTTTCAGGATAACAGAAACCTGCGACGTTAAGTCATATCGGACGAGGAATGAAATAATGTTTACATGAGTACAGGGTACCTAGAGCTTACAGTTACCAGATATTCATGTTTCAGGAGAACAGAAAACCTGCGACGTTAAGTCATATCGGACGAAGAATGAAATAATGTTTACATGAGTACAGGACACATAGAGCTTACAGTTACCAGATATGCATGTTTCAGGATAACAGAAACCTGCGACGTTAAGTCATATCGGACGAAGAATGAAATAATGTTTACATGAGTACAGGACACATAGAGCTTACAGTTACCAGATATTCATGTTTCAGGAGAACAGAAAACCTGCGACGTTAAGTCATATCGGACGAAGAATGAAATAATGTTTACATGAGTACAGGACACATAGAGCTTACAGTTACCAGATATGCATGTTTCAGGATAACAGAAACCTGCGACGTTAAGTCATATCGGACGAAGAATGAAATAATGTTTACATGAGTACAGGACACATAGAGCTTACAGTTACCAGATATTCATGTTTCAGGATAACAGAAACCTGCGACGTTAAGTCATATCGGACGAAGAATGAAATAATGTTTACATGAGTACAGGACACATAGAGCTTACAGTTACCAGATATTCATGTTTCAGGAGAACAGAAAAACTGCGACGTTAAGTCATATCGGACGAAGAATGAAATAATGTTTACATGAGTACAGGACACATAGAGCTTACAGTTACCAGATATTCATGTTTCAGGAGAACAGAAAAACTGCGACGTTAAGTCATATCGGACGAAGAATGAAATAATGTTTACATGAGTACACGACACATAGAGCTTACAGTTACCAGATATTCATGTTTCAGGAGAACAGAATAACTGCGACGTTAAGTCATATCGGACGAAGAATGAAATAATGTTTACATGAGTACAGGACACATAGAGCTTACAGTTACCAGATATTCATGTTTCAGGAGAACAGAAAAACTGCGACGTTAAGTCATATCGGACGAAGAATGAAATAATGTTTACATGAGTACAGGACACATAGAGCTTACAGTTACCAGATATTCATGTTTCAGGATAGCAGAAACCTGACGTTAAGTCATATCGGACGAAGAATGAAATAATGTTTACATGAGTACAGGACACATAGAGCTTACAGTTACCAGATATTTATGTTTCAGGATAGCAGAAACCTGACGTTAAGTCATATCGGACGAAGAATGAAATAATGTTTACATGAGTACAGGACACATAGAGCTTACAGTTACCAGATATTCATGTTTCAGGAGAACAGAAAACCTGCGACGTTAATTCATATCGGACGTAGAATGAAATAATGTTTACATGAGTACAGGACACATAGAGCTTACAGTTACCAGATATTCATGTTTCAGGAGAACAGAAACCTGCGACGTTAAGTCATATCGGACGAAGAAAGAAATAATGTTTACATGAGTACAGGACACATAGAGCTTACAGTTACCAGATATTCATGTTTCAGGAGAACAGAAAACCTGCGACGTTAAGTCATATCGGACGAAGAATGAAATAATGTTTACATGAGTACAGGGTACCTAGAGCTTACAGTTACCAGATATTCATGTTTCAGGATAACAGAAACCTGCGACGTTAAGTCATATCGGACGAAGAATGAAATAATGTTTACATGAGGACAGGGTACCTAGAGCTTACAGTTACCAGATATTCATGTTTCAGGAGAACAGAAAACCTGCGACGTTAAGTCATATCGGACGAAGAATGAAACAATGTTCAATGAGTACAGGGTACCTAGAGCTTACAGTTACCAGATATTCATGTTTCAGGATAACAGAAACCTGCGACGTTAAGTCATATCGGACGAAGAATAAAACAATGTTCAATGAGTACAGGGTACCTAGAGCTTACAGTTACCAGATATTCAGGTTTCAGGATAACAGAAACCTGCGACGTTAAGTCATATCGGACGAAGAATGAAACAATGTTCAATGAGTACAGGGTACCTAGAGCTTACAGTTACCAGATATTCATGTTTCAGGATAACAGAAACCTGCGACGTTAAGTCATATCGGACGAAGAATGAAACAATGTTCAATGAGTACAGGGTACCTAGAGCTTACAGTTACCAGATATTCATGTTTCAGGATAACAGAAACCTGCGACGTTAAGTCATATCGGACGAAGAATGAATCATGTTCAATGAGTACAGGGTACCTAGAGCTTACAATTACCAGATATTCATGTTTCAGGATAACAGAAACCTGCGACGTTAAGTCATATCGGACGAAGAATGAACAATGTTCAATGAGTACAGGGTACCTAGAGCTTACAGTTAACAGATATTCATGTTTCAGGATAGCAGAAACCTGCGACGTTAAGTCATATCGGACGAAGAATGAACAATGTTCAATGAGTACAGGGTACCTAGAGCTTACAGTTACCAGATATTCATGTTTCAGGATAGCAGAAACCTGCGACGTTAAGTCATATCGGACGAAGAATGAACAATGTTCAATGAGTACAGGGTACCTAGAGCTTACAGTTACCAGATATTCATGTTTCAGGATAACAGAAACCTGCGACGTTAAGTCATATCGGACGAAGAATGAACAATGTTCAATGAGTACAGGGTACCTAGAGCTTACAGTTACCAGATATTCATGTTTCAGGATAGCAGAAACCTGCGACGTTAAGTCATATCGGACGAGGAATGAAATAATGTTTACATGAGTACAGGCTACCTAGAGCTTACAGTTACCAGATATTCATGTTTCAGGATAACAGAAACCTGCGACGTTAAGTCATATCGGACGAAGAATGAAATAATGTTTACATGAGTACAGGGTTCATAGAGCTTACAGTTACCAGATATTCATGTTTCAGGATAGCAGAAACCTGCGACGTTAAGTCATATCGGACGAAGAATGAAACAATGTTCAATGAGTACAGGGTACCTAGAGCTTACAGTTACCAGATATTCATGTTTCAGGATAACAGAAACCTGCGACGTTAAGTCATATCGGACGAGGAATGAACAATGTTCAATGAGTACAGGATACCTAGAGCTTACAGTTACCAGATATTCATGATTCAGGATAGCAGAAACCTGCGACGTTAAGTCATATCGGACGAAGAATGAACAATGTTCAATGAGTACAGGGTACCTAGAGCTTACAGTTACCAGATATTCATGTTTCAGGATAGCAGAAACCTGCGACGTTAAGTCATATCGGACGAAGAATGAACAATGTTCAATGAGTACAGGGTACCTAGAGCTTACAGTTACCAGATATTTATGTTTCAGGATAACAGAAACCTGCGACGTTAAGTCATATCGGACGAGGAATTAAAAATGTTCAATGAGTACAGGGTACCTAGAGCTTACAGTTACCAGATATTCATGTTTCAGGATAACAGAAACCTGCGACGTTAAGTCATATCGGACGAAGAATGAACAATGTTCAATGAGTACAGGGTACCTAGAGCTTACAGTTACCAGATATTAGTGTTGCAGGATAACAGAAACCTGCGACGTTAAGTCATATCGGACGAAGAATGAATAATGTTTACATGAGTACAGGGTACCTAGAGCTTACAGTTACCAGATATTCGTGTTTCAGGATAACAGAAACCTGCGACGTTAAGTCATATCGGACGAAGAATGAAGTAATGTTTACATGAGTACAGGACACATAGAGCTTACAGTTACCAGATATTCATGTTTCAGGATAACAGAAACCTGCGACGTTAAGTCATATCGGACGAAGAATGAATAATGTTTACATGAGTACAGGGTACCTAGAGCTTACAGTTACCAGATATTCGTGTTTCAGGATAACAGAAACCTGCGACGTTAAGTCATATCGGACGAAGAATGAAATAATGTTTACATGAGTACAGGACACATAGAGCTTACAGTTACCAGATATTCATGTTTCAGGATAGCAGAAACCTGCGACGTTAAGTCATATCGGAAGAAGAATGAATAATGTTTACATGAGTACAGGGTACCTAGAGCTTACAGTTACCAGATATTCGTGTTTCAGGATTACAGAAACCTGCGACGTTAAGTCATATCGGACGAAGAATGAATAATGTTTACATGAGTACAGGGTACCTAGAGCTTACAGTTAGCAGATATTCGTGTTCAGGATAACAGAAACCTGCGACGTTAAGTCATATCGGACGAAGAATGAATAATGTTTACATGAGTACAGGACACATAGAGCCTACAGTTACCAGATATTCATGTTTCAGGAGAACAGAAACCTGTGACGTTAAGTGATATCGGACTAAGAATGAATAATGTTTACATGAGTACAGGGTACCTAGAGCTTACAGTTACCAGATATTCGTGTTTCAGGATAACAGAAACCTGCGACGTTAAGTCATATCGGACGAAGAATGAAATAATGTTTACATGAGTACAGGACACATAGAGCTTACAGTTACCAGATATTCATGTTTCAGGAGAACAGAAACCTGCGACGTTAAGTCATATCGGACAAAGAATGAAATAATGTTTACATGAGTACAGGACACATAGAGCTTACAGTTACCAGATATTCATGTTTCAGGATAACAGAAACCTGCGACGTTAAGTCATATCGGACGAAGAATGAAATAATGTTTACATGAGTACAGGACACATAGAGCTTACAGTTACCAGATATTCATGTTTCAGGATAACAGAAACATGCGACGTTAAGTCATATCGGACGAGGAATGAAATAATGTTTACATGAGTACAGGACACATAGAGCTTACAGTTACCAGATATTCATGTTTCAGGATAACAGAAACCTGCGACGTTAAGTCATATCGGACGAAGAATGAAATAATGTTTACATGAGTACAGGACACATAGAGCTTACAGTTACCAGATATTCATGTTTCAGGATAACAGAAACCTGCGACGTTAAGTCATATCGGACGAAGAATGAAATAATGTTTACATGAGTACAGGACACATAGAGCTTACAGTTACCAGATATTCATGTTTCAGGATAGCAGAAACCTGCGACGTTAAGTCATATCGGACGAGGAATGAAATAATGTTTACATGAGTACAGGGTACCTAGATCTTACAGTTACCAGATATTCATGTTTCAGGAGAACAGAAACCTGCGACGTTAAGTCATATCGGACGAGGAATGAAATAATGTTTACATGAGTACGGGACACATAGAGCTTATAGTTACCAGATATTCATGTTTCAGGATAACAGAAACCTGCGACGTTAAGTCATATCGGACGAAGAATGAAATAATGTTTACATGAGTACAGGACACATAGAGCTTACAGTTACCAGATATTCATGTTTCAGGATAACAGAAACCTGCGACGTTAAGTCATATCGGACGAGGAATGAAATAATGTTCACATGAGTACAGGACACATAGAGCTTACAGTTACCAGATATTCATGTTTCAGGATAGCAGAAACCTGCGACGTTAAGTCATATCGGACGAGGAATGAAATAATGTTTACATGAGTACAGGACACATAGAGCTTACAGTTACCAGATATTCATGTTTCAGGATAACAGAAACCTGCGACGTTAAGTCATATCGAACGAAGAATGAAATAATGTTTACATGAGTACAGGGTACCTAGATCTTACAGTTACCAGATATTCATGTTTCAGGATAACAGAAACCTGCGACGTTAAGTCATATCGGACGAGGAATGAAATAATGTTTACATGAGTACAGGACACATAGAGCTTACAGTTACCAGATATTCATGTTTCAGGATAACAGAAACCTGCGACGTTAAGTCATATCGGATGAAGAAAGAAATAATGTTTACATGAGTACAGGACACATAGAGCTTACAGTTACCAGATATTCATGTTTCAGGATAACAGAAACCTGCGACGTTAAGTCAGATCGGACGAAGAATGAAGTAATGTTTACATGAGTACAGGACACATAGAGCTTACAGTTACCAGATATTCATGTTTCAGGATAACGGAAAAGCTCAAACGTTAAGTCATATCGGACGATAAATGAAGTAACGTTTACATGAGTACAGGGTACCTAGAGCTTACAGTTACCAGATATTCATGTTTCAGGATAACAGAAACCTGCGACGTTAAGTCATATCGGACGAATAATAAAACAATGTTCAATGAGTACAGGGTACCTAGAGCTTACAGTTACCAGATATTCATGTTTCAGGATAACAGAAACCTGCGACGTTAAGTCATATCGGACGAAGAATGAAACAATGTTCAATGAGTACAGGGTACCTAGAGCTTACAGTTACCAGATATTCGTGTTTCAGGATAACAGAAACCTGCGACGTTAAGTCATATCGGACGAAGAATGAAACAATGTTCAATGAGTACAGGGTACCTAGAGCTTACAGTTGCCAGATATTCATGTTTCAGGATAACAGAAACCTGCGACGTTAAGTCATATCGGACGAGGAATGAAATAATGTTTACATGAGTACAGGGTACCTAGAGCTTACAGTTACCAGATATTCGTGTTTCAGGATAACAGAAACCTGCGACGTTAAGTCATATCGGACGAGGAATGAAATAATGTTTACATGAGTACAGGGTACCTAGAGCTTACAGTTACCAGATATTCATGTTTCAGGAGAACAGAAAACCTGCGACGTTAAGTCATATCGGACGAAGAATGAAATAATGTTTACATGAGTACAGGACACATAGAGCTTACAGTTACCAGATATGCATGTTTCAGGATAACAGAAACCTGCGACGTTAAGTCATATCGGACGAAGAATGAAATAATGTTTACATGAGTACAGGGTACCTAGAGCTTACAGTTACCAGATATTCGTGTTTCAGGATAACAGAAACCTGCGACGTTAAGTCATATCGGACGAGGAATGAAATAATGTTTACATGAGTATAGGGTACCTAGAGCTTACAGTTACCAGATATTCATGTTTCAGGATAACAGAAACCTGCGACGTTAAGTCATATCGGACGAATAATAAAACAATGTTCAATGAGTACAGGGTACCTAGAGCTTACAGTTACCAGATATTCATGTTTCAGGATAACAGAAACCTGCGACGTTAAGTCATATCGGACGAAGAATGAAACAATGTTCAATGAGTACAGGGTACCTAGAGCTTACAGTTACCAGATATTCGTGTTTCAGGATAACAGAAACCTGCGACGTTAAGTCATATCGGACGAAGAATGAAACAATGTTCAATGAGTACAGGGTACCTTGAGCTTACAGTTGCCAGATATTCATGTTTCAGGATAACAGAAACCTGCGACGTTAAGTCATATCGGACGAGGAATGAAATAATGTTTACATGAGTACAGGGTACCTAGAGCTTACAGTTACCAGATATTCGTGTTTCAGGATAACAGAAACCTGCGACGTTAAGTCATATCGGACTAGGAATGAAATAATGTTTACATGAGTACAGGGTACCTAGAGCTTACAGTTACCAGATATTCATGTTTCAGGAGAACAGAAAACCTGCGACGTTAAGTCATATCGGACGAAGAATGAAATAATGTTTACATGAGTACAGGACACATAGAGCTTACAGTTACCAGATATGCATGTTTCAGGATAACAGAAACCTGCGACGTTAAGTCATATCGGACGAAGAATGAAATAATGTTTACATGAGTACAGGGTACCTAGAGCTTACAGTTACCAGATATTCGTGTTTCAGGATAACAGAAACCTGCGACGTTAAGTCATATCGGACGAGGAATGAAATAATGTTTACATGAGTACAGGGTACCTAGAGCTTACAGTTACCAGATATTCATGTTTCAGGAGAACAGAAAACCTGCGACGTTAAGTCATATCGGACGAAGAATGAAATAATGTTTACATGAGTACAGGACACATAGAGCTTACAGTTACCAGATATGCATGTTTCAGGATAACAGAAACCTGCGACGTTAAGTCATATCGGACGAAGAATGAAATAATGTTTACATGAGTACAGGACACATAGAGCTTACAGTTACCAGATATTCATGTTTCAGGAGAACAGAAAACCTGCGACGTTAAGTCATATCGGACGAAGAATGAAATAATGTTTACATGAGTACAGGACACATAGAGCTTACAGTTACCAGATATGCATGTTTCAGGATAACAGAAACCTGCGACGTTAAGTCATATCGGACGAAGAATGAAATAATGTTTACATGAGTACAGGACACATAGAGCTTACAGTTACCAGATATTCATGTTTCAGGATAACAGAAACCTGCGACGTTAAGTCATATCGGACGAAGAATGAAATAATGTTTACATGAGTACAGGACACATAGAGCTTACAGTTACCAGATATTCATGTTTCAGGAGAACAGAAAAACTGCGACGTTAAGTCATATCGGACGAAGAATGAAATAATGTTTACATGAGTACAGGACACATAGAGCTTACAGTTACCAGATATTCATGTTTCAGGAGAACAGAAAAACTGCGACGTTAAGTCATATCGGACGAAGAATGAAATAATGTTTACATGAGTACACGACACATAGAGCTTACAGTTACCAGATATTCATGTTTCAGGAGAACAGAATAACTGCGACGTTAAGTCATATCGGACGAAGAATGAAATAATGTTTACATGAGTACAGGACACATAGAGCTTACAGTTACCAGATATTCATGTTTCAGGAGAACAGAAAAACTGCGACGTTAAGTCATATCGGACGAAGAATGAAATAATGTTTACATGAGTACAGGACACATAGAGCTTACAGTTACCAGATATTCATGTTTCAGGATAGCAGAAACCTGACGTTAAGTCATATCGGACGAAGAATGAAATAATGTTTACATGAGTACAGGACACATAGAGCTTACAGTTACCAGATATTTATGTTTCAGGATAGCAGAAACCTGACGTTAAGTCATATCGGACGAAGAATGAAATAATGTTTACATGAGTACAGGACACATAGAGCTTACAGTTACCAGATATTCATGTTTCAGGAGAACAGAAAACCTGCGACGTTAATTCATATCGGACGTAGAATGAAATAATGTTTACATGAGTACAGGACACATAGAGCTTACAGTTACCAGATATTCATGTTTCAGGAGAACAGAAACCTGCGACGTTAAGTCATATCGGACGAAGAAAGAAATAATGTTTACATGAGTACAGGACACATAGAGCTTACAGTTACCAGATATTCATGTTTCAGGAGAACAGAAAACCTGCGACGTTAAGTCATATCGGACGAAGAATGAAATAATGTTTACATGAGTACAGGGTACCTAGAGCTTACAGTTACCAGATATTCATGTTTCAGGATAACAGAAACCTGCGACGTTAAGTCATATCGGACGAAGAATGAAATAATGTTTACATGAGTACAGGGTACCTAGAGCTTACAGTTACCAGATATTCATGTTTCAGGAGAACAGAAAACCTGCGACGTTAAGTCATATCGGACGAAGAATGAAACAATGTTCAATGAGTACAGGGTACCTAGAGCTTACAGTTACCAGATATTCATGTTTCAGGATAACAGAAACCTGCGACGTTAAGTCATATCGGACGAAGAATGAAATAATGTTTACATGAGTACAGGACACATAGAGCTTACAGTTACCAGATATTCATGTTTCAGGATAGCAGAAACCTGCGACGTTAAGTCATATCGGACGAGGAATGAAATAATGTTTACATGAGTACAGGGTACCTAGATCTTACAGTTACCAGATATTCATGTTTCAGGAGAACAGAAACCTGCGACGTTAAGTCATATCGGACGAGGAATGAAATAATGTTTACATGAGTACGGGACACATAGAGCTTATAGTTACCAGATATTCATGTTTCAGGATAACAGAAACCTGCGACGTTAAGTCATATCGGACGAAGAATGAAATAATGTTTACATGAGTACAGGACACATAGAGCTTACAGTTACCAGATATTCATGTTTCAGGATAACAGAAACCTGCGACGTTAAGTCATATCGGACGAGGAATGAAATAATGTTCACATGAGTACAGGACACATAGAGCTTACAGTTACCAGATATTCATGTTTCAGGATAGCAGAAACCTGCGACGTTAAGTCATATCGGACGAGGAATGAAATAATGTTTACATGAGTACAGGACACATAGAGCTTACAGTTACCAGATATTCATGTTTCAGGATAACAGAAACCTGCGACGTTAAGTCATATCGAACGAAGAATGAAATAATGTTTACATGAGTACAGGGTACCTAGATCTTACAGTTACCAGATATTCATGTTTCAGGATAACAGAAACCTGCGACGTTAAGTCATATCGGACGAGGAATGAAATAATGTTTACATGAGTACAGGACACATAGAGCTTACAGTTACCAGATATTCATGTTTCAGGATAACAGAAACCTGCGACGTTAAGTCATATCGGATGAAGAAAGAAATAATGTTTACATGAGTACAGGACACATAGAGCTTACAGTTACCAGATATTCATGTTTCAGGATAACAGAAACCTGCGACGTTAAGTCAGATCGGACGAAGAATGAAGTAATGTTTACATGAGTACAGGACACATAGAGCTTACAGTTACCAGATATTCATGTTTCAGGATAACGGAAAAGCTCAAACGTTAAGTCATATCGGACGATAAATGAAGTAACGTTTACATGAGTACAGGGTACCTAGAGCTTACAGTTACCAGATATTCATGTTTCAGGATAACAGAAACCTGCGACGTTAAGTCATATCGGACGAATAATAAAACAATGTTCAATGAGTACAGGGTACCTAGAGCTTACAGTTACCAGATATTCATGTTTCAGGATAACAGAAACCTGCGACGTTAAGTCATATCGGACGAAGAATGAAACAATGTTCAATGAGTACAGGGTACCTAGAGCTTACAGTTACCAGATATTCGTGTTTCAGGATAACAGAAACCTGCGACGTTAAGTCATATCGGACGAAGAATGAAACAATGTTCAATGAGTACAGGGTACCTAGAGCTTACAGTTGCCAGATATTCATGTTTCAGGATAACAGAAACCTGCGACGTTAAGTCATATCGGACGAGGAATGAAATAATGTTTACATGAGTACAGGGTACCTAGAGCTTACAGTTACCAGATATTCGTGTTTCAGGATAACAGAAACCTGCGACGTTAAGTCATATCGGACGAGGAATGAAATAATGTTTACATGAGTACAGGGTACCTAGAGCTTACAGTTACCAGATATTCATGTTTCAGGAGAACAGAAAACCTGCGACGTTAAGTCATATCGGACGAAGAATGAAATAATGTTTACATGAGTACAGGACACATAGAGCTTACAGTTACCAGATATGCATGTTTCAGGATAACAGAAACCTGCGACGTTAAGTCATATCGGACGAAGAATGAAATAATGTTTACATGAGTACAGGGTACCTAGAGCTTACAGTTACCAGATATTCGTGTTTCAGGATAACAGAAACCTGCGACGTTAAGTCATATCGGACGAGGAATGAAATAATGTTTACATGAGTATAGGGTACCTAGAGCTTACAGTTACCAGATATTCATGTTTCAGGATAACAGAAACCTGCGACGTTAAGTCATATCGGACGAATAATAAAACAATGTTCAATGAGTACAGGGTACCTAGAGCTTACAGTTACCAGATATTCATGTTTCAGGATAACAGAAACCTGCGACGTTAAGTCATATCGGACGAAGAATGAAACAATGTTCAATGAGTACAGGGTACCTAGAGCTTACAGTTACCAGATATTCGTGTTTCAGGATAACAGAAACCTGCGACGTTAAGTCATATCGGACGAAGAATGAAACAATGTTCAATGAGTACAGGGTACCTTGAGCTTACAGTTGCCAGATATTCATGTTTCAGGATAACAGAAACCTGCGACGTTAAGTCATATCGGACGAGGAATGAAATAATGTTTACATGAGTACAGGGTACCTAGAGCTTACAGTTACCAGATATTCGTGTTTCAGGATAACAGAAACCTGCGACGTTAAGTCATATCGGACTAGGAATGAAATAATGTTTACATGAGTACAGGGTACCTAGAGCTTACAGTTACCAGATATTCATGTTTCAGGAGAACAGAAAACCTGCGACGTTAAGTCATATCGGACGAAGAATGAAATAATGTTTACATGAGTACAGGACACATAGAGCTTACAGTTACCAGATATGCATGTTTCAGGATAACAGAAACCTGCGACGTTAAGTCATATCGGACGAAGAATGAAATAATGTTTACATGAGTACAGGGTACCTAGAGCTTACAGTTACCAGATATTCGTGTTTCAGGATAACAGAAACCTGCGACGTTAAGTCATATCGGACGAGGAATGAAATAATGTTTACATGAGTACAGGGTACCTAGAGCTTACAGTTACCAGATATTCATGTTTCAGGAGAACAGAAAACCTGCGACGTTAAGTCATATCGGACGAAGAATGAAATAATGTTTACATGAGTACAGGACACATAGAGCTTACAGTTACCAGATATGCATGTTTCAGGATAACAGAAACCTGCGACGTTAAGTCATATCGGACGAAGAATGAAATAATGTTTACATGAGTACAGGACACATAGAGCTTACAGTTACCAGATATTCATGTTTCAGGAGAACAGAAAACCTGCGACGTTAAGTCATATCGGACGAAGAATGAAATAATGTTTACATGAGTACAGGACACATAGAGCTTACAGTTACCAGATATGCATGTTTCAGGATAACAGAAACCTGCGACGTTAAGTCATATCGGACGAAGAATGAAATAATGTTTACATGAGTACAGGACACATAGAGCTTACAGTTACCAGATATTCATGTTTCAGGATAACAGAAACCTGCGACGTTAAGTCATATCGGACGAAGAATGAAATAATGTTTACATGAGTACAGGACACATAGAGCTTACAGTTACCAGATATTCATGTTTCAGGAGAACAGAAAAACTGCGACGTTAAGTCATATCGGACGAAGAATGAAATAATGTTTACATGAGTACAGGACACATAGAGCTTACAGTTACCAGATATTCATGTTTCAGGAGAACAGAAAAACTGCGACGTTAAGTCATATCGGACGAAGAATGAAATAATGTTTACATGAGTACACGACACATAGAGCTTACAGTTACCAGATATTCATGTTTCAGGAGAACAGAATAACTGCGACGTTAAGTCATATCGGACGAAGAATGAAATAATGTTTACATGAGTACAGGACACATAGAGCTTACAGTTACCAGATATTCATGTTTCAGGAGAACAGAAAAACTGCGACGTTAAGTCATATCGGACGAAGAATGAAATAATGTTTACATGAGTACAGGACACATAGAGCTTACAGTTACCAGATATTCATGTTTCAGGATAGCAGAAACCTGACGTTAAGTCATATCGGACGAAGAATGAAATAATGTTTACATGAGTACAGGACACATAGAGCTTACAGTTACCAGATATTTATGTTTCAGGATAGCAGAAACCTGACGTTAAGTCATATCGGACGAAGAATGAAATAATGTTTACATGAGTACAGGACACATAGAGCTTACAGTTACCAGATATTCATGTTTCAGGAGAACAGAAAACCTGCGACGTTAATTCATATCGGACGTAGAATGAAATAATGTTTACATGAGTACAGGACACATAGAGCTTACAGTTACCAGATATTCATGTTTCAGGAGAACAGAAACCTGCGACGTTAAGTCATATCGGACGAAGAAAGAAATAATGTTTACATGAGTACAGGACACATAGAGCTTACAGTTACCAGATATTCATGTTTCAGGAGAACAGAAAACCTGCGACGTTAAGTCATATCGGACGAAGAATGAAATAATGTTTACATGAGTACAGGGTACCTAGAGCTTACAGTTACCAGATATTCATGTTTCAGGATAACAGAAACCTGCGACGTTAAGTCATATCGGACGAAGAATGAAATAATGTTTACATGAGTACAGGGTACCTAGAGCTTACAGTTACCAGATATTCATGTTTCAGGAGAACAGAAAACCTGCGACGTTAAGTCATATCGGACGAAGAATGAAACAATGTTCAATGAGTACAGGGTACCTAGAGCTTACAGTTACCAGATATTCATGTTTCAGGATAACAGAAACCTGCGACGTTAAGTCATATCGGACGAAGAATAAAACAATGTTCAATGAGTACAGGGTACCTAGAGCTTACAGTTACCAGATATTCAGGTTTCAGGATAACAGAAACCTGCGACGTTAAGTCATATCGGACGAAGAATGAAACAATGTTCAATGAGTACAGGGTACCTAGAGCTTACAGTTACCAGATATTCATGTTTCAGGATAACAGAAACCTGCGACGTTAAGTCATATCGGACGAAGAATGAAATAATGTTTACATGAGTACAGGGTACCTAGAGCTTACAGTTACCAGATATTCATGTTTCAGGAGAACAGAAAACCTGCGACGTTAAGTCATATCGGACGAAGAATGAAATAATGTTTACATGAGTACAGGACACATAGAGCTTACAGTTACCAGATATGCATGTTTCAGGATAACAGAAACCTGCGACGTTAAGTCATATCGGACGAAGAATGAAATAATGTTTACATGAGTACAGGGTACCTAGAGCTTACAGTTACCAGATATTCGTGTTTCAGGATAACAGAAACCTGCGACGTTAAGTCATATCGGACGAGGAATGAAATAATGTTTACATGAGTACAGGGTACCTAGAGCTTACAGTTACCAGATATTCATGTTTCAGGAGAACAGAAAACCTGCGACGTTAAGTCATATCGGACGAAGAATGAAATAATGTTTACATGAGTACAGGACACATAGAGCTTACAGTTACCAGATATGCATGTTTCAGGATAACAGAAACCTGCGACGTTAAGTCATATCGGACGAAGAATGAAATAATGTTTACATGAGTACAGGACACATAGAGCTTACAGTTACCAGATATTCATGTTTCAGGAGAACAGAAAACCTGCGACGTTAAGTCATATCGGACGAAGAATGAAATAATGTTTACATGAGTACAGGACACATAGAGCTTACAGTTACCAGATATGCATGTTTCAGGATAACAGAAACCTGCGACGTTAAGTCATATCGGACGAAGAATGAAATAATGTTTACATGAGTACAGGACACATAGAGCTTACAGTTACCAGATATTCATGTTTCAGGATAACAGAAACCTGCGACGTTAAGTCATATCGGACGAAGAATGAAATAATGTTTACATGAGTACAGGACACATAGAGCTTACAGTTACCAGATATTCATGTTTCAGGAGAACAGAAAAACTGCGACGTTAAGTCATATCGGACGAAGAATGAAATAATGTTTACATGAGTACAGGACACATAGAGCTTACAGTTACCAGATATTCATGTTTCAGGAGAACAGAAAAACTGCGACGTTAAGTCATATCGGACGAAGAATGAAATAATGTTTACATGAGTACACGACACATAGAGCTTACAGTTACCAGATATTCATGTTTCAGGAGAACAGAATAACTGCGACGTTAAGTCATATCGGACGAAGAATGAAATAATGTTTACATGAGTACAGGACACATAGAGCTTACAGTTACCAGATATTCATGTTTCAGGAGAACAGAAAAACTGCGACGTTAAGTCATATCGGACGAAGAATGAAATAATGTTTACATGAGTACAGGACACATAGAGCTTACAGTTACCAGATATTCATGTTTCAGGATAGCAGAAACCTGACGTTAAGTCATATCGGACGAAGAATGAAATAATGTTTACATGAGTACAGGACACATAGAGCTTACAGTTACCAGATATTTATGTTTCAGGATAGCAGAAACCTGACGTTAAGTCATATCGGACGAAGAATGAAATAATGTTTACATGAGTACAGGACACATAGAGCTTACAGTTACCAGATATTCATGTTTCAGGAGAACAGAAAACCTGCGACGTTAATTCATATCGGACGTAGAATGAAATAATGTTTACATGAGTACAGGACACATAGAGCTTACAGTTACCAGATATTCATGTTTCAGGAGAACAGAAACCTGCGACGTTAAGTCATATCGGACGAAGAAAGAAATAATGTTTACATGAGTACAGGACACATAGAGCTTACAGTTACCAGATATTCATGTTTCAGGAGAACAGAAAACCTGCGACGTTAAGTCATATCGGACGAAGAATGAAATAATGTTTACATGAGTACAGGGTACCTAGAGCTTACAGTTACCAGATATTCATGTTTCAGGATAACAGAAACCTGCGACGTTAAGTCATATCGGACGAAGAATGAAATAATGTTTACATGAGTACAGGGTACCTAGAGCTTACAGTTACCAGATATTCATGTTTCAGGAGAACAGAAAACCTGCGACGTTAAGTCATATCGGACGAAGAATGAAACAATGTTCAATGAGTACAGGGTACCTAGAGCTTACAGTTACCAGATATTCATGTTTCAGGATAACAGAAACCTGCGACGTTAAGTCATATCGGACGAAGAATAAAACAATGTTCAATGAGTACAGGGTACCTAGAGCTTACAGTTACCAGATATTCAGGTTTCAGGATAACAGAAACCTGCGACGTTAAGTCATATCGAACGAAGAATGAAACAATGTTCAATGAGTACAGGGTACCTAGAGCTTACAGTTACCAGATATTCATGTTTCAGGATAACAGAAACCTGCGACGTTAAGTCATATCGGACGAAGAATGAAACAATGTTCAATGAGTACAGGGTACCTAGAGCTTACAGTTACCAGATATTCATGTTTCAGGATAACAGAAACCTGCGACGTTAAGTCATATCGGACGAAGAATGAATCATGTTCAATGAGTACAGGGTACCTAGAGCTTACAATTACCAGATATTCATGTTTCAGGATAACAGAAACCTGCGACGTTAAGTCATATCGGACGAAGAATGAACAATGTTCAATGAGTACAGGGTACCTAGAGCTTACAGTTACCAGATATTCATGTTTCAGGATAGCAGAAACCTGCGACGTTAAGTCATATCGGACGAAGAATGAACAATGTTCAATGAGTACAGGGTACCTAGAGCTTACAGTTACCAGATATTCATGTTTCAGGATAGCAGAAACCTGCGACGTTAAGTCATATCGGACGAAGAATGAACAATGTTCAATGAGTACAGGGTACCTAGAGCTTACAGTTACCAGATATTCATGTTTCAGGATAACAGAAACCTGCGACGTTAAGTCATATCGGACGAAGAATGAACAATGTTCAATGAGTACAGGGTACCTAGAGCTTACAGTTACCAGATATTCATGTTTCAGGATAGCAGAAACCTGCGACGTTAAGTCATATCGGACGAGGAATGAAATAATGTTTACATGAGTACAGGCTACCTAGAGCTTACAGTTACCAGATATTCATGTTTCAGGATAACAGAAACCTGCGACGTTAAGTCATATCGGACGAAGAATGAAATAATGTTTACATGAGTACAGGGTTCATAGAGCTTACAGTTACCAGATATTCATGTTTCAGGATAGCAGAAACCTGCGACGTTAAGTCATATCGGACGAAGAATAAAACAATGTTCAATGAGTACAGGGTACCTAGAGCTTACAGTTACCAGATATTCATGTTTCAGGATAACAGAAACCTGCGACGTTAAGTCATATCGGACGAGGAATGAACAATGTTCAATGAGTACAGGATACCTAGAGCTTACAGTTACCAGATATTCATGATTCAGGATAGCAGAAACCTGCGACGTTAAGTCATATCGGACGAAGAATGAACAATGTTCAATGAGTACAGGGTACCTAGAGCTTACAGTTACCAGATATTCATGTTTCAGGATAGCAGAAACCTGCGACGTTAAGTCATATCGGACGAAGAATGAACAATGTTCAATGAGTACAGGGTACCTAGAGCTTACAGTTACCAGATATTTATGTTTCAGGATAACAGAAACCTGCGACGTTAAGTCATATCGGACGAGGAATTAAAAATGTTCAATGAGTACAGGGTACCTAGAGCTTACAGTTACCAGATATTCATGTTTCAGGATAACAGAAACCTGCGACGTTAAGTCATATCGGACGAAGAATGAACAATGTTCAATGAGTACAGGGTACCTAGAGCTTACAGTTACCAGATATTAGTGTTGCAGGATAACAGAAACCTGCGACGTTAAGTCATATCGGACGAAGAATGAATAATGTTTACATGAGTACAGGGTACCTAGAGCTTACAGTTACCAGATATTCGTGTTTCAGGATAACAGAAACCTGCGACGTTAAGTCATATCGGACGAAGAATGAAGTAATGTTTACATGAGTACAGGACACATAGAGCTTACAGTTACCAGATATTCATGTTTCAGGATAACAGAAACCTGCGACGTTAAGTCATATCGGACGAAGAATGAATAATGTTTACATGAGTACAGGGTACCTAGAGCTTACAGTTACCAGATATTCGTGTTTCAGGATAACAGAAACCTGCGACGTTAAGTCATATCGGACGAAGAATGAAATAATGTTTACATGAGTACAGGACACATAGAGCTTACAGTTACCAGATATTCATGTTTCAGGATAGCAGAAACCTGCGACGTTAAGTCATATCGGAAGAAGAATGAATAATGTTTACATGAGTACAGGGTACCTAGAGCTTACAGTTACCAGATATTCGTGTTTCAGGATTACAGAAACCTGCGACGTTAAGTCATATCGGACGAAGAATGAATAATGTTTACATGAGTACAGGGTACCTAGAGCTTACAGTTACCAGATATTCGTGTTCAGGATAACAGAAACCTGCGACGTTAAGTCATATCGGACGAAGAATGAATAATGTTTACATGAGTACAGGACACATAGAGCCTACAGTTACCAGATATTCATGTTTCAGGAGAACAGAAACCTGTGACGTTAAGTGATATCGGACTAAGAATGAATAATGTTTACATGAGTACAGGGTACCTAGAGCTTACAGTTACCAGATATTCGTGTTTCAGGATAACAGAAACCTGCGACGTTAAGTCATATCGGACGAAGAATGAAATAATGTTTACATGAGTACAGGACACATAGAGCTTACAGTTACCAGATATTCATGTTTCAGGAGAACAGAAACCTGCGACGTTAAGTCATATCGGACAAAGAATGAAATAATGTTTACATGAGTACAGGACACATAGAGCTTACAGTTACCAGATATTCATGTTTCAGGATAACAGAAACCTGCGACGTTAAGTCATAGCGGACGAAGAATGAAATAATGTTTACATGAGTACAGGACACATAGAGCTTACAGTTACCAGATATTCATGTTTCAGGATAACAGAAACATGCGACGTTAAGTCATATCGGACGAGGAATGAAATAATGTTTACATGAGTACAGGACACATAGAGCTTACAGTTACCAGATATTCATGTTTCAGGATAACAGAAACCTGCGACGTTAAGTCATATCGGACGAAGAATGAAATAATGTTTACATGAGTACAGGACACATAGAGCTTACAGTTACCAGATATTCATGTTTCAGGATAACAGAAACCTGCGACGTTAAGTCATATCGGACGAAGAATGAAATAATGTTTACATGAGTACAGGACACATAGAGCTTACAGTTACCAGATATTCATGTTTCAGGATAGCAGAAACCTGCGACGTTAAGTCATATCGGACGAGGAATGAAATAATGTTTACATGAGTACAGGGTACCTAGATCTTACAGTTACCAGATATTCATGTTTCAGGAGAACAGAAACCTGCGACGTTAAGTCATATCGGACGAGGAATGAAATAATGTTTACATGAGTACGGGACACATAGAGCTTATAGTTACCAGATATTCATGTTTCAGGATAACAGAAACCTGCGACGTTAAGTCATATCGGACGAAGAATGAAATAATGTTTACATGAGTACAGGACACATAGAGCTTACAGTTACCAGATATTCATGTTTCAGGATAACAGAAACCTGCGACGTTAAGTCATATCGGACGAGGAATGAAATAATGTTCACATGAGTACAGGACACATAGAGCTTACAGTTACCAGATATTCATGTTTCAGGATAGCAGAAACCTGCGACGTTAAGTCATATCGGACGAGGAATGAAATAATGTTTACATGAGTACAGGACACATAGAGCTTACAGTTACCAGATATTCATGTTTCAGGATAACAGAAACCTGCGACGTTAAGTCATATCGAACGAAGAATGAAATAATGTTTACATGAGTACAGGGTACCTAGATCTTACAGTTACCAGATATTCATGTTTCAGGATAACAGAAACCTGCGACGTTAAGTCATATCGGACGAGGAATGAAATAATGTTTACATGAGTACAGGACACATAGAGCTTACAGTTACCAGATATTCATGTTTCAGGATAACAGAAACCTGCGACGTTAAGTCATATCGGATGAAGAAAGAAATAATGTTTACATGAGTACAGGACACATAGAGCTTACAGTTACCAGATATTCATGTTTCAGGATAACAGAAACCTGCGACGTTAAGTCAGATCGGACGAAGAATGAAGTAATGTTTACATGAGTACAGGACACATAGAGCTTACAGTTACCAGATATTCATGTTTCAGGATAACGGAAAAGCTCAAACGTTAAGTCATATCGGACGATAAATGAAGTAACGTTTACATGAGTACAGGGTACCTAGAGCTTACAGTTACCAGATATTCATGTTTCAGGATAACAGAAACCTGCGACGTTAAGTCATATCGGACGAATAATAAAACAATGTTCAATGAGTACAGGGTACCTAGAGCTTACAGTTACCAGATATTCATGTTTCAGGATAACAGAAACCTGCGACGTTAAGTCATATCGGACGAAGAATGAAACAATGTTCAATGAGTACAGGGTACCTAGAGCTTACAGTTACCAGATATTCGTGTTTCAGGATAACAGAAACCTGCGACGTTAAGTCATATCGGACGAAGAATGAAACAATGTTCAATGAGTACAGGGTACCTAGAGCTTACAGTTGCCAGATATTCATGTTTCAGGATAACAGAAACCTGCGACGTTAAGTCATATCGGACGAGGAATGAAATAATGTTTACATGAGTACAGGGTACCTAGAGCTTACAGTTACCAGATATTCGTGTTTCAGGATAACAGAAACCTGCGACGTTAAGTCATATCGGACGAGGAATGAAATAATGTTTACATGGGGTACAGGGTACCTAGAGCTTACAGTTACCAGATATTCATGTTTCAGGAGAACAGAAAACCTGCGACGTTAAGTCATATCGGACGAAGAATGAAATAATGTTTACATGAGTACAGGACACATAGAGCTTACAGTTACCAGATATGCATGTTTCAGGATAACAGAAACCTGCGACGTTAAGTCATATCGGACGAAGAATGAAATAATGTTTACCTGAGTACAGGGTACCTAGAGCTTACAGTTACCAGATATTCGTGTTTCAGGATAACAGAAACCTGCGACGTTAAGTCATATCGGACGAGGAATGAAATAATGTTTACATGAGTACAGGGTACCTAGAGCTTACAGTTACCAGATATTCATGTTTCAGGAGAACAGAAAACCTGCGACGTTAAGTCATATCGGACGAAGAATGAAATAATGTTTACATGAGTACAGGACACATAGAGCTTACAGTTACCAGATATGCATGTTTCAGGATAACAGAAACCTGCGACGTTAAGTCATATCGGACGAAGAATGAAATAATGTTTACATGAGTACAGGACACATAGAGCTTACAGTTACCAGATATTCATGTTTCAGGAGAACAGAAAACCTGCGACGTTAAGTAATATCGGACGAAGAATGAAATAATGTTTACATGAGTACAGGACACATAGAGCTTACAGTTACCAGATATGCATGTTTCAGGATAACAGAAACCTGCGACGTTAAGTCATATCGGACGAAGAATGAAATAATGTTTACATGAGTACAGGACACATAGAGCTTACAGTTACCAGATATTCATGTTTCAGGATAACAGAAACCTGCGACGTTAAGTCATATCGGACGAAGAATGAAATAATGTTTACATGAGTACAGGACACATAGAGCTTACAGTTACCAGATATTCATGTTTCAGGAGAACAGAAAAACTGCGACGTTAAGTCATATCGGACGAAGAATGAAATAATGTTTACATGAGTGCAGGACACATAGAGCTTACAGTTACCAGATATTCATGTTTCAGGAGAACAGAAAAACTGCGACGTTAAGTGATATCGGACGAAGAATGAAATAATGTTTACATGAGTACACGACACATAGAGCTTACGGTTACCAGATATTCATGTTTCAGGAGAACAGAATAACTGCGACGTTAAGTCATATCGGACGAAGAATGAAATAATGTTTACATGAGTACAGGACACATAGAGCTTACAGTTACCAGATATTCATGTTTCAGGATAGCAGAAACCTGACGTTAAGTCATATCGGACGAAGAATGAAATAATGTTTACATGAGTACAGGACACATAGAGCTTACAGTTACCAGATATTCATGTTTCAGGATAGCAGAAACCTGACGTTAAGTCATATCGGACGAAGAATGAAATAATGTTTACATGAGTACAGGACACATAGAGCTTACAGTTACCAGATATTTATGTTTCAGGATAGCAGAAACCTGACGTTAAGTCATATCGGACGAAGAATGAAATAATGTTTACATGAGTACAGGACACATAGAGCTTACAGTTACCAGATATTCATGTTTCAGGAGAACAGAAAACCTGCGACGTTAATTCATATCGGACGTAGAATGAAATAATGTTTACATGAGTACAGGACACATAGAGCTTACAGTTACCAGATATTCATGTTTCAGGAGAACAGAAACCTGCGACGTTAAGTCATATCGGACGAAGAAAGAAATAATGTTTACATGAGTACAGGACACATAGAGCTTACAGTTACCAGATATTCATGTTTCAGGAGAACAGAAAACCTGCGACGTTAAGTCATATCGGACGAAGAATGAAATAATGTTCAATGAGTACAGGACACATAGAGCTTACAGTTACCAGATATTCATGTTTCAGGAGAACAGAAAACCTGCGACGTTAAGTCATATCGAACGAAGAATGAAATAATGTTTACATGAGTACAGGACACATAGAGCTTACAGTTACCAGATATTCATGTTTCAGGAGAACAGAAACCTGCGACGTTAAGTCATATCGGACGAAGAATGAAATAATGTTTACATGAGTACAGGACACATAGAGCTTACAGTTACCAGATATTCATGTTTCAGGAGAACAGAAACCTGCGACGTTAAGTCATATCGAACGAAGAATGAAATAATGTTTACATGAGTACAGGACACATAGAGCTTACAGTTACCAGATATTCATGTTTCAGGAGAACAGAAACCTGCGACGTTAAGTCATATCGGACGAAGAATGAAATAATGTTTACATGAGTACAGGACACATAGAGCTTACAGTTACCAGATATTCATGTTTCAGGAGAACAGAAAACCTGCGACGTTAAGTCATATCGGACGAGGAATGAAGTAACGTTTACATGAGTACAGGGTACCTAGAGCTTACAGTTACCAGACATTCATGTTTCAGGACAACAGAAACCTGCGACGTTAAGTCATATCGGACGAGGAATGAAGTAACGTTTACATGAGTACAGGGTACCTAGAGCTTACAGTTACCAGATATTCGTGTTTCAGGATAACAGAAACCTGCGACGTTAAGTCATATCAGACGAAGAATGAAACAATGTTCAATGAGTACAGGGTACCTAGAGCTTACAGTTACCAGATATTCGTGTTTCAGGATAACAGAAACCTGCGACGTTAAGTCATATCGGACGAAGAATGAAACAATGTTCAATGAGTACAGGGTACCTAGAGCTTACAGTTACCAGACATTCATGTTTCAGGATAACAGAAACCTGCGACGTTAAGTCATATCGGATGAGGAATGAAATAATGTTCAATGAGTACAGGGTACCTAGAGCTTACAGTTACCATATAATTATGTTTCAGGAGAACAGAAAACCTGCGACGTTAAGTCATATCGGACGAAGAATGAAATAATGCTTACATGAGTACAGGACACATAGAGCTTACAGTTACCAGATATTCATGTTTCAGGAGAACAGAAAACCTGCGACGTTAAGTCATATCGGACGAAGAATGAAATAATGTTTACATGAGTACAGGACACATAGAGCTTACAGTTACCAGATATTCATGTTTCAGGATAACAGAAACCTGCGACGTTAAGTCATATCGGACGATAAATGAAGTAATGTTTACATGAGTACAGGGTACATAGAGCTTACAGTTACCAGATATTCATGTTTCAGGATGACGGAAAAGCTCCAACGTTAAGTCATATCGGACGATAAATGAACTAACGTTTACATGAGTACAGGGTACATAGAGCTTACAGTTACCAGATATTCATGTTTCAGGATAACAGAAACCTGCGACGTTAAGTTATATCGGACGATAAATGAAGTAATGTTTACATGAGTACAGGGTACATAGAGCTTACAGTTACCAGATATTCATGTTTCAGGATGACGGAAAAGCTCCAACGTTAAGTCATATCGGACGATAAATGAAGTAACGTTTACATGAGTACAGGGTACATAGAGCTTACAGTTACCAGATATTCATGTTTCAGGATGACGGAAAAGCTCCAACGTTAAGTCATATCGGACGTTAAATGAAGTAATGTTTACATGAGTACAGGGTACATAGAGCTTACAGTTACCAGATATTCATGTTCCAGGATGACGGAAAAGCTCCAACGTTAAGTCATATCGGACGATAAATGAAGTAACGTTTACATGAGTACAGGACACATAGAGCTTACAGTTACCAGATATTCATGTTTCAGAATGACGGAAAAGCTCCAACTTTAAGTCATATCGGACGATAAATGAAGTAACGTTTACATGAGTACAGGGTACATAGAGCTTAGAGTTACCAGATATTCATGTTCCAGGATGATGGAAAAGCTCCAACGTTAAGTCATATCGGACGATAAATGAAGTAATGTTTACATGAGTACAGGACACATAGAGCTTACAGTTGCCAGATATTCATGTTTCAGGATGATGGAAAAGCTCCAACGTTAAGTCATATCGGACGATAAATGAAGTAACGTTTACATGATTACAGGGTACCTAGAGCTTACAGTTACCAGATATGCATGTATCAGGATAACAGAAACCTGCTACGTCAAGTCATATCGAAGAACTTAACAATGTTCAAAGAGTACAAGGTACCTAGAGCTTACAGTTACCAGATATTCATGTTTCAGGATAACAGAAACCTGCGACGTTAAGACATATCGGACGAAGAATAAAACAATGTTCAATGAGTACAGGGTACATAGAGCGTACAGTTACCAGATATTCATGTTCCAGGATGACGGAAAATTTCCAACGTTAAGTCATATCGGACGATAAATGAAGTAACGTTTACATGATTACAGGGTACCTAGAGCTTCCAGTTACCAGATATGCATGTTTCAGGATAACAGAAACCTGCTACGTTAAGTCATATCGGACGAAGAACAAAACAATGTTCAATGAGTACAGGGTACATAGAGCTTACAGTTACCAGATATTCATGTTCCAGGATGACGGAAAAGCTCCAACGTTAAGTCATATCGGACGATAAATGAAGTAACGTTTACATGATTACAGGGTACCTAGAGCTTACAGTTACCAGATATGCATGTTTCAGGAAAACAGAAACCTGCTACGTTAAGTCATATCGGACGAAGTATAAAACAATGTTCAATGAGTACAGGGTACCTAGAGCTTACAGTTACCAGATATTCATGTTCCAGGATAACAGAAACCTGCGACGTTAAGTCATATCGGACGAAGAATGAAACAATGTTCAATGAGTACAGGGTACCTAGAGCTTACAGTTACCAGATATTCGTGTTTCAGGATAACAGAAACCTGCGACGTTAAGTCATATCGGACGAAGAATAAAACAATGTTCAATGAGTACAGGGTACCTAGAGCTTACAGTTACCAGATATTCATGTTTCAGGATAACAGAAACCTGCGACGTTAAGTCATATCGGACGAAGAATAAAACAATGTTCAATGAGTACAGGGTACATAGAGCTTACAGTTACCAGATATTCATGTTTCAGGATAACAGAAACCTGCGACGTTAAGTCATATCGGACGAAGAATGAAACAATGTTCAATGAGTACAGGGTACCTAGAGCTTACAGTTACCAGATATTCGTGTTTCAGGATAACAGAAACCTGCGACGTTAAGTCATATCGGACGAAGAATGAAATAATGTTCAATGAGTACAGGGTACCTAGAGCTTACAGTTACCAGATATTCATGTTTCAGGATAACAGAAACCTGCGACGTTAAGTCATATCGGACGAAGAATGAAATAATGTTTACATGAGTACAGGGTACCTAGAGCTTACAGTTAGCAGATATTCATGTTTCAGGATAACAGAAACCTGCGACGTTAAGTCATATCGGATGAGGAATAAAATAATGTTTACATGAGTACAGGGTACCTAGAGCTTACAGTTACCAGATATTCATGTTTCAGGAGAACAGAAAACCTGCGACGTTAAGTCATATCGGACGAAGAATGAAATAATGTTTACATGAGTACAGGACACATAGAGCTTACAGTAACCAGATATTCATGTTTCAGGAGAACAGAAAACCTGCGACGTTAAGTCATATCGGACGAAGAATGAAATAATGTTTACATGAGTACAGGACACATAGAGCTTACAGTTACCAGATATTCATGTTTCAGGAGAACAGAAAACCTGCGACGTTAGGTCATATCGGACGATAAGGGAAGTAACGTTTACATGAGTACAGGGTACATAGAGCTTACAGTTACCAGATATTCATGTTCCAGGATGACGGAAAAGCTCCAACGTTAAGTCATATCGGACGATAAATGAAGTAACGTTTACATGAGTACAGGACACATAGAGCCTACAGTTACCAGATACTCATGTTTCAGGATGACGGAAAAGCTCCAACGTTAAGTCATATCGGACGATAAATGAAGTAACGTTTACATGAGTACAGGGTACCTAGAGCTTACAGTTACCAGATATTCATGTTCCAGGATGACGGAAAAGCTCCAACGTTAAGTCATATCGGACGATAAATGAAGTAATGTTTACATGAGTACAGGACACATAGAGCTTACAGTTACCAGATATTCATGTTTCAGGATGACGGAAAAGCTCCAACGTTAAGTCATATCGGACGATAAATGAAGTAAAGTTTACATGAGTACAGGGTACATAGAGCTTACAGTTACCAGATATTCATGTTCCAGGATGACGGAAAAGCTCCAACGTTAAGTCATATCGGACGATAAATGAAGTAATGTTTCCATGAGTACAGGACACATAGAGCTTACAGTTACCAGATATTCATGTTCCAGGATGATGAAAAAGCTCCAACGTTAAGTCATATCGGACGATAAATGAAGTAACGTTTACATGATTACAGGGTACCTAGAGCTTACAGTTACCAGATATGCATGTTTCAGGATAACAGAAACCTGCTACGTTAAGTCATATCGGACGAAGAACAAAACAATGTTCAATGATTACAGGGTACCTAGAGCTTACAGTTACCAGATATTCATGTTTCAGGATAACAGAAACCTGCGACGTTAAGTCATATCGGACGAAGAATAAAACAATGTTCAATGAGTACATGGTACATAGAGCTTACAGTTACCAGATATTCATGTTCCAGGATGACGGAAAAGCTCCAACGTTAAGTCATATCGGACGATAAATGAAGTAACGTTTACATGATTACAGGGTACCTAGAGCTTACAGTTACCAGATATGCATGTTTCAGGATAACAGAAACCTGCTACGTTAAGTCATATCGGACGAAGAACAAAACAATGTTCAATGAGTACAGGGTACATAGAGCTTACAGTTACCAGATATTCATGTTTCAGGATAACAGAAACCTGCGAAGTTAAGTCATATCGGACGAAGAATAAAACAATGTTCAATGAGTACAGGGTACATAGAGCTTACAGTTACCAGATATTCATGTTCCAGGATAACAGAAACCTGCGACGTTAAGTCATATCGGACGATAAATGAAGTAACGTTTACATGATTACAGGGTACCTAGAGCTTACAGTTACCAGATATGCATGTTTCAGGATAACAGAAACCTGCTACGTTAAGTCATATCGGACGAAGAACAAAACAATGTTCAATTAGTACAGGGTACCTAGAGCTTACAGTTACCAGATATTCATGTTTCAGGATAACAGAAACCTGCGACGTTAAGTCGTATCGGACGAAGAATAAAACAATGTTCAATGAGTACAGGGTACATAGAGCTTACAGTTACCAGATATTCATGTTCCAGGATGACGGAAAAGCTCCAACGTTAAGTCATATCGGACGATAAATGAAGTAACGTTTACATGATTACAGGGTACCTAGAGCTTACAGTTAGCAGATATGCATGTTTCAGGATAACAGAAACCTGCGACGTTAAGTCATATCGGACGAAGAATGAAATAATGTTTACATGAGTACAGGACACATAGAGCTTACAGTTACCAGATATTCATGTTTCAGGATAACAGAAACCTGCGACGTTAAGTCATATCGGACGAAGAATGAAATAATGTTTACATGAGTACAGGACACACAGAGCTTACAGTTACCAGATATTCATGTTTCAGGATAACAGAAACCTGCGACGTTAAGTCATATCGGACGAAGAATGAAATAATGTTTACATGAGTACAGGACACATAGAGCTTACGGTTACCAGATATTCATGTTTCAGGAGAACAGAAACCTGCGACGTTAAGTCATATCGGACGAAGAATGAAGTAATGTTTACATGAGTACAGGACACATAGAGCTTACAGTTACCAGATATTCATGTTTCAGGAGAACAGAAACCTGCGAAGTTAAGTCATATCGGACGAGGAATGAAGTAATGTTTACATGAGTACAGGACACACAGAGCTTACAGTTACCAGATATTCATGTTTCAGGATAACAGAAACCTGCGACGTTAAGTCATATCGGACGAAGAATGAAATAATGTTTACATGAGTACAGGACACATAGAGCTTACAGTTACCAGATATTCATGTTTCAGGAGAACAGAAAACCTGCGACGTTAAGTCATATCGGACGAAGAATGAAGTAATGTTTACATGAGTACAGGACACATAGAGCTTACAGTTACCAGATATTCATGTTTCAGGAGAACAGAAAACCTGCGACGTTAAGTCATATCGGACGAAGAATGAAGTAATGTTTACATGAGTACAGGACACACAGAGCTTACAGTTACCAGATATTCATGTTTCAGGAGAACAGAAAACCTGCGACGTTAAGTCATATCGGACGAAGAATGAAATAATGTTTACATGAGTACAGGACACATAGAGCTTACAGTTACCAGATATTCATGTTTCAGGATAACAGAAACCTGCGACGTTAAGTCATATCGGACGAAGAATGAAATAATGTTTACATGAGTACAGGACACATAGAGCTTACAGTTACCAGATATTCATGTTTCAGGATAACAGAAACCTGCGACGTTAAGTCATATCGGACGAAGAATGAAATAATGTTTCATGAGTACAGGACACATAGAGCTTACAGTTACCAGATATTCATGTTTCAGGAGAACAGAAACCTGCGACGTTAAGTCATATCGGACGAAGAATGAAGTAATGTTTACATGAGTACAGGACACATAGAGCTTACAGTTACCAGATATTCATGTTTCAGGAGAACAGAAACCTGCGACGTTAAGTCATATCGGACGAAGAATGAAGTAATGTTTACATGAGTAGAGGACACATAGAGCTTACAGTTACCAGATATTCATGTTTCAGGAGAACAAAAACCTGCGACGTTAAGTCATATCGGACGAGGAATGAAGTAATGTTTACATGAGTACAGGACACAGAGCTTACAGTTACCAGATATTCATGTTTCAGGAGAACAGAAACCTGCGACGTTAAGTCATATCGGACGAAGAATGAAGTAATGTTTACATGAGTACAGGACACATAGGGCTTACAGTTACCAGATATTCATGTTTCAGGAGAACAGAAAACCTGCGACGTTAAGTCATATCGGACGAAGAATGAAATAATGTTTACATGAGTACAGGACACATAGAGCTTACAGTTACCAGATATTCATGTTTCAGGATAACAGAAACCTGCGACGTTAAGTCATATCGGACGAAGAATGAAATAATGTTTACATGAGTACAGGACACATAGAGCTTACAGTTACCAGATATTCATGTTTCAGGATAACAGAAACCTGCGACGTTAAGTCATATCGGACGAAGAATGAAATAAGTTTTACATGAGTACAGGACACATAGAGCTTACAGTTACCAGATATTCATGTTTCAGGAGAACAGAAAACCTGTGACGTTAAGTCATGTCGGACGAAGAATGAAATAATGTTTACATGAGTACAGGACAAATAGAGCTTACAGTTACCAGATATTCATGTTTCAGGATAACAGAAACCTGCGACGTTAAGTCATATCGGACGAAGAATGAAATAATGTTTACATGAGTACAGGACACATAGAGCTTACAGTTACCAGATATTCATGTTTCAGGATAACAGAAAACCTGCGACGTTAAGTCATATCGGACGAAGAATGAAATAATGTTTACATGAGTACAGGACACATAGAGCTTACAGTTACCAGATATTCATGTTTCAGGATAACAGAAACCTGCGACGTTAAGTCATATCGGACGATAAATGAAGTAACGTTTACAGGAGTACAGGGTACATAGAGCTTACAGTTACTAGATATTCATGTTCCAGGATGACGGAAAAGCTCCAACGTTAAGTCATATCGGACAATAAATGAAGTAACGTTTACATGAGTACAGGACACATAGAGCTTACAGTTACCAGATATTCATGTTTCAGGATGACGGAAAGGCTCCAACGTTAAGTCATATCGGACGATAAATGAAGTAACGTTTGCATGAGTACAGGGTACATAGAGCTTACAGTTACCAGATATTCATGTTCCAGGATGACGGAAAAGCTCCAACGTTAAGTCATATCGGACGATAAATGAAGTAATGTTTACATGAGTACAGGACACATAGAGCTTACAGTTACCAGATATTCATGTTCCAGGATGACGGAAAAGCTCCAACGTTAAGTCATATCGGACGATAAATGAAGTAACGTTTACATGATTACAGGGTACCTAGAGCTTACAGTTACCAGATATGCATGTTTCAGGATAACAGAAACCTGCTACGTTAAGTCATATCGGACGAAGAATAAAACAATGTTCAATGAGTACAGGGTACCTAGAGCTTACAGTTACCAGATATTCATGTTTCAGGATAACAGAAACCTGCGACGTTAAGTCATATCGGACGAAGAATAAAACAATGTTCAATGAGTACAGGGTTAATAGAGCTTACAGTTACCAGATATTCATGTTCCAGGATGACGGAAAAGCTCCAAAGTTAAGTCATATCGGACGATAAATGAAGTAACGTTTACATGATTACAGGGTACCTAGAGCTTACAGTTACCAGATATGCATGTTTCAGGATAACAGAAACCTGCTACGTTAAGTCATATCGGACGAAGAATAAAACAATGTTCAATGAGTACAGGGTACCTAGAGCTTACAGTTACCAGATATTCATGTTTCAGGATAACAGAAACCTGCGACGTTAAGTCATATCGGACGAAGAATAAAACAATGTTCAATGAGTACAGGGTACCTAGAGCTTACAGTTACCAGATATTCATGTTTCAGGATAACAGAAACCTGCTACGTTAAGTCATATCGGACGAAGAATAAAACAATGTTCAATGAGTACAGGGTACCTAGAGATTACAGTTACCAGATATTCATGATTCGGGATAACGGAAAAGCTCAAACGTTAAGTCATATCGGACGATAAATGAAGTAAAGTTTACATGCGTACAGGGTACCTAGAGCTTACAGTTACCAGATATGCATGTTTCAGGATAACAGAAACCTGCGACGTTAAGTCATATCGGACGAAGAATAAAACAATGTTCAATGAGTACAGGGTACCTAGAGCTTACAGTTACCAGATATTCATGTTTCAGGATAACAGAAACCTGCTACGTTAAGTCATATCGGACGAAGAATAAAACAATGTTCAATGAGTACAGGGTACCTAGAGCTTACAGTTACCAGATATTCATGTTTCAGGATAATGGAAACCTGCTACGTTAAGTCATATCGGACGAAGAATAAAACAATGTTCAATGAGTACAGGGTACCTAGAGCTTACAGTTACCAGATATTCATGTTTCAGGATAACAGAAACCTGCGACGTTAAGTCATATCGGACGAAGAATAAAACAATGTTCAATGAGTACTGGGTACCTAGAGCTTACAGTTACCAGATATGCATGTTTCAGGATAACAGAAACCTGCGACGTTAAGTCATATCGGACGAAGAATAAAACAATGTTCAATGAGTACAGGGTACCTAGAGCTTACAGTTACCAGATATTCATGTTTCAGGATAACAGAAACCTGCTACGTTAAGTCATATCGGACGAAGAATAAAACAATGTTCAATGAGTACAGGGTACCTAGAGCTTACAGTTACCAGATATTCATGTTTCAGGATAATGGAAACCTGCTACGTTAAGTCATATCGGACGAAGAATAAAACAATGTTCAATGAGTACAGGGTACCTAGAGCTTACAGTTACCAGATATTCATGTTTCAGGATAACAGAAACCTGCTACGTTAAGTCATATCGGACGAAGAATAAAACAATGTTCAATGAGTACAGGGTACCTAGAGGTTACAGTTACCAGATATTCATGTTTCGGGATAACGGAAAAGCTCAAACGTTAAGTCATATCGGACGATAAATGAAGTAACGTTTACATGAGTACAGGGTACCTAGAGCTTACAGTTACCAGATATTCATGTTTCAGGATAACAGAAACCTGCGACGTTAAGTCATATCGGACGAAGAATAAAACAACGTTCAATGAGTACAGGGTACCTAGAGCTTACAGTTACCAGATATTCATGTTTCAGGATAACAGAAACCTGCGACGTTAAGTCATATCGGACGAAGAATAAAACAATGTTCAATGAGTACAGGGTACATAGAGCTTACAGTTACCAGATATTCATGTTTCAGGATAACAGAAACCTGCGACGTTAAGTCATATCGGACGAAGAATGAAACAATGTTCAATGAGTACAGGGTACCTAGAGCTTACAGTTACCAGATATTCGTGTTTCAGGATAACAGAAACCTGCGACTTTAAGTCATATCGGACGAGGAATGAAATAATGTTTACATGAGTACAGGGTACCTAGAGCTTACAGTTACCAGATATTCATGTTTCAGGAGAACAGAAAACCTGCGACATTAAGTCATATCGGACGAAGAATGAAATAATGTTTACATGAGTACAGGACACATAGAGGTTACAGTTACCAGATATTCATGTTTCAGGATAACAGAAACCTGCGACGTTAAGTCATATCGGACGAAGAATGAAATAATGTTTACATGAGTACAGGACACATAGAGCTTACAGTTACCAGATATTCATGTTTCAGGATAACAGAAACCTGCGACGTTAAGTCATATCGGACGAAGAATGAAATAATGTTTACATGAGTACAGGACACATAGAGCTTACAGTTACCAGATATTCATGTTTCAGGATAACAGAAACCTGCGACGTTAAGTCATATCGGACGATAAATGAAGTAACGTTTACAGGAGTACAGGGTACATAGAGCTTACAGTTACTAGATATTCATGTTCCAGGATGACGGAAAAGCTCCAACGTTAAGTCATATCGGACAATAAATGAAGTAACGTTTACATGAGTACAGGACACATAGAGCTTACAGTTACCAGATATTCATGTTTCAGGATGACGGAAAGGCTCCAACGTTAAGTCATATCGGACGATAAATGAAGTAACGTTTGCATGAGTACAGGGTACATAGAGCTTACAGTTACCAGATATTCATGTTCCAGGATGACGGAAAAGCTCCAACGTTAAGTCATATCGGACGATAAATGAAGTAATGTTTACATGAGTACAGGACACATAGAGCTTACAGTTACCAGATATTCATGTTCCAGGATGACGGAAAAGCTCCAACGTTAAGTCATATCGGACGATAAATGAAGTAACGTTTACATGATTACAGGGTACCTAGAGCTTACAGTTACCAGATATGCATGTTTCAGGATAACAGAAACCTGCTACGTTAAGTCATATCGGACGAAGAATAAAACAATGTTCAATGAGTACAGGGTACCTAGAGCTTACAGTTACCAGATATTCATGTTTCAGGATAACAGAAACCTGCGACGTTAAGTCATATCGGACGAAGAATAAAACAATGTTCAATGAGTACAGGGTTAATAGAGCTTACAGTTACCATATATTCATGTTCCAGGATGACGGAAAAGCTCCAAAGTTAAGTCATATCGGACGATAAATGAAGTAACGTTTACATGATTACAGGGTACCTAGAGCTTACAGTTACCAGATATGCATGTTTCAGGATAACAGAAACCTGCTACGTTAAGTCATATCGGACGAAGAATAAAACAATGTTCAATTAGTACAGGGTACCTAGAGCTTACAGTTACCAGATATTCATGTTTCAGGATAACAGAAACCTGCGACGTTAAGTCATATCGGACGAAGAATAAAACAATGTTCAATGAGTACAGGGTACCTAGAGCTTACAGTTACCAGATATTCATGTTTCAGGATAACAGAAACCTGCTACGTTAAGTCATATCGGACGAAGAATAAAACAATGTTCAATGAGTACAGGGTACCTAGAGATTACAGTTACCAGATATTCATGATTCGGGATAACGGAAAAGCTCAAACGTTAAGTCATATCGGACGATAAATGAAGTAAAGTTTACATGCGTACAGGGTACCTAGAGCTTACAGTTACCAGATATGCATGTTTCAGGATAACAGAAACCTGCGACGTTAAGTCATATCGGACGAAGAATAAAACAATGTTCAATGAGTACAGGGTACCTAGAGCTTACAGTTACCAGATATTCATGTTTCATGATAACAGAAACCTGCTACGTTAAGTCATATCGGACGAAGAATAAAACAATGTTCAATGAGTACAGGGTACCTAGAGCTTACAGTTACCAGATATTCATGTTTCAGGATAATGGAAACCTGCTACGTTAAGTCATATCGGACGAAGAATAAAACAATGTTCAATGAGTACAGGGTACCTAGAGCTTACAGTTACCAGATATTCATGTTTCAGGATAACAGAAACCTGCGACGTTAAGTCATATCGGACGAAGAATAAAACAATGTTCAATGAGTACAGGGTACCTAGAGCTTACAGTTACCAGATATTCATGTTTCAGGATAACAGAAACCTGCTACGTTAAGTCATATCGGACGAAGAATAAAACAATGTTCAATGAGTACAGGGTACCTAGAGCTTACAGTTACCAGATATTCATGTTTCAGGATAACAGAAACCTGCTACGTTAAGTCATATCGGACGAAGAATAAAACAATGTTCAATGAGTACAGGGTACCTAGAGGTTACATTTACCAGATATTCATGTTTCGGGATAACGGAAAAGCTCAAACGTTAAGTCATATCGGACGATAAATGAAGTAACGTTTACATGAGTACAGGGTACCTAGAGCTTACAGTTACCAGATATTCATGTTTCAGGATAACAGAAACCTGCGACGTTAAGTCATATCGGACGAAGAATAAAACAATGTTCAATGAGTACAGGGTACCTAGAGCTTACAGTTACCAGATATTCATGTTTCAGGATAACAGAAACCTGCGACGTTAAGTCATATCGGACGAAGAATAAAACAATGTTCAATGAGTACAGGGTACATAGAGCTTACAGTTACCAGATATTCATGTTTCAGGATAACAGAAACCTGCGACGTTAAGTCATATCGGACGAAGAATGAAACAATGTTCAATGAGTACAGGGTACCTAGAGCTTACAGTTACCAGATATTCGTGTTTCAGGATAACAGAAACCTGCGACTTTAAGTCATATCGGACGAAGAATAAAACAATGTTCAATGAGTACAGGGTACCTAGAGCTTACAGTTACCAGATATTCCTGTTTCAGGATAACAGAAACCTGCGACGTTAAGTCATATCGGACGAAGAATAAAACAATGTTCAATGAGTACAGGGTACATAGAGCTTACAGTTACCAGATATTCATGTTTCAGGATAACAGAAACCTGCGACGTTAAGTCATATCGGACGAAGAATGAAACAATGTTCAATGAGTACAGGGTACCTAGAGCTTACAGTTACCAGATATTCGTGTTTCAGGATAACAGAAACCTGCGACGTTAAGTCATATCGGACGAAGAATGAAATAATGTTCAATGAGTACAGGACACATAGAGCTTACAGTTACCAGATATTCATGTTTCAGGATAACAGAAACCTGCGACGTTAAGTCATATCGGACGAGGAATGAAATAATGTTCAATGAGTACAGGGTACCTAGAGCTACAAGTTACCAGACATTCATGTTTCAGGATAACAGAAACCTGCGACGTTAAGTCATATCGGACGAGGAATGAAATAATGTTTACATGAGTACAGGACACATAGAGCTTACGGTTACCAGATATTCATGTTTCAGGAGAACAGAAAACCTGCGACGTTAAGTCATATCGGACGAAGAATGAAATAATGTTTACATGAGTACAGGACACATAGAGCTTACAGTTACCAGATATTCATGTTTCAGGAGAACAGAAAACCTGCGACGTTAAGTCATATCGGACGAAGAATGAAATAATGTTTACATGAGTACAGGACACATAGAGCTTACAGTTACCAGATATTCATGTTTCAGGATAACAGAAACCTGCGACGTTAAGTCATATCGGACGAAGAATGAAATAATGTTTACATGAGTACAGGACACATAGAGCTTACAGTTACCAGATATGCATGTTTCAGGAGAACAGAAAACCTGCGACGTTAAGTCATATCGGACGAAGAATGAAATAATGTTTACATGAGTACAGGACACATAGAGCTTACAGTTACCAGATATTCATGTTTCAGGATAACAGAAACCTGACGTTAAGTCATATCGGATGAAGAATGAAGTAATGTTTACATGAGTACAGGACACATAGAGCTTACAGTTACCAGATATTCATGTTTCAGGAGAACAGAAAACCTGCGACGTTAAGTCATATCGGACGAAGAATGAAGTAATGTTTACATGAGTACAGGACACAAAGAGCTTACAGTTACCAGATATTCATATTTCAGGAGAACAGAAAAACTGTGACGTTAAGTCATATCGGACGAAGAATGAAGTAATGTTTACATGAGTACAGGACACACAGAGCTTACAGTTACCAGATATTCATGTTTCAGGATAACAGAAACCTGCGACGTTAAGTCATATCGGACGAAGAATGAAATAATGTTTACATGAGTACAGGACACATAGAGCTTACAGTTACCAGATATTCATGTTTCAGGATAACAGAAACCTGCGACGTTAAGTCATATCGGACGAAGAATGAAATAATGTTTACATGAGTACAGGACACATAGAGCTTACAGTTTCCAGATATTCATGTTTCAGGAGAACAGAAACCTGCGATGTTAAGTCATATCGGACGAAGAATGAAGTAATGTTTACATGAGTACAGGACACATAGAGCTTACAGTTACCAGATATTCATGTTTCAGGAGAACAGAAACCTGCGACGTTAAGTCATATCGGACGAGGAATGAAGTAATGTTTACATGAGTACAGGACACATAGAGCTTACAGTTACCAGATATTCATGTTTCAGGAGAACAGAAACCTGCGACGTTAAGTCATATCGGACGAAGAATGAAGTAATGTTTACATGAGTACAGGAAACATAGAGCTTACAGTTACCAGATATTCATGTTTCAGGAGAACAGAAAACCTGCGACGTTAAGTCATATCGGACGAAGAATGAAATAATGTTTACATGAGTACAGGACACATAGAGCTTACAGTTACCAGATATTCATGTTTCAGGATAACAGAAACCTGCGACGTTAAGTCATATCGGACGAAGAATGAAATAATGTTTACATGAGTACAGGACACATAGAGCTTACAGTTACCAGATATTCATGTTTCAGGAGAACAGAAAGCCTGCGACGTTAAGTCATATCGGACGAAGAATGAAATAATGTTTACATGAGTACAGGACAAATAGAGCTTACAGTTACCAGATATTCATGTTTCAGGATAACAGAAACCTGCGACGTTAAGTCATATCGGACGAAGAATGAAATAATGTTTACATGAGTACAGGACACATAGAGCTTACAGTTACCAGATATTCATGTTTCAGGAGAACAGAAAACCTCCGACGTTAAGTCATATCGGACGAAGAATGAAATAATGTTTACATGAGTACAGGACACATAGAGCTTACAGTTACCAGATATTCGTGTTTCAGGATAACAGAAACCTGCGACGTTAAGTCATATCGGGCGAAGAATGAAACAATGTTCAATGAGTACAGGGTACCTAGAGCTTACAGTTACCAGATATTCATGTTTCAGGATAACAGAAACCTGCGACGTTAAATCATATCGGACGAGGAATGAAATAATGTTTACATGAGTACAGGGTACCTAGAGCTTACAGTTACCAGATATTCATGTTTCAGGAGAACAGAAAACCTGCGACATTAAGTCATATCGGACGAAGAATGAAATAATGTTTACATGAGTACAGGACACATAGAGGTTACAGTTACCAGATATTCATGTTTCAGGATAACAGAAACCTGCGACGTTAAGACATATCGGACGAAGAATGAAATAATGTTTACATGAGTACAGGACACATAGAGCTTACAGTTACCAGATATTCATGTTTCAGGATAACAGAAACCTGCGACGTTAAGTCATATCGGACGAAGAATGAAATAATGTTTACATGAGTACAGGACACATAGAGCTTACAGTTACCAGATATTCATGTTTCAGGATAACAGAAACCTGCGACGTTAAGTCATATCGGACGATAAATGAAGTAACGTTTACAGGAGTACAGGGTACATAGAGCTTACAGTTACCAGATATTCATGTTCCAGGATGACGGAAAAGCTCCAACGTTAAGTCATATCGGACGATAAATGAAGTAACGTTTACATGAGTACAGGACACATAGAGCTTACAGTTACCAGATATTCATGTTTCAGGATGACGGAAAGGCTCCAACGTTAAGTCATATCGGACGATAAATGAAGTAACGTTTACATGAGTACAGGGTACATAGAGCTTACAGTTACCAGATATTCATGTTCCAGGATGACGGAAAAGCTCCAACGTTAAGTCATATCGGACGATAAATGAAGTAATGTTTACATGAGTACAGGACACATAGAGCTTACAGTTACCAGATATTCATGTTCCAGGATGACGGAAAAGCTCCAACGTTAAGTCATATCGGACGATAAATGAAGTAACGTTTACATGATTACAGGGTACCTAGAGCTTACAGTTACCAGATATGCATGTTTCAGGATAACAGAAACCTGCTACGTTAAGTCATATCGGACGAAGAATAAAACAATGTTCAATGAGTACAGGGTACCTAGAGCTTACAGTTACCAGATATTCTTGTTTCAGGATAACAGAAACCTGCGACGTTAAGTCATATCGGACGAAGAATAAAACAATGTTCAATGAGTACAGGGTACATAGAGCTTACAGTTACCAGATATTCATGTTCCAGGATGACGGAAAAGCTCCAAAGTTAAGTCATATCGGACGATAAATGAAGTAACGTTTACATGATTACAGGGTACCTAGAGCTTACAGTTACCAGATATGCATGTTTCAGGATAACAGAAACCTGCTACGTTAAGTCATATCGGACGAAGAATAAAACAATGTTCAATGAGTAGAGGGTACCTAGAGCTTACAGTTACCAGATATTCATGTTTCAGGATAACAGAAACCTGCGACGTTAAGTCATATCGGACGAAGAATAAAACAATGTTCAATGAGTACAGGGTACCTAGAGCTTACAGTTACCAGAAATTCATGTTTCAGGATAACAGAAACCTGCTACGTTAAGTCATATCGGACGAAGAATAAAACAATGTTCAATGAGTACAGGGTACCTAGAGCTTACAGTTACCAGATATTCATGTTTCAGGATAACAGAAACCTGCTACGTTAAGTCATATCGGACGAAGAATAAAACAATGTTCAATGAGTACAGGGTACCTAGAGGTTACAGTTACCAGATATTCATGTTTCGGGATAACGGAAAAGCTCAAACGTTAAGTCATATCGGACGATAAATGAAGTAACGTTTACATGAGTACAGGGTACCTAGAGCTTACAGTTACCAGATATGCATGTTTCAGGATAACAGAAACCTGCGACGTTAGGTCATATCGGACGAAGAATAAAACAATGTTCAATGAGTACAGGGTACCTAGAGCTTACAGTTACCAGATATTCATGTTTCAGGATAACAGAAACCTGCGACGTTAAGTCATATCGGACGAAGAATAAAACAATGTTCAATGAGTACAGGGTACATAGAGCTTACAGTTACCAGATATTCATGTTTCAGGATAACAGAAACCTGCGACGTTAAGTCATATCGGACGAAGAATGAAACAATGTTCAATGAGTACAGGGTACCTAGAGCTTACAGTTACCAGATATTCGTGTTTCAGGATAACAGAAACCAGCGACGTTAAGTCATATCGGACGAAGAATAAAACAATGTTCAATGAGTACAGGGCACCTAGAGCATAGAGTTACCAGATATTCCTGTTTCAGGATAACAGAAACCTGCGACGTTAAGTCATATCGGACGAAGAATAAAACAATGTTCAATGAGTACAGGGTACATAGAGCTTATAGTTACCAGATATTCATGTTTCAGGATAACAGAAACCTGCGACGTTAAGTCATATCGGACGAAGAATGAAACAATGTTCAATGAGTACAGGGTACCTAGAGCTTACAGTTACCAGATATTCGTGTTTCAGGATAACAGAAACCTGCGACGCTAAGTCATATCGGACGAAGAATGAAATAATGTTCAATGAGTACAGGGTACCTAGAGCTTACAGTTACCAGATATTCATGTTTCAGGATAACAGAAACCTGCGACGTTAAGTCATATCGGACGAAGAATGAAATAATGTTTAAATGAGTACAGGACACATAGAGCTTACAGTTACCAGATATTCATGTTTCAGGATAACAGAAACCTGCGACGTTAAGTCATATCGGACGAGGAATGAAATAATGTTTACATGAGTACAGGGTACCTAGAGCTTACAGTTACCAGATATTCATGTTTCAGGAGAACAGAAAACCTGCGACGTTAAGTCATATCGGACGAAGAATGAAATAATGTTTACATGAGTACAGGACACATAGAGCTTACAGTAACCAGATATTCATGTTTCAGGAGAACAGAAAACCTGCGACGTTAAGTCATATCGGACGAAGAATGAAATAATGTTTATATGAGTACAGGACACATAGAGCTTACAGTTACCAGATATTCATGTTTCAGGAGAACAGAAAACCTGCGACGTTAAGTCATATCGGACGAAGAATGAAATAATGTTTACATGAGTACAGGACACATAGAGCTTACAGTTACCAGATATTCATGTTTCAGGATAACAGAAACCTGCGACGTTAAGTCATATCGGACGAAGAATAAAACAATGTTCAATGAGTACAGGGTACCTAGAGCTTACAGTTACCAGATATTCATGTTTCAGGATAACAGAAACCTGCGACGTTAAGTCATATCGGACGAAGAATGAAATAATGTTTACATGAGTACAGGACACATAGAGCTTACAGTTACCAGATATCCATGTTTCAGGAGAACAGAAAACCTGCGACGTTAAGTCATATCGGACGAAGAATGAAATAATGTTTACATGAGTACAGGACACATAGAGCTTACAGTTACCAGATATTCATGTTTCAGGATAACAGAAACCTGACGTTAAGTCATATCGGACGAAGAGTGAAATAATGTTTACATGAGTACAGGGTACCTAGAGCTTACAGTTACCAGATATTCATGTTTCAGGAGAACAGAAACCTGCGACGTTAAGTCATATCGGACGAAGAATGAAATAATGTTTACATGAGTACAGGGTACCTAGAGCTTACAGTTACCAGATATTCATGTTTCAGGAGAACACAAAACCTGCGACGTTAGGTCATATCGGACGAAGAATAATATAATGTTTACATGAGTACAGGACACATAGAGCTTACAGTTACCAGATATGCATGTTTCAGGAGATCAGAAAACCTGCGACGTTAAGTCATATCGGACGAAGAATGAAATAATGTTTACGTGAGTACAGGACACATAGAGGTTACAGTTACCAGATATTCATGTTTCAGGATAACAGAAACCTGACGTTAAGTCATATCGGATGAAGAATGATATAATGTTTACATGAGTACAGGACACATAGAGCTTACAGTAACCAGATATTCATGTTTCAGGAGAACAGAAAAACTGCGACGTTAAGTCATATCGGACGAAGAATGAAATAATGTTTACATGAGTACAGGACACATAGAGTTTACAGTTACCAGATATTCATGTTTCAGGATAACAGAAACCTGCGACGTTAAGTCATATCGGACGAAGCATGAAATAATGTTTACATGAGTACAGGACACATAGAGCTTACAGTTACCAGATATTCATGTTTCAGGAGAACAGAAAAACTGCGACGTTAAGTCATATCGGACGAACAATGAAATAATGTTTACATGAGTACAGGACTCATAGAGCTTACAGTTACCAGATATGCATGTTTCAGGATAACAGAAACCTGCGACGTTAAGTCATATCGGACGAAGAATGAAATAATGTTTACATGAGTACAGGACACATAGAGCTTACAGTTACCAGATATTCATGTTTCAGGAGAACAGAAAACCTGCGACGTTAAGTCATATCGGACGAAGAATGAAATAATGTTTACATGAGTACAGGACACATAGAGCTTACAGTTACCAGATATTCATGTTTCAGGATAACAGAAACCTGCGACGTTAAGTCATATCGGATGAAGAATGAAGTAATGTTTACATGAGTACAGGACACATAGAGCTTACAGTTACCAGATATTCATGTTTCAGGATAACAGAAACCTGCGACGTTAAGTCATATCGGACGAAGAATGAAATAATGTTTACATGAGTACAGGACACATAGAGCTTACAGTTACCAGATATTCATGTTTCAGGATAACAGAAACCTGCGACGTTAAGTCATATCGGACGAAGAATGAAATAATGTTTACATGAGTACAGGACACATAGAGCTTACAGTTACCAGATATTCGTGTTTCAGGAGAACAGAAAACCTGCGACGTTAAGTCATATCGTACGAAGAATGAAGTAATGTTTACATGAGTACAGGACACATAGAGCTTACAGTTACCAGATATTCATGTTTCAGGAGAACAGAAAAACTGCGACGTTAAGTCATATCAGACGAAGAATGAAGTAATGTTTACATGAGTACAGGACACATAGAGCTTACAGTTACCAGATATTCATGTTTCAGGATAACAGGAACCTGCGACGTTAAGTCATATCGGACGAAGAATGAAATAATGTTTACATGAGTACAGGACACATAGAGCTTACAGTTACCAGATATTCATGTTTCAGGAGAACAGAAAACCTGTGACGTTAAGTCATATCGGACGAAGAATGAAGTAATGTTTACATCAGTACAGGACACATAGAGCTTACAGTTACCAGATATTCATGTTTCAGGAGAACAGAAAAACTGCGACGTTAAGTCATATCGGACGAAGAATGAAGTAATGTTTACATGAGTACAGGACACATAGAGCTTACAGTTACCAGATATTCATGTTTCAGGATAACAGAAACCTGCGACGTTAAGTCATATCGGACGAAGAATGAAATAATGTTTACATGAGTACAGGACACATAGAGCTTACAGTTACCAGATATTCATGTTTCAGGATAACAGAAACCTGCGACGTTAAGTCATATCGGACGAAGAATGAAATAATGTTTACATGAGTACAGGACACATAGAGCTTACAGTTACCAGATATTCATGTTTCAGGATAACAGAAACCTGCGACGTTAAGTCATATCGGACGAAGAATGAAATAATATTTACATGAGTACAGGACACATAGAGCTTACAGTTACCAGATATTCATGTTTCAGGAGAACAGAAAACCTGCGACGTTAAGTCATATCGGACGAAGAATGAAATAATGTTTACATGAGTACAGGACACATAGAGCTTACAGTTACCAGATATTCATGTTTCAGGATAACAGAAACCTGCGACGTTAGGTCATATCGGACGAAGAATGAAATAATGTTTACATGAGTACAGGACACATAGAGCTTACAGTTACCAGATATTCATGTTTCAGGAGAACAGAAAACCTTAGACGTTAAGTCATATCGGACGAAGAATGAAATAATGTTTACATGAGTACAGGACACATAGAGCTTATGGTTACCAGATATTCGTGTTTCAGGATAACAGAAACCTGCGACGTTAAGTCATATCGGACGAAGAATGAAACAATGTTCAATGAGTACAGGGTACCTAGAGCTTACAGTTACCAGATATTCATGTTGCAGGATAACAGAAACCTGCGACGTTAAGTCATATCGGATGAGGAATGAAATAATGTTTACATGAGTACAGGGTACCTAGAGCTTACATTTACCAGATATTCATGTTTCAGGAGAACAGAAAACCTGCGACATTAAGTCATATCGGACGAAGAATGAAATAATGTTTACATGAGTACAGGGCACATAGAGGTTACAGTTACCAGATATTCATGTTTCAGGATAACAGAAACCTGCGACGTTAAGTCATATCGGACGAAGAATGAAATAATGTTTACATGAGTACAGGACACATAGAGCTTACAGTTACCAGATATTCATGTTTCAGGAGAACAGAAAACCTGCGACATTAAGTCATATCGGACGAAGAATGAAATAATGTTTACATGAGTACAGGACACATAGAGCTTACAGTTACCAGATATTCATGTTTCAGGAGAACAGAAAACCTGCGACATTAAGTCATATAGGACGAAGAATGAAATAATGTTTACATGAGTACAGGACACATAAGGCTTACAGTTACCAGATATTCATGTTTCAGGAGAACAGAAAACCTGCGACGTTAAGTCATATCGGACGAAGAATGAAATAATGTTTACATGAGTACAGGACACATAGAGCTTACAGTTACCAGATATTCATGTTTCAGGAGAACAGAAACCTGCGACGTTAAGTCATATCGAACGAAGAATGAAATAATGTTTACATGAGTACAGGACACATAGAGCTTACAGTTACCAGATATTCATGTTTCAGGAGAACAGAAACCTGCGACGTTAAGTCATATCGGACGAAGAATGAAATAATGTTCAATGAGTACAGGGTACCTAGAGCTTACAGTTACCAGACATTCATGTTTCAGGATAACAGAAACCTGCGACATTAAGTCATATCGGACGAGGAATGAAATAATGTTTACATGAGTACAGGGTACCTAGAGCTAAGAGTTACCAGATATTCATGTTTCAGGAGAACAGAAAACCTGCGATGTTAAGTCATATCGGACGAAGAATGAAATAATGTTTACATGAGTACAGGACACATAGAGCTTACAGTTACCAGATATTAATGTTTCAGGAGAACAGAAACCTGCGACGTTAAGTCATATCGGACGAAGAATGAAATAATGTTTACATGAGTACAGGACACATAGAGCTTACAGTTACCAGATATTCATGTTTCAGGATAACAGAAATCTGCGACGTTAAGTCACATCGGACGAAGAATGAAATAATGTTTACACGAGTACAGGACACATAGAGCTTACAGTTACCAGATATTCATGTTTCAGGATAACAGAAACCTGCGATGTTAAGTCATATCGGACGATAAATGAAGTAACGTTTACAGGAGTACAGGGTACATAGAGCTTACAGTTACCAGATATTCATGTTCCAGGATGACGGAAAAGCTCCAACGTTAAGTCATATCGGACGATAAATGAAGTAACGTTTACATGAGTACAGGACACATAGAGCTTACAGTTACCAGATATTCATGTTTCAGGATGACGGAAAAGCTCCAACGTTAAGTCATATCGGACGATAAATGAAGTAACGTTTACATGAGTACAGGGTACATAGAGCTTACAGTTACCAGATATTCATGTTCCAGGATGACGGAAAAGCTCCAACGTTAAGTCATATCGGACGATAAATGAAGTAATGTTTACATGAGTACAGGACACATAGAGCTTACAGTTACCAGATATTCATGTTCCAGGATGACGGAATAGCTCCAACGTTAAGTCATATCGGACGATAAATGAAGTAACGTTTACATGATTACAGGGTCCCTAGAGCTTACAGTTACCAGATATGCATGTTTCAGGATAACAGAAACCTGCTACGTTAAGTCATATCGGACGAAGAATAAAACAATGTTCAATGAGTACAGGGTACCTAGAGCTTACAGTTACCAGATATTCATGTTTCAGGATAACAGAAACCTGCGACGTTAAGTCATATCGGACGAAGAATAAAACAATGTTCAATGAGTACAGGGTACATAGAGCTTACAGTTACCAGATATTCATGTTCCAGGATGACGGAAAAGCTCCAAAGTTAAGTCATATCGGACGATAAATGAAGTAACGTTTACATGATTACAGGGTACCTAGAGCTTACAGTTACCAGATATGCATGTTTCAGGATAACAGAAACCTGCTACGTTAAGTCATATCGGACGAAGAATAAAACAATGTTCAATGAGTACAGGGTACCTACAGCTTACAGTTACCAGATATGCATGTTTCAGGATAACGGAAACCTGCTACGTTAAGTCATATCGGACGAACAATAAAACAATGTTCAATGAGTACAGGTTACCTAGAGCTTACAGTTACCAGATATTCATGTTTCAGGATAACAGAAACCTGCGACGTTAAGTCATATCGGACGAAGAATAAAACAATGTTCAATGAGTACAGGGTACCTAGAGCTTACAGTTACCAGATATTCATGTTTCAGGATAACAGAAACCTGCTACGTTAAGTCATATCGGACGAAGAATAAAACAATGTTCAATGAGTACAGGGTACCTAGAGGTTACAGTTACCAGATATTCATGTTTCGGGATAACGGAAAAGCTCAAACGTTAAGTCATATCGGACGATAAATGAAGTAACGTTTACATGAGTACAGGGTACCTAGAGCTTACAGTTACCAGATATGCATGTTTCAGGATAACAGAAACCTGCGACGTTAAGTCATATCGGACGAAGAATAAAACAATGTTCAATGAGTACAGGGTACATAGAGCTTACAGTTACCAGATATTCATGTTCCAGGATGACGGAAAAGCTCCAAAGTTAAGTCATATCGGACGATAAATGAAGTAACGTTTACATGATTACAGGGTACCTAGAGCTTACAGTTACCACATCTGCATGTTTCAGGATAACGGAAACCTGCTACGTTAAGTCATATCGGACGAAGAATAAAACAATGTTCAATGAGTACAGGGTACCTAGAGCTTACAGTTACCAGATATTCATGTTTCAGGATAACAGAAGCCTGCGACGTTAAGTCATATCGGACGAAGAGTAAAACAATGTTCAATGAGTACAGGGTACCTAGAGCTTACAGTTACCAGATATTCATGTTTCAGGATAACAGAAACCTGCTACGTTAAGTCATATCGGACGAAGAATAAAACAATGTTCAATGAGTACAGGGTACCTAGAGCTTACAGTTACCAGATATTCATGTTTCAGGATAACAGAACCTGCTACGTTAAGTCATATCGGACGAAGAATAAAACAATGTTCAATGAGCACAGGGTACCTAGAGGTTACAGTTACCAGATATTCATGTTTCGGGATAACGGTGAAGCTCAAACGTTAAGTCATATCGGACGATAAATGAAGTAACGTTTACATGAGTACAGGGTACCTAGAGCTTACAGTTACAAGATATTCAGGTTTCAGGAAAACAGAAACCTGCGACGTTAAGTCATAGCCGACGAAGAATAAAACAATGTTCAATGAGTACAGGGTACCTAGAGCTTACAGTTACCAAATATTCATGTTTCAGGATAACAGAAACCTGCGACGTTAAGTCATATCGGACGAAGAATAAAACAATGTTCAATGAGTACAGGGTACATAGAGCTTACAGTTACCAGATATTCATGTTTCAGGATAACAGAAACCTGCGACGTTAAGTCATATCGGACGAAGAATGAAACAATGTTCAATGAGTACAGGGTACCTAGAGCTTACAGTTACCAGATATTCGTGTTTCAGGATAACAGAAACCTGCGACGTTAAGTCATATCGCACGAAGAATAAAACAATGTTCATTGAGTACAGGGTACCTAGAGCTTACAGTTACCAGATATTCCTGTTTCAGGATAACAGAAACCTGCGACGTTAAGTCATATCGGACGAAGAATAAAACAATGTTCAATGAGTACAGGGTACATAGAGCTTACAGTTACCAGATATTCATGTTCTAGGATAACAGAAACCTGCGACGTTAAGTCATATCGGACGAAGAATGAAACAATGTTCAATGAGTACAGGGTACCTAGAGCTTACAGTTACCGGATATTCGTGTTTCAGAATAACAGAAACCTGCGACGTTAAGTCATATCGGACGAAGAATAAAACAATGTTCATTGAGTACAGGGTACCTAGAGCTTACAGTTACCAGATATTCCTGTTTCAGGATAACAGAAACCTGCGACGTTAAGTCATATCGGACGAAGAATAAAACAATGTTCAATGAGTACAGGGTACATAGAGCTTACAGTTACCAGATATTCATGTTCTAGGATAACAGAAACCTGCGACGTTAAGTCATATCGGACGAAGAATGAAACAATGTTCAATGAGTACAGGGTACCTAGAGCTTACAGTTACCGGATATTCGTCTTTCAGAATAACAGAAACCTGCGACGTTAAGTCATATCGGAGGAAGAATGAAATAATGTTCAATGAGTACAGGGTACCTAGAGCTTACAGTTACCAGATATTCATGTTTCAGGATAACAGAAACCTGCGACGTTAAGTCATATCGGACCAAGAATGAAATAATGTTTAAATGAGTACAGGACACATAGAGCTTACAGTTACCAGATATTCATGTTTCAGGAGAACAGAAAACCTGCGACGTTAAGTCATATCGGACGAAGAATGAAGTAATGTTTACATGAGTACAGGACACATAGAGCTTACAGTTACCAGATATTCGTGTTTCAGGAGAACAGAAAACCTGCGACGTTAAGTCATATCAGACGAAGAATGAAATAATGTTTACATGAGTACAGGACACATAGAGCTTACAGTTACCAGATATTAATGTTTCAGGAGAACAGAAAACCTGCGACGTTAAGTCATATCGGACGAAGAATGAAATAATGTTTACATGAGTACAGGACACATAGAGCTTACAGTTACCAGATATTCATGTTTCAGGAGAACAGAAAACCTGCGACGTTAAGTCATATCGGACGAAGAATGAAATAATGTTTACATGAGTACACGACACATAGAGCTTACAGTTACCAGATATTCATGTTTCAGGAGAACAGAAAACCTGCGACGTTAAGTCATATCGGACGAAGAATGAAATAATGTTTACATGAGTACAGGACACATAGAGCTTACAGTTACCAGATATTCATGTTTCAGGAGAACAGAAACCTGCGACGTTAAGTCATATCGGACGAAGAATGAAATAATGTTTACATGAGTACAGGACACATAGAGCTTACAGTTACCAGATATTCATGTTTCACGATAACAGAAACCTGCGACGTTATGTCATATCGGACGAAGAATGAAATAATGTTTACATGAGTACAGGACACATAGAGCTTACAGTTACCAGATATTGATGTTTCAGGATAACAGAAACCTGCGACGTTAAGTCATATCGGACGAAGAATAAAACAATGTTCAATGAGTACAGGGTACCTAGAGCTTACAGTTACCAGATATTTATGTTTCAGGAGAACAGAAAACCTGCGACGTTAAGTCATATCGGACGAAGAATGAAATAATGTTTACATGAGTACAGGACACATAGAGCTTACAGTTACCAGATATTCATGTTTCAGGAGAACAGAAAACCTGCGACGTTAAGTCATATCGGACGAAGAATGAAATAATGTTTACATGAGTACAGGACACATAGAGCTTACAGTTTCCAGATATTGATGTTTCAGGATAACAGAAACCTGCGACGTTAAGTCATATCGGACGAAGAATAAAACAATGTTCAATGAGTACAGGGTACCTAGAGCTTACAGTTACCAGATATTCATGTTTCAGGATAACAGAAACCTGCGACGTTAAGTCATATCGGACGAAGAATAAAACAATGTTCAATGAGTACAGGGTACCTAGAGCTTACAGTTACCAGATATTCATGTTTCAGGATAACAGAAACCTGCGACGTTACGTCATATCGGACGAAGAATGAAACAATGTTCAATGAGTACAGGGTACCTAGAGCTTACAGTTACCAGATATTTATGTTAGAGGATAACAGAAACCTGCGATGTTAAGTCATATCGGACGAAGAATGAAATAATGTTCAATGAGTAGAGGGTACCTAGAGGTTACAGTTACCAGATATTCATGTTTCGGGATAACGGAGAAGCTCAAACGTTAAGTCATATCGGACGATAAATGAAGTAACGTTTACATGAGTACAGGGTACCTAGAGCTTACAGTTACAAGATATTCAGGTTTCAGGATAACAGAAACCTGCGACGTTAAGTCATATCCGACGAAGAATAAAACAATGTTCAATGAGTACAGGGTACCTAGAGCTTACAGTTACCAGATATTCATGTTTCAGGATAACAGAAACCTGCGACGTTAAGTCATATCGGACGAAGAATAAAACAATGTTCAATGAGTACAGGGTACCTAGAGCTTACAGTTACCAGATATTCGTGTTTCAGAATAACAGAAACCTGCGACGTTAAGTCATATCGGACGATAAATGAAGTAACGTTTACATGAGTACAGGACACATAGAGCTTACAGTTACCAGATATTCATGTTTCAGGATGACGGAAAAGCTCCAACGTTAAGTCATATCGGACGATAAATGAAGTAACGTTTACATGAGTACAGGGTACATAGAGCTTACACTTACCAGATATTCATGTTCCAGGATGACGGAAAAGCTCCAACGTTAAGTCATATCGGACGATAAATGAAGTAATGTTTACATGAGTACAGGACACATAGAGCTTACAGTTACCAGATATTCATGTTCCAGGATGACGGAATAGCTCCAACGTTAAGTCATATCGGACGATAAATGAAGTAACGTTTACATGATTACAGGGTCCCTAGAGCTTACAGTTATCAGATATGCATGTTTCAGGATAACAGAAACCTGCTACGTTAAGTCATATCGGACGAAGAATAAAACAATGTTCAATGAGTACAGGGTACCTAGAGCTTACAGTTACCAGATATTCATGTTTCAGGATAACAGAAACCTGCGACGTTAAGTCATATCGGACGAAGAATAAAACAATGTTCAATGAGTACAGGGTACATAGAGCTTACAGTTACCAGATATTCATGTTCCAGGATGACGGAAAAGCTCCAAAGTTAAGTCATATCGGACGATAAATGAAGTAACGTTTACATGATTACAGGGTACCTAGAGCTTACAGTTACCAGATATGCATGTTTCAGGATAACAGAAACCTGCTACGTTAAGTCATATCGGACGAAGAATAAAACAATGTTCAATGAGTACAGGGTACCTACAGCTTACAGTTACCAGATATGCATGTTTCAGGATAACGGAAACCTGCTACGTTAAGTCATATCGGACGAACAATAAAACAATGTTCAATGAGTACAGGTTACCTAGAGCTTACAGTTACCAGATATTCATGTTTCAGGATAACAGAAACCTGCGACGTTAAGTCATATCGGACGAAGAATAAAACAATGTTCAATGAGTACAGGGTACCTAGAGCTTACAGTTACCAGATATTCATGTTTCAGGATAACAGAAACCTGCTACGTTAAGTCATATCGGACGAAGAATAAAACAATGTTCAATGAGTACAGGGTACCTAGAGGTTACAGTTACCAGATATTCATGTTTCGGGATAACGGAAAAGCTCAAACGTTAAGTCATATCGGACGATAAATGAAGTAACGTTTACATGAGTACAGGGTACCTAGAGCTTACAGTTACCAGATATGCATGTTTCAGGATAACAGAAACCTGCGACGTTAAGTCATATCGGACGAAGAATAAAACAATGTTCAATGAGTACAGGGTACATAGAGCTTACAGTTACCAGATATTCATGTTCCAGGATGACGGAAAAGCTCCAAAGTTAAGTCATATCGGACGATAAATGAAGTAACGTTTACATGATTACAGGGTACCTAGAGCTTACAGTTACCACATCTGCATGTTTCAGGATAACGGAAACCTGCTACGTTAAGTCATATCGGACGAAGAATAAAACAATGTTCAATGAGTACAGGGTACCTAGAGCTTACAGTTACCAGATATTCATGTTTCAGGATAACAGAAGCCTGCGACGTTAAGTCATATCAGACGAAGAGTAAAACAATGTTCAATGAGTACAGGGTACCTAGAGCTTACAGTTACCAGATATTCATGTTTCAGGATAACAGAAACCTGCTACGTTAAGTCATATCGGACGAAGAATAAAACAATGTTCAATGAGTACAGGGTACCTAGAGCTTACAGTTACCAGATATTCATGTTTCAGGATAACAGAAACCTGCTACGTTAAGTCATATCGGACGAAGAATAAAACAATGTTCAATGAGCACAGGGTACCTAGAGGTTACAGTTACCAGATATTCATGTTTCGGGATAACGGTGAAGCTCAAACGTTAAGTCATATCGGACGATAAATGAAGTAACGTTTACATGAGTACAGGGTACCTAGAGCTTACAGTTACAAGATATTCAGGTTTCAGGAAAACAGAAACCTGCGACGTTAAGTCATAGCCGACGAAGAATAAAACAATGTTCAATGAGTACAGGGTACATAGAGCTTACAGTTACCAGATATTCATGTTTCAGGATAACAGAAACCTGCGACGTTAAGTCATATCGGACGAAGAATGAAACAATGTTCAATGAGTACAGGGTACCTAGAGCTTACAGTTACCAGATATTCGTGTTTCAGGATAACAGAAACCTGCGACGTTAAGTCATATCGCACGAAGAATAAAACAATGTTCATTGAGTACAGGGTACCTAGAGCTTACAGTTACCAGATATTCCTGTTTCAGGATAACAGAAACCTGCGACGTTAAGTCATATCGGACGAAGAATAAAACAATGTTCAATGAGTACAGGGTACATAGAGCTTACAGTTACCAGATATTCATGTTCTAGGATAACAGAAACCTGCGACGTTAAGTCATATCGGACGAAGAATGAAACAATGTTCAATGAGTACAGGGTACCTAGAGCTTACAGTTACCGGATATTCGTGTTTCAGAATAACAGAAACCTGCGACGTTAAGTCATATCGGACGAAGAATAAAACAATGTTCATTGAGTACAGGGTACCTAGAGCTTACAGTTACCAGATATTCCTGTTTCAGGATAACAGAAACCTGCGACGTTAAGTCATATCGGACGAAGAATAAAACAATGTTCAATGAGTACAGGGTACATAGAGCTTACAGTTACCAGATATTCATGTTCTAGGATAACAGAAACCTGCGACGTTAAGTCATATCGGACGAAGAATGAAACAATGTTCAATGAGTACAGGGTACCTAGAGCTTACAGTTACCGGATATTCGTCTTTCAGAATAACAGAAACCTGCGACGTTAAGTCATATCGGAGGAAGAATGAAATAATGTTCAATGAGTACAGGGTACCTAGAGCTTACAGTTACCAGATATTCATGTTTCAGGATAACAGAAACCTGCGACGTTAAGTCATATCGGACGAAGAATGAAATAATGTTTAAATGAGTACAGGACACATAGAGCTTACAGTTACCAGATATTCATGTTTCAGGAGAACAGAAAACCTGCGACGTTAAGTCATATCGGACGAAGAATGAAGTAATGTTTACATGAGTACAGGACACATAGAGCTTACAGTTACCAGATATTCGTGTTTCAGGAGAACAGAAAACCTTCGACGTTAAGTCATATCGGACGAAGAATGAAGTAATGTTTACATGAGTACAGGACACATAGAGCTTACAGTTACCAGATATTCATGTTTCAGGAGAACAGAAAACCTGCGACGTTAAGTCATATCGGACGAAGAATGAAATAATGTTTACATGAGTACAGGACACATAGAGCTTACAGTTACCAGATATTCATGTTTCAGGAGAACAGAAACCTGCGACGTTAAGTCATATCGCACGAAGAATGAAATAATGTTTACATGAGTACAGGACACATAGAGCTTACAGTTACCAGATATTCATGTTTCAGGAGAACAGAAAACCTGCGACGTTAAGTCATATCGGACGAAGAATGAAATAATGTTTACATGAGTACAGGACACATAGGGCTTACATTTACCAGATATTCATGTTTCAGGAGAACAGAAAACCTGCGACGTTAAGTCATATCGGACAAAGAATGAAATAATGTTTACATGAGTACAGGACACATAGAGCTTACAGTTACCAGATATTCATGTTTCGGGAGAACAGAAAACCTGCGACGTTAAGTCATATCGGACGAAGAATGAAATAATGTTTACATGAGTACACTACACATAGAGCTTACAGTTACCAGATATTCATGTTTCAGGAGAACAGAAAACCTGCGACGTTAAGTCATATCGGACGAAGAATGAAATAATGTTTACATGAGTACAGGACACATAGAGCTTACAGTTACCAGATATTCATGTTTCAGGAGAACAGAAACCTGCGACGTTAAGTCATATCGGACGAAGAATAAAACAATGTTCAATGAGTACAGGGTACCTAGAGCTTACAGTTACCAGATATTTATGTTTCAGAAGAACAGAAAACCTGCGACGTTAAGTCATATCGGATGAAGAATGAAATAATGTTTACATGAGTACAGGACACATAGAGCTTACAGTTACCAGATATTCATGTTTCAGGAGAACAGAAAACCTGTGACGTTAAGTCATATCGGACGAAGAATGAAATAATGTTTACATGAGTACATGACACATAGAGCTTACAGTTACCAGATATTGATGTTTCAGGATAACAGAAACCTGCGACGTTAAGTCATATCGGACGAAGAATGAAATAATGTTTACATGAGTACAGGACACATAGAGCTTACAGTTACCAGATATTCATGTTTCAGGAGAACAGAAACCTGCGACGTTAAGTCATATCGGACGAAGAATAAAACAATGTTCAATGAGTACAGGGTACCTAGAGCTTACAGTTACCAGATATTTATGTTTCAGGAGAACAGAAACCTGCGACGTTAAGTCATATCGGACGAAGAATAAAACAATGTTCAATGAGTACAGGGTACCTAGAGCTTACAGTTACCAGATATTCATGTTTCAGGATAACAGAAACCTGCGACGTTAAGTCATATCGGACGAAGAATAAAACAATGTTCAATGAGTACAGGGTACCTAGAGCTTACAGTTACCAGATATTCATGTTTCAGGATAACAGAAACCTGCGACGTTAAGTCATATCGGACGAAGAATGAAACAATGTTCAATGAGTACAGGACACATAGAGCTTACAGTTACCAGATATTGATGTTTCAGTAGAACAGAAAACCTGCGTCGTTAAGTCATTTCGGACGAAGAATAAAATAATGTTCAATGAGTACAGGGTACCTAGAGCTTACAGTTACCAGATATTTATGTTTCAGGAGAACAGAAAACCTGCGACGTTAAGTCATATCAGACGAAGAATGAAATAATGTTTACATGAGTACAGGACACATAGAGCTTACAGTTACCAGATATTTATGTTTCAGGATAACAGAACACCTGCGACGTTAAGTCATATCGGACGAAGAATGAAATAATGTTTACATGAGTACAGGACACATAGAGCTTACAGTTACCAGATATTCATGTTTCAGGAGAACAGAAAACCTGCGACGTTAAGTCATATCGGACGAAGAATGAAATAATGTTTACATGAGTACACGACACATAGAGCTTACAGTTACCAGATATTCATGTTTCAGGAGAACAGAAAACCTGCGACGTTAAGTCATATCGGACGAAGAATGAAATAATGTTTACATGAGTACAGGACACATAGAGCTTACAGTTACCAGATATTCATGTTTCAGGAGAACAGAAACCTGCGACGTTAAGTCATATCGGACGAAGAATGAAATAATGTTTACATGAGTACAGGACACATAGAGCTTACAGTTACCAGATATTCATGTTTCACGATAACAGAAACCTGCGACGTTAAGTCATATCGGACGAAGAATGAAATAATGTTTACATGAGTACAGGACACATAGAGCTTACAGTTACCAGATATTGATGTTTCAGGATAACAGAAACCTGCGACGTTAAGTCATATCGGACGAAGAATAAAACAATGTTCAATGAGTACAGGGTACCTAGAGCTTACAGTTACCAGATATTTATGTTTCAGGAGAACAGAAAACCTGCGACGTTAAGTCATATCGGACGAAGAATGAAATAATGTTTACATGAGTACAGGACACATAGAGCTTACAGTTACCAGATATTCATGTTTCAGGAGAACAGAAAACCTGCGACGTTAAGTCATATCGGACGAAGAATGAAATAATGTTTACATGAGTACAGGACACATAGAGCTTACAGTTTCCAGATATTGATGTTTCAGGATAACAGAAACCTGCGACGTTAAGTCATATCGGACGAAGAATAAAACAATGTTCAATGAGTACAGGGTACCTAGAGCTTACAGTTACCAGATATTCATGTTTCAGGATAACAGAACCTGCGACGTTAAGTCATATCGGACGAAGAATAAAACAATGTTCAATGAGTACAGGGTACCTAGAGCTTACAGTTACCAGATATTCATGTTTCAGGATAACAGAAACCTGCGACGTTACGTCATATCGGACGAAGAATGAAACAATGTTCAATGAGTACAGGGTACCTAGAGCTTACAGTTACCAGATATTTATGTTAGAGGATAACAGAAACCTGCGATGTTAAGTCATATCGGACGAAGAATGAAATAATGTTCAATGAGTAGAGGGTACCTAGAGGTTACAGTTACCAGATATTCATGTTTCGGGATAACGGAGAAGCTCAAACGTTAAGTCATATCGGACGATAAATGAAGTAACGTTTACATGAGTACAGGGTACCTAGAGCTTACAGTTACAAGATATTCAGGTTTCAGGATAACAGAAACCTGCGACGTTAAGTCATATCCGACGAAGAATAAAACAATGTTCAATGAGTACAGGGTACCTAGAGCTTACAGTTACCAGATATTCATGTTTCAGGATAACAGAAACCTGCGACGTTAAGTCATTTCGGACGAAGAATAAAACAATGTTCAATGAGTACAGGGTACCTAGAGCTTACAGTTACCAGATATTCGTGTTTCAGAATAACAGAAACCTGCGACGTTAAGTCATATCGGACGAAGAATGAAATAATGTTCAATGAGTACAGGGTACCTAGAGCTTACAGTTACCAGATATTCATGTTTCAGGATAACAGAAACCTGCGACGTTAAGTCATATCGGACGAAGAATGAAATAATGTTTAAATGAGTACAGGACACATAGAGCTTACAGTTACCAGATATTCATGTTTCAGGAGAACAGAAAACCTGCGACGTTAAGTCATATCGGACGAAGAATGAAGTAATGTTTACATGAGTACAGGACACATAGAGCTTACAGTTACCAGATATTCGTGTTTCAGGAGAACAGAAAACCTTCGACGTTAAGTCATATCGGACGAAGAATGAAGTAATGTTTACATGAGTACAGGACACATAGAGCTTACAGTTACCAGATATTCATGTTTCAGGAGAACAGAAAACCTGCGACGTTAAGTCATATCGGACGAAGAATGAAATAATGTTTACATGAGTACAGGACACATAGAGCTTACAGTTACCAGATATTCATGTTTCAGGAGAACAGAAACCTGCGACGTTAAGTCATATCGCACGAAGAATGAAATAATGTTTACATGAGTACAGGACACATAGAGCTTACAGTTACCAGATATTCATGTTTCAGGAGAACAGAAAACCTGCGACGTTAAGTCATATCGGACGAAGAATGAAATAATGTTTACATGAGTACAGGACACATAGAGCTTACAGTTACCAGATATTCATCTTTCAGGAGAACAGAAAACCTGCGACGTTAAGTCATATCGGACAAAGAATGAAATAATGTTTACATGAGTACAGGACACATAGAGCTTACAGTTACCAGATATTCATGTTTCAGGAGAACAGAAAACCTGCGACGTTAAGTCATATCGGACGAAGAATGAAATAATGTTTACATGAGTACACGACACATAGAGCTTACAGTTACCAGATATTCATGTTTCAGGAGAACAGAAAACCTGCGACGTTAAGTCATATCGGACGAAGACTGAAATAATGTTTACATGAGTACAGGACACATAGAGCTTACAGTTACCAGATATTCATGTTTCAGGAGAACAGAAAACCTGCGACGTTAAGTCATATCGGACGAAGAATGAAATAATGTTTACACGAGTACAGGACACATAGAGCTTACAGTTACCAGATATTCATGTTTCAGGAGAACAGAAAACCTGCGACGTTAAGTCATATCGGATGAAGAATGAAATGTTTACATGAGTACAGGACACATAGAGCTTACAGTTACCAGATATTCATGTTTCAGGAGAACAGAAAACCTGCGACGTTAAGTCATATCGGACGAAGAATGAAATAATGTTTACATGAGTACAGGACACATAGAGCTTACAGTTACCAGATATTCATGTTTCAGGAGAACAGAAAACCTGCGACGTTAAGTCATATGGGATGAAGAATGAAATAATGTTTACATGAGTACAGGACACATAGAGCTTACAGTTACCAGATATTCATGTTTCAGGAGAACAGAAAACCTGCGACGTTAAGTCATATCGGACGAAGTATGAAATAATGTTTACATGAGTACAGGACACATAGAGCTTACAGTTACCAGATATTCATGTTTCAGGAGAACAGAAAACCTGCGACGTTAAGTCATATCGGACGAAGAATGAAATAATATTTACATGAGCACACGACACATAGAGCTTACAGTTACCAGATATTCATGTTTCAGGAGAACAGAAAACCTTCGACGTTAAGTCATATCGGACGAAGAATGAAATAATGTTTACATGAGTACAGGACACATAGAGCTTACAGTTACCAGATATTCATGTTTCAGGAGAACAGAAAACCTGCGACGTTAAGTCATATCGGACGAAGAATGAAATAATGTTTACATGAGTACAGGACACATAGAGCTTACAGTTACCAGATATTGATGTTTCAGGATAACAGAAACCTGCGACGTTAAGTCATATCGGACGAAGAATGAAATAATGTTTACATGAGTACAGGACACATAGAGCTTACAGTTACCAGATATTCATGTTTCAGGAGAACAGAAACCTGCGACGTTAAGTCATATCGGACGAAGAATAAAACAATGTTCAATGAGTACAGGGTACCTAGAGCTTACAGTTACCAGATATTTATGTTTCAGGAGAACAGAAACCTGCGACGTTAAGTCATATCGGACGAAGAATGAAATGTTTACATGAGTACAGGACACATAGAGCTTACAGTTACCAGATATTGATGTTTCAGGAGAACAGAAACCTGCGACGTTAAGTCATATCGGACGAAGAATAAAACAATGTTCAATGAGTACAGGGTACCTAGAGCTTACAGTTACCAGATATTTATGTTTCAGGAGAACAGAAAACCTGCGACGTTAAGTCATATCGGACGAAGAATGAAATAATGTTTACATGAGTACAGGACACATTGAGCTTACTGTTGCCAGATATTAATGTTTCAGGAGAACAGAAAACCTGCGACGTTAAGTCATATCGGACGAAGAATGAAATAATGTTTACATGAGTACAGGACACAGAGCTTACAGTTACCAGATATTCATGTTTCAGGAGAACAGAAAACCTGCGACGTTAAGTCATATCGGACGAAGAATTAAATAATGTTTACATGAGTACACGACACATAGAGCTTACAGTTACCAGATATTCATGTTTCAGGAGAACAGAAAACCTGCGACGTTAAGTCATATCGGACGAAGAATGAAATAATGTTTACATGAGTACAGGACACATAGAGCTTACAGTTACCAGATATTCATGTTTCAGGAGAACAGAAACCTGCGACGTTAAGTCATATCGGACGAAGAATGAAATAATGTTTACATGAGTACAGGACACATAGAGCTTAGTTACCAGATATTCATGTTTCAGGATAACAGAAACCTGCGACGTTAAGTCATATCGGACGAAGAATGAAATAATGTTTACATGAGTACAGGACACATAGAGCTTACAGTTACCAGATATTGATGTTTCAGGATAACAGAAAAGCTGCGACGTTAAGTCATATCGGACGAAGAATGAAATAATGTTTACATGAGTACAGGAAACATAGAGCTTACAGTTACCAGATATTGATGATTCAGGATAACAGAAACCAGCGATGTTAAGTCATATCGGACGAAGAATAAAACAATGTTCAATGAGTACAGGGTACCTAGAGCTTACAGTTACCAGATATTCATGTTTCAGGATAACAGAAACCTGCGACGTTAAGTCATATCGGACGAAGAATAAAAAAATGTTCAATGAGTACAGGGTACCTAGAGCTTACAGTTACCAGATATTCATGTTTCAGGATAACAGAAACCTGCGACGTTAAGTCATATCGGACGAAGAATGAAACAATGTTCAATGAGTACAGGGTACCTAGAGCTCACAGTTACCTGATATTCGTGTTTCAGGATAACAGAAACCTGCGACGTTAAGTCATATCGGACGAAGAATGAAATAATGTTCAATGAGTACAGGGTGCCTAGAGCTTACAGTTACCAGACATTCATGTTTCAGGATAACAGAAAACCTGCGACGTTAAGTCATATCGGACGAGGAATGAAATAATGTTTATATGAGTACAGGGTACCTAGAGCTTACAGTTACCAGATATTCATGTTTCAGGAGAACAGAAAACCTGTGACGATAAGTCATATCGGACGAAGAATGAAATAATGTTTACATGAGTACAGGACACATAGAGCTTACAGTTACCAGATATTCATGTTTCAGGAGAACAGAAAACCTGCGACGTTAAGTCATATCGGACGAAGAATGAAATAATGTTTACATGAGTACAGGATACATAGAGCTTACAGTTACCAGATATTCATGTTTCAGGATAACAGAAACCTGCGACGTTAAGTCATATCGGACGAAGAATGAAATAATGTTTACATGAGTACAGGACACATAGAGCTTACAGTTACCAGATATTCATGTTTCAGGAGAACAGAAAACCTGCGACATTAAGTCATATCGCACGAAGAATAAAACAATGTTCATTGAGTACAGGGTACCTAGACCTTACAGTTACCAGATATTCCTGTTTCAGGATAACAGAAACCTGCGACGTTAAGTCATATCGGACGAAGAATAAAACAATGTTCAATGAGTACAGGGTACATAGAGCTTACAGTTACCAGATATTCATGTTCTAGGATAACAGAAACCTGCGACGTTAAGTCATATCGGACGAAGAATGAAATAAGTTTACATGAGTACAGGACACATAGAGCTTACAGTTACCAGATATTCATGTTTCAGGAGAACAGAAACCTGCGACGTTAAGTCATATCGGACGAAGAATGAAATAATGTTTACATGAGTACAGGACACATAGAGTTTACAGTTACCAGATATTCATGTTTCAGGAGAACAGAAAACCTGCGACGTTAAGTCATATCGGACGAAGAATGAAGTAATGTTTACATGAGTACAGGACACATAGAGCTTACAGTTACCAGATATTCGTGTTTCAGGAGAACAGAAAACCTGCGACGTTAAGTCATATCGGACGAAGAATGAAGTAATGTTTACATGAGTACAGGACACATAGAGCTTACAGTTACCAGATATTCATGTTTCAGGAGAACAGAAAAGCTGCGACGTTAAGTCATATCGGACGAAGAATGAAGTAATGTTTACATGAGTACAGGACACATAGAGCTTACAGTTACCAGATATTCATGTTTCAGGATAACAGAAACCTGCGACGTTAAGTCATATCGGACGAAGAATGAAATAATGTTTACATGAGTACAGGACACATAGAGCTTACAGTTACCAGATATTCATGTTTCAGGAGAACAGAAAACCTGCGACGTTAAGTCATATCGGACGAAGAATGAAGTAATGTATACATGAGTACAGGACACATAGAGCTTACAGTTACCAGATATTCATGTTTCAGGAGAACAGAAAAACTGCGACGTTAAGTCATATCGGACGAAGAATGAAGTAATGTTTACATGAGTACAGGACACATAGAGCTTACAGTTACCAGATATTCATGTTTCAGGATAACAGAAACCTGCGACGTTAAGTCATATCGGACGAAGAATGAAATAATGTTTACATGAGTACAGGACACATAGAGCTTACAGTTACCAGATATTCATGTTTGAGGATAACAGAAACCTGCGACGTTAAGTCATATCGGACGAAGAATGAACTAATGTTTACATGAGTACAGGACACATAGAGCTTACAGTTACCAGATATTCATGTTTCAGGAGAACAGAAACCTGCGACGTTAAGTCATATCGGACGAAGAATGAAGTAATGTTTACATGAGTACAGGACACATAGAGCTTACAGTTACCAGATATTCCTGTTTCAGGAGAACAGAAACCTGCGACGTTAAATCATATCGGACGAGGAATGAAGTAATGTTTACATGAGTACAGGACACATAGAGCTTACAGTTACCAGATATTCATGTTTCAGGAGAACAGAAACCTGCGACGTTAAGTCATATCGGACGAAGAATGAAGTAATGTTTACATGAGTACAGGACACATAGAGCTTACAGTTACCAGATATTCATGTTTCAGGAGAACAGAAAACCTGCGACGTTAAGTCATATCGGACGAAGAATGAAGTAATGTTTACATGAGTACAGGACACATAGAGCTTACAGTTACCAGATATTCATGTTTCAGGAGAACAGAAAAACTGCGACGTTAAGTCATATCGGACGAAGAATGAAGTAATGTTTACATGAGTACAGGACACATAGAGCTTACAGTTACCAGATATTCATGTTTCAGGAGAACAGAAACCTGCGACGTTAAGTCATATCGGACGAAGAATGAAATAACGTTTACATGAGTACAGGACACATAGAGCTTACAGTTACCAGATATTCATGTTTCAGGAGAACAGAAACCTGCGACGTTAAGTCATATCGGACGAAGAATGAAATAATGTTTACATGAGTACAGGACACATAGAGCTTACAGTTACCAGATATTCATGTTTCAGGAGAACAGAAAACCTGCGACGTTAAGTCATATCGGACGAAGAATGATATAATGTTTACATGAGTACAGGACACATAGAGCTTACAGTTACCAGATATTCATGTTTCAGGATAACAGAAACCTGCGACGTTAAGTCATATCGGACGAAGAATGAAATAATGTTTACATGAGTACAGGACACATTGAGCTTACAGTTACCAGACATTCATGTTTCAGGATAACAGAAACCTGCGACGTTAAGTCATATCGGACGAGGAATGAAATAATGTTTACATGAGTATAGGGTACCTAGAGCTTACAGTTACCAGATATTCATGTTTCAGGAGAACAGAAAACCTGTGACGATAAGTCATATCGGACGAAGAATGAAATAATGTTTACATGAGTACAGGACACATAGAGCTTACAGTTACCAGATATTCATGTTTCAGGAGAACAGAAAACCTGCGACGTTAAGTCATATCGGACGAAGAATGAAATAATGTTTACATGAGTACAGGACACATAGAGCTTACAGTTACCAGATATTCATGTTTCAGGATAACAGAAACCTGCGACGTTAAGTCATATCGGACGAAGAATGAAATAATGTTTACATGAGTACAGGACACATAGAGCTTACAGTTACCAGATATTCATGTTTCAGGAGAACAGAAAACCTGCGACGTTAAGTCATATCGGACGAAGAATGAAATAAGTTTACATGAGTACAGGACACATAGAGCTTACAGTTACCAGATATTCATGTTTCAGGAGAACAGAAAACCTGCGACGTTAAGTCATATCGGACGAAGAATGAAATAATATTTACATGAGCACACGACACATAGAGCTTACAGTTACCAGATATTCATGTTTCAGGAGAACAGAAAACCTTCGACGTTAAGTCATATCGGACGAAGAATGAAATAATGTTTACATGAGTACAGGACACATAGAGCTTACAGTTACCAGATATTCATGTTTCAGGAGAACAGAAAACCTGCGACGTTAAGTCATATCGGACGAAGAATGAAATAATGTTTACATGAGTACAGGACACATAGAGCTTACAGTTACCAGATATTGATGTTTCAGGATAACAGAAACCTGCGACGTTAAGTCATATCGGACGAAGAATGAAATAATGTTTACATGAGTACAGGACACATAGAGCTTACAGTTACCAGATATTCATGTTTCAGGAGAACAGAAACCTGCGACGTTAAGTCATATCGGACGAAGAATAAAACAATGTTCAATGAGTACAGGGTACCTAGAGCTTACAGTTACCAGATATTTATGTTTCAGGAGAACAGAAACCTGCGACGTTAAGTCATATCGGACGAAGAATGAAATGTTTACATGAGTACAGGACACATAGAGCTTACAGTTACCAGATATTGATGTTTCAGGAGAACAGAAACCTGCGACGTTAAGTCATATCGGACGAAGAATAAAACAATATTCAATGAGTACAGGGTACCTAGAGCTTACAGTTACCAGATATTTATGTTTCAGGAGAACAGAAAACCTGCGACGTTAAGTCATATCGGACGAAGAATGAAATAATGTTTACATGAGTACAGGACACATTGAGCTTACTGTTACCAGATATTAATGTTTCAGGAGAACAGAAAACCTGCGACGTTAAGTCATATCGGACGAAGAATGAAATAATGTTTACATGAGTACAGGACACAGAGCTTACAGTTACCAGATATTCATGTTTCAGGAGAACAGAAAACCTGCGACGTTAAGTCATATCGGACGAAGAATGAAATAATGTTTACATGAGTACACGACACATAGAGCTTACAGTTACCAGATATTCATGTTTCAGGAGAACAGAAAACCTGCGACGTTAAGTCATATCGGACGAAGAATGAAATAATGTTTACATGAGTACAGGACACATAGAGCTTACAGTTACCAGATATTGATGTTTCAGGATAACAGAAACCTGCGACGTTAAGTCATATCGGACGAAGAATGAAATAATGTTTACATGAGTACAGGACACATAGAGCTTACAGTTACCAGCTATTCATGTTTCAGGAGAACAGAAACCTGCGACGTTAAGTCATATCGGACGAAGAATAAAACAATGTTCAATGAGTACAGGGTACCTAGAGCTTACAGTTACCAGATATTTATGTTTCAGGAGAACAGAAACCTGCGACGTTAAGTCATATCGGACGAAGAATGAAATGTTTACATGAGTACAGGACACATAGAGCTTACAGTTACCAGATATTGATGTTTCAGGAGAACAGAAACCTGCGACGTTAAGTCATATCGGACGAAGAATAAAACAATGTTCAATGAGTACAGGGTACCTAGAGCTTACAGTTACCAGATATTTATGTTTCAGGAGAACAGAAAACCTGCGACGTTAAGTCATATCGGACGAAGAATGAAATACTGTTTACATGAGTACAGGACACATTGAGCTTACTGTTACCAGATATTAATGTTTCAGGAGAACAGAAAACCTGCGACGTTAAGTCATATCGGACGAAGAATGAAATAATGTTTACATGAGTACAGGACACAGAGCTTACAGTTACCAGATATTCATGTTTCAGGAGAACAGAAAACCTGCGACGTTAAGTCATATCGGACGAAGAATTAAATAATGTTTACATGAGTACACGACACATAGAGCTTACAGTTACCAGATATTCATGTTTCAGGAGAACAGAAAACCTGCGACGTTAAGTCATATCGGACGAAGAATGAAATAATGTTTACATGAGTACAGGACACATAGAGCTTACAGTTACCAGATATTCATGTTTCAGGAGAACAGAAACCTGCGACGTTAAGTCATATCGGACGAAGAATGAAATAATGTTTACATGAGTACAGGACACATAGAGCTTAGTTACCAGATATTCATGTTTCAGGATAACAGAAACCTGCGACGTTAAGTCATATCGGACGAAGAATGAAATAATGTTTACATGAGTACAGGACACATAGAGCTTACAGTTACCAGATATTGATGTTTCAGGATAACAGAAAAGCTGCGACGTTAAGTCATATCGGACGAAGAATGAAATAATGTTTACATGAGTACAGGACACATAGAGCTTACAGTTACCAGATATTGATGATTCAGGATAACAGAAACCAGCGATGTTAAGTCATATCGGACGAAGAATAAAACAATGTTCAATGAGTACAGGGTACCTAGAGCTTACAGTTACCAGATATTCATGTTTCAGGATAACAGAAACCTGCGACGTTAAGTCATATCGGACGAAGAATAAAAAAATGTTCAATGAGTACAGGGTACCTAGAGCTTACAGTTACCAGATATTCATGTTTCAGGATAACAGAAACCTGCGACGTTAAGTCATATCGGACGAAGAATGAAACAATGTTCAATGAGTACAGGGTACCTAGAGCTCACAGTTACCTGATATTCGTGTTTCAGGATAACAGAAACCTGCGACGTTAAGTCATATCGGACGAAGAATGAAATAATGTTCAATGAGTACAGGGTGCCTAGAGCTTACAGTTACCAGACATTCATGTTTCAGGATAACAGAAACCTGCGACGTTAAGTCATATCGGACGAGGAATGAAATAATGTTTATATGAGTACAGGGTACCTAGAGCTTACAGTTACCAGATATTCATGTTTCAGGAGAACAGAAAACCTGTGACGATAAGTCATATCGGACGAAGAATGAAATAATGTTTACATGAGTACAGGACACATAGAGCTTACAGTTACCAGATATTCATGTTTCAGGAGAACAGAAAACCTGCGACGTTAAGTCATATCGGACGAAGAATGAAATAATGTTTACATGAGTACAGGACACATAGAGCTTACAGTTACCAGATATTCATGTTTCAGGATAACAGAAACCTGCGACGTTAAGTCATATCGGACGAAGAATGAAATAATGTTTACATGAGTACAGGACACATAGAGCTTACAGTTACCAGATATTCATGTTTCAGGAGAACAGAAAACCTGCGACATTAAGTCATATCGCACGAAGAATAAAACAATGTTCATTGAGTACAGGGTACCTAGACCTTACAGTTACCAGATATTCCTGTTTCAGGATAACAGAAACCTGCGACGTTAAGTCATATCGGACGAAGAATAAAACAATGTTCAATGAGTACAGGGTACATAGAGCTTACAGTTACCAGATATTCATGTTCTAGGATAACAGAAACCTGCGACGTTAAGTCATATCGGACGAAGAATGAAATAAGTTTACATGAGTACAGGACACATAGAGCTTACAGTTACCAGATATTCATGTTTCAGGAGAACAGAAACCTGCGACGTTAAGTCATATCGGACGAAGAATGAAATAATGTTTACATGAGTACAGGACACATAGAGTTTACAGTTACCAGATATTCATGTTTCAGGAGAACAGAAAACCTGCGACGTTAAGTCATATCGGACGAAGAATGAAGTAATGTTTACATGAGTACAGGACACATAGAGCTTACAGTTACCAGATATTCGTGTTTCAGGAGAACAGAAAACCTGCGACGTTAAGTCATATCGGACGAAGAATGAAGTAATGTTTACATGAGTACAGGACACATAGAGCTTACAGTTACCAGATATTCGTGTTTCAGGAGAACAGAAAACCTTCGACGTTAAGTCATATCGGACGAAGAATGAAGTAATGTTTACATGAGTACAGGACACATAGAGCTTACAGTTACCAGATATTCATGTTTCAGGATAACAGAAACCTGCGACGTTAAGTCATATCGGACGAAGAATGAAATAATGTTTACATGAGTACAGGACACATAGAGCTTACAGTTACCAGATATTCATGTTTCAGGAGAACAGAAAACCTGCGACGTTAAGTCATATCGGACGAAGAATGAAGTAATGTATACATGAGTACAGGACACATAGAGCTTACAGTTACCAGATATTCATGTTTCAGGAGAACAGAAAAACTGCGACGTTAAGTCATATCGGACGAAGAATGAAGTAATGTTTACATGAGTACAGGACACATAGAGCTTACAGTTACCAGATATTCATGTTTCAGGATAACAGAAACCTGCGACGTTAAGTCATATCGGACGAAGAATGAAATAATGTTTACATGAGTACAGGACACATAGAGCTTACAGTTACCAGATATTCATGTTTGAGGATAACAGAAACCTGCGACGTTAAGTCATATCGGACGAAGAATGAAATAATGTTTACATGAGTACAGGACACATAGAGCTTACAGTTACCAGATATTCATGTTTCAGGAGAACAGAAACCTGCGACGTTAAGTCATATCGGACGAAGAATGAAGTAATGTTTACATGAGTACAGGACACATAGAGCTTACAGTTACCAGATATTCCTGTTTCAGGAGAACAGAAACCTGCGACGTTAAATCATATCGGACGAGGAATGAAGTAATGTTTACATGAGTACAGGACACATAGAGCTTACAGTTACCAGATATTCATGTTTCAGGAGAACAGAAACCTGCGACGTTAAGTCATATCGGACGAAGAATGAAGTAATGTTTACATGAGTACAGGACACATAGAGCTTACAGTTACCAGATATTCATGTTTCAGGAGAACAGAAAACCTGCGACGTTAAGTCATATCGGACGAAGAATGAAGTAATGTTTACATGAGTACAGGACACATAGAGCTTACAGTTACCAGATATTCATGTTTCAGGAGAACAGAAAACCTGCGACGTTAAGTCATATCGGACGAAGAATGAAGTAATGTTTACATGAGTACAGGACACATAGAGCTTACAGTTACCAGATATTCATGTTTCAGGAGAACAGAAACCTGCGACGTTAAGTCATATCGGACGAAGAATGAAATAATGTTTACATGAGTACAGGACACATAGAGCTTACAGTTACCAGATATTCATGTTTCAGGAGAACAGAAAACCTGCGACGTTAAGTCATATCGGACGAAGAATGATATAATGTTTACATGAGTACAGGACACATAGAGCTTACAGTTACCAGATATTCATGTTTCAGGATAACAGAAACCTGCGACGTTAAGTCATATCGGACGAAGAATGAAATAATGTTTACATGAGTACAGGACACATAGAGCTTACAGTTACCAGACATTCATGTTTCAGGATAACAGAAACCTGCGACGTTAAGTCATATCGGACGAGGAATGAAATAATGTTTACATGAGTATAGGGTACCTAGAGCTTACAGTTACCAGATATTCATGTTTCAGGAGAACAGAAAACCTGTGACGATAAGTCATATCGGACGAAGAATGAAATAATGTTTACATGAGTACAGGACACATAGAGCTTACAGTTACCAGATATTCATGTTTCAGGAGAACAGAAAACCTGCGACGTTAAGTCATATCGGACGAAGAATGAAATAATGTTTACATGAGTACAGGACACATAGAGCTTACAGTTACCAGATATTCATGTTTCAGGATAACAGAAACCTGCGACGTTAAGTCATATCGGACGAAGAATGAAATAATGTTTACATGAGTACAGGACACATAGAGCTTACAGTTACCAGATATTCATGTTTCAGGAGAACAGAAAACCTGCGACGTTAAGTCATATCGGACGAAGAATGAAATAATGTTTACATGAGTACAGGACACATAGAGCTTACAGTTACCAGATATTCATGTTTCAGGAGAACAGAAAACCTGCGACGTTAAGTCATATCGGACGAAGAATGAAATAATATTTACATGAGCACACGACACATAGAGCTTACAGTTACCAGATATTCATGTTTCAGGAGAACAGAAAACCTTCGACGTTAAGTCATATCGGACGAAGAATGAAATAATGTTTACATGAGTACAGGACACATAGAGCTTACAGTTACCAGATATTCATGTTTCAGGAGAACAGAAAACCTGCGACGTTAAGTCATATCGGACGAAGAATGAAATAATGTTTACATGAGTACAGGACACATAGAGCTTACAGTTACCAGATATTGATGTTTCAGGATAACAGAAACCTGCGACGTTAAGTCATATCGGACGAAGAATGAAATAATGTTTACATGAGTACAGGACACATAGAGCTTACAGTTACCAGATATTCATGTTTCAGGAGAACAGAAACCTGCGACGTTAAGTCATATCGGACGAAGAATAAAACAATGTTCAATGAGTACAGGGTACCTAGAGCTTACAGTTACCAGATATTTATGTTTCAGGAGAACAGAAACCTGCGACGTTAAGTCATATCGGACGAAGAATGAAATGTTTACATGAGTACAGGACACATAGAGCTTACAGTTACCAGATATTGATGTTTCAGGAGAACAGAAACCTGCGACGTTAAGTCATATCGGACGAAGAATAAAACAATGTTCAATGAGTACAGGGTACCTAGAGCTTACAGTTACCAGATATTTATGTTTCAGGAGAACAGAAAACCTGCGACGTTAAGTCATATCGGACGAAGAATGAAATAATGTTTACATGAGTACAGGACACATTGAGCTTACTGTTACCAGATATTAATGTTTCAGGAGAACAGAAAACCTGCGACGTTAAGTCATATCGGACGAAGAATGAAATAATGTTTACATGAGTACAGGACACAGAGCTTACAGTTACCAGATATTCATGTTTCAGGAGAACAGAAAACCTGCGACGTTAAGTCATATCGGACGAAGAATTAAATAATGTTTACATGAGTACACGACACATAGAGCTTACAGTTACCAGATATTCATGTTTCAGGAGAACAGAAAACCTGCGACGTTAAGTCATATCGGACGAAGAATGAAATAATGTTTACATGAGTACAGGACACATAGAGCTTACAGTTACCAGATATTCATGTTTCAGGAGAACAGAAACCTGCGACGTTAAGTCATATCGGACGAAGAATGAAATAATGTTTACATGAGTACAGGACACATAGAGCTTAGTTACCAGATATTCATGTTTCAGGATAACAGAAACCTGCGACGTTAAGTCATATCGGACGAAGAATGAAATAATGTTTACATGAGTACAGGACACATAGAGCTTACAGTTACCAGATATTGATGTTTCAGGATAACAGAAAAGCTGCGACGTTAAGTCATATCGGACGAAGAATGAAATAATGTTTACATGAGTACAGGACACATAGAGCTTACAGTTACCAGATATTGATGATTCAGGATAACAGAAACCAGCGATGTTAAGTCATATCGGACGAAGAATAAAACAATGTTCAATGAGTACAGGGTACCTAGAGCTTAAAGTTACCAGATATTCATGTTTCAGGATATCAGAAACCTGCGACGTTAAGTCATATCGGACGAAGAATAAAAAAATGTTCAATGAGTACAGGGTACCTAGAGCTTACAGTTACCAGATATTCATGTTTCAGGATAACAGAAACCTGCGACGTTAAGTCATATCGGACGAAGAATGAAACAATGTTCAATGAGTACAGGGTACCTAGAGCTCACAGTTACCTGATATTCGTGTTTCAGGATAACAGAAACCTGCGACGTTAAGTCATATCGGACGAAGAATGAAATAATGTTCAATGAGTACAGGGTGCCTAGAGCTTACAGTTACCAGACATTCATGTTTCAGGATAACAGAAACCTGCGACGTTAAGTCATATCGGACGAGGAATGAAATAATGTTTATATGAGTACAGGGTACCTAGAGCTTACAGTTACCAGATATTCATGTTTCAGGAGAACAGAAAACCTGTGACGATAAGTCATATCGGACGAAGAATGAAATAATGTTTACATGAGTACAGGACACATAGAGCTTACAGTTACCAGATATTCATGTTTCAGGAGAACAGAAAACCTGCGACGTTAAGTCATATCGGACGAAGAATGAAATAATGTTTACATGAGTACAGGACACATAGAGCTTACAGTTACCAGATATTCATGTTTCAGGATAACAGAAACCTGCGACGTTAAGTCATATCGGACGAAGAATGAAATAATGTTTACATGAGTACAGGACACATAGAGCTTACAGTTACCAGATATTCATGTTTCAGGAGAACAGAAAACCTGCGACATTAAGTCATATCGCACGAAGAATAAAACAATGTTCATTGAGTACAGGGTACCTAGACCTTACAGTTACCAGATATTCCTGTTTCAGGATAACAGAAACCTGCGACGTTAAGTCATATCGGACGAAGAATAAAACAATGTTCAATGAGTACAGGGTACATAGAGCTTACAGTTACCAGATATTCATGTTCTAGGATAACAGAAACCTGCGACGTTAAGTCATATCGGACGAAGAATGAAATAAGTTTACATGAGTACAGGACACATAGAGCTTACAGTTACCAGATATTCATGTTTCAGGAGAACAGAAACCTGCGACGTTAAGTCATATCGGACGAAGAATGAAATAATGTTTACATGAGTACAGGACACATAGAGCTTACAGTTACCAGATATTCATGTTTCAGGAGAACAGAAAACCTGCGACGTTAAGTCATATCGGACGAAGAATGAAGTAATGTTTACATGAGTACAGGACACATAGAGCTTACAGTTACCAGATATTCGTGTTTCAGGAGAACAGAAAACCTGCGACGTTAAGTCATATCGGACGAAGAATGAAGTAATGTTTACATGAGTACAGGACACATAGAGCTTACAGTTACCAGATATTCATGTTTCAGGAGAACAGAAAAGCTGCGACGTTAAGTCATATCGGACGAAGAATGAAGTAATGTTTACATGAGTACAGGACACATAGAGCTTACAGTTACCAGATATTCATGTTTCAGGATAACAGAAACCTGCGACGTTAAGTCATATCGGACGAAGAATGAAATAATGTTTACATGAGTACAGGACACATAGAGCTTACAGTTACCAGATATTCATGTTTCAGGAGAACAGAAAACCTGCGACGTTAAGTCATATCGGACGAAGAATGAAGTAATGTATACATGAGTACAGGACACATAGAGCTTACAGTTACCAGATATTCATGTTTCAGGAGAACAGAAAAACTGCGACGTTAAGTCATATCGGACGAAGAATGAAGTAATGTTTACATGAGTACAGGACACATAGAGCTTACAGTTACCAGATATTCATGTTTCAGGATAACAGAAACCTGCGACGTTAAGTCATATCGGACGAAGAATGAAATAATGTTTACATGAGTACAGGACACATAGAGCTTACAGTTACCAGATATTCATGTTTGAGGATAACAGAAACCTGCGACGTTAAGTCATATCGGACGAAGAATGAAATAATGTTTACATGAGTACAGGACACATAGAGCTTACAGTTACCAGATATTCATGTTTCAGGAGAACAGAAACCTGCGACGTTAAGTCATATCGGACGAAGAATGAAGTAATGTTTACATGAGTACAGGACACATAGAGCTTACAGTTACCAGATATTCCTGTTTCAGGAGAACAGAAACCTGCGACGTTAAATCATATCGGACGAGGAATGAAGTAATGTTTACATGAGTACAGGACACATAGAGCTTACAGTTACCAGATATTCATGTTTCAGGAGAACAGAAACCTGCGACGTTAAGTCATATCGGACGAAGAATGAAGTAATGTTTACATGAGTACAGGACACATAGAGCTTACAGTTACCAGATATTCATGTTTCAGGAGAACAGAAAACCTGCGACGTTAAGTCATATCGGACGAAGAATGAAGTAATGTTTACATGAGTACAGGACACATAGAGCTTACAGTTACCAGATATTCATGTTTCAGGAGAACAGAAAAACTGCGACGTTAAGTCATATCGGACGAAGAATGAAGTAATGTTTACATGAGTACAGGACACATAGAGCTTACAGTTACCAGATATTCATGTTTCAGGAGAACAGAAACCTGCGACGTTAAGTCATATCGGACGAAGAATGAAATAACGTTTACATGAGTACAGGACACATAGAGCTTACAGTTACCAGATATTCATGTTTCAGGAGAACAGAAACCTGCGACGTTAAGTCATATCGGACGAAGAATGAAATAATGTTTACATGAGTACAGGACACATAGAGCTTACAGTTACCAGATATTCATGTTTCAGGAGAACAGAAAACCTGCGACGTTAAGTCATATCGGACGAAGAATGATATAATGTTTACATGAGTACAGGACACATAGAGCTTACAGTTACCAGATATTCATGTTTCAGGATAACAGAAACCTGCGACGTTAAGTCATATCGGACGAAGAATGAAATAATGTTTACATGAGTACAGGACACATAGAGCTTACAGTTACCAGACATTCATGTTTCAGGATAACAGAAACCTGCGACGTTAAGTCATATCGGACGAGGAATGAAATAATGTTTACATGAGTATAGGGTACCTAGAGCTTACAGTTACCAGATATTCATGTTTCAGGAGAACAGAAAACCTGCGACGTTAAGTCATATCGGACGAAGACTGAAATAATGTTTACATGAGTACACGACACATAGAGCTTACAGTTACCAGATATTCATGTTTCAGGAGAACAGAAAACCTGCGACGTTAAGTCATATCAGACGAAGAATGAAATAATGTTTACATGAGTACAGGAGACATAGAGCTTACAGTTACCAGATATTCATGTTTCAGGATAACAGTAACCTGCGACGTTAAGTCATATCGGACGAAGAATGAAATAATATTTACATGAGTACAGGACACATAGAGCTTACAGTTACCAGATATTCATGTTTCAGGAGAACAGAAAACCTGCGACGTTAAGTCATATCGGACGAAGAATGAAATAATGTTTACATGAGTACAGGACACATAGAGCTTACAGTTACCAGATATTCATGTTTCAGGATAACAGAAACCTGCGACGTTAGGTCATATCGGACGAAGAATGAAATAATGTTTACATGAGTACAGGACACATAGAGCTTACAGTTACCAGATATTCATGTTTCAGGAGAACAGAAAACCTTAGACGTTAAGTCATATCGGACGAAGAATGAAATAATGTTTACATGAGTACAGGACACATAGAGCTTATGGTTACCAGATATTCGTGTTTCAGGATAACAGAAACCTGCGACGTTAAGTCATATCGGACGAAGAATGAAACAATGTTCAATGAGTACAGGGTACCTAGAGCTTACAGTTACCAGATATTCATGTTGCAGGATAACAGAAACCTGCGACGTTAAGTCATATCGGATGAGGAATGAAATAATGTTTACATGAGTACAGGGTACCTAGAGCTTACATTTACCAGATATTCATGTTTCAGGAGAACAGAAAACCTGCGACATTAAGTCATATCGGACGAAGAATGAAATAATGTTTACATGAGTACAGGGCACATAGAGGTTACAGTTACCAGATATTCATGTTTCAGGATAACAGAAACCTGCGACGTTAAGTCATATCGGACGAAGAATGAAATAATGTTTACATGAGTACAGGACACATAGAGCTTACAGTTACCAGATATTCATGTTTCAGGAGAACAGAAAACCTGCGACATTAAGTCATATCGGACGAAGAATAAAACAATGTTCAATGAGTACAGGGTACCTAGAGCTTACAGTTACCAGATATTCGTGTTTCAGAATAACAGAAACCTGCGACGTTAAGTCATATCGGACGAAGAATGAAATAATGTTCAATGAGTACAGGGTACCTAGAGCTTACAGTTACCAGATATTCATGTTTCAGGATAACAGAAACCTGCGACGTTAAGTCATATCGGACGAAGAATGAAATAATGTTTAAATGAGTACAGGACACATAGAGCTTACAGTTACCAGATATTCATGTTTCAGGAGAACAGAAAACCTGCGACGTTAAGTCATATCGGACGAAGAATGAAGTAATGTTTACATGAGTACAGGACACATAGAGCTTACAGTTACCAGATATTCGTGTTTCAGGAGAACAGAAAACCTTCGACGTTAAGTCATATCGGACGAAGAATGAAGTAATGTTTACATGAGTACAGGACACATAGAGCTTACAGTTACCAGATATTCATGTTTCAGGAGAACAGAAAACCTGCGACGTTAAGTCATATCGGACGAAGAATGAAATAATGTTTACATGAGTACAGGACACATAGAGCTTACAGTTACCAGATATTCATGTTTCAGGAGAACAGAAACCTGCGACGTTAAGTCATATCGCACGAAGAATGAAATAATGTTTACATGAGTACAGGACACATAGAGCTTACAGTTACCAGATATTCATGTTTCAGGAGAACAGAAAACCTGCGACGTTAAGTCATATCGGACGAAGAATGAAATAATGTTTACATGAGTACAGGACACATAGAGCTTACAGTTACCAGATATTCATCTTTCAGGAGAACAGAAAACCTGCGACGTTAAGTCATATCGGACAAAGAATGAAATAATGTTTACATGAGTACAGGACACATAGAGCTTACAGTTACCAGATATTCATGTTTCAGGAGAACAGAAAACCTGCGACGTTAAGTCATATCGGACGAAGAATGAAATAATGTTTACATGAGTACACGACACATAGAGCTTACAGTTACCAGATATTCATGTTTCAGGAGAACAGAAAACCTGCGACGTTAAGTCATATCGGACGAAGACTGAAATAATGTTTACATGAGTACAGGACACATAGAGCTTACAGTTACCAGATATTCATGTTTCAGGAGAACAGAAAACCTGCGACGTTAAGTCATATCGGACGAAGAATGAAATAATGTTTACACGAGTACAGGACACATAGAGCTTACAGTTACCAGATATTCATGTTTCAGGAGAACAGAAAACCTGCGACGTTAAGTCATATCGGATGAAGAATGAAATGTTTACATGAGTACAGGACACATAGAGCTTACAGTTACCAGATATTCATGTTTCAGGAGAACAGAAAACCTGCGACGTTAAGTCATATCGGACGAAGAATGAAATAATGTTTACATGAGTACAGGACACATAGAGCTTACAGTTACCAGATATTCATGTTTCAGGAGAACAGAAAACCTGCGACGTTAAGTCATATGGGATGAAGAATGAAATAATGTTTACATGAGTACAGGACACATAGAGCTTACAGTTACCAGATATTCATGTTTCAGGAGAACAGAAAACCTGCGACGTTAAGTCATATCGGACGAAGAATGAAGTAATGTTTACATGAGTACAGGACACATAGAGCTTACAGTTACCAGATATTCATGTTTCAGGAGAACAGAAAACCTGCGACGTTAAGTCATATCGGACGAAGAATGAAATAATATTTACATGAGCACACGACACATAGAGCTTACAGTTACCAGATATTCATGTTTCAGGAGAACAGAAAACCTTCGACGTTAAGTCATATCGGACGAAGAATGAAATAATGTTTACATGAGTACAGGACACATAGAGCTTACAGTTACCAGATATTCATGTTTCAGGAGAACAGAAAACCTGCGACGTTAAGTCATATCGGACGAAGAATGAAATAATGTTTACATGAGTACAGGACACATAGAGCTTACAGTTACCAGATATTGATGTTTCAGGATAACAGAAACCTGCGACGTTAAGTCATATCGGACGAAGAATGAAATAATGTTTACATGAGTACAGGACACATAGAGCTTACAGTTACCAGATATTCATGTTTCAGGAGAACAGAAACCTGCGACGTTAAGTCATATCGGACGAAGAATAAAACAATGTTCAATGAGTACAGGGTACCTAGAGCTTACAGTTACCAGATATTTATGTTTCAGGAGAACAGAAACCTGCGACGTTAAGTCATATCGGACGAAGAATGAAATGTTTACATGAGTACAGGACACATAGAGCTTACAGTTACCAGATATTGATGTTTCAGGAGAACAGAAACCTGCGACGTTAAGTCATATCGGACGAAGAATAAAACAATGTTCAATGAGTACAGGGTACCTAGAGCTTACAGTTACCAGATATTTATGTTTCAGGAGAACAGAAAACCTGCGACGTTAAGTCATATCGGACGAAGAATGAAATAATGTTTACATGAGTACAGGACACATTGAGCTTACTGTTACCAGATATTAATGTTTCAGGAGAACAGAAAACCTGCGACGTTAAGTCATATCGGACGAAGAATGAAATAATGTTTACATGAGTACAGGACACAGAGCTTACAGTTACCAGATATTCATGTTTCAGGAGAACAGAAAACCTGCGACGTTAAGTCATATCGGACGAAGAATTAAATAATGTTTACATGAGTACACGACACATAGAGCTTACAGTTACCAGATATTCATGTTTCAGGAGAACAGAAAACCTGCGACGTTAAGTCATATCGGACGAAGAATGAAATAATGTTTACATGAGTACAGGACACATAGAGCTTACAGTTACCAGATATTCATGTTTCAGGAGAACAGAAACCTGCGACGTTAAGTCATATCGGACGAAGAATGAAATAATGTTTACATGAGTACAGGACACATAGAGCTTAGTTACCAGATATTCATGTTTCAGGATAACAGAAACCTGCGACGTTAAGTCATATCGGACGAAGAATGAAATAATGTTTACATGAGTACAGGACACATAGAGCTTACAGTTACCAGATATTGATGTTTCAGGAGAACAGAAAAGCTGCGACGTTAAGTCATATCGGACGAAGAATGAAAAAATGTTTACATGAGTACAGGACACATAGAGCTTACAGTTACCAGATATTGATGATTCAGGATAACAGAAACCAGCGATGTTAAGTCATATCGGACGAAGAATAAAACAATGTTCAATGAGTTCAGGGTACCTAGAGCTTACAGTTACCAGATATTCATGTTTCAGGATAACAGAAACCTGCGACGTTAAGTCATATCGGACGAAGAATAAAAAAATGTTCAATGAGTACAGGGTACCTAGAGCTTACAGTTACCAGATATTCATGTTTCAGGATAACAGAAACCTGCGACGTTAAGTCATATCGGACGAAGAATGAAACAATGTTCAATGAGTACAGGGTACCTAGAGCTCACAGTTACCTGATATTCGTGTTTCAGGATAACAGAAACCTGCGACGTTAAGTCATATCGGACGAAGAATGAAATAATGTTCAATGAGTACAGGGTGCCTAGAGCTTACAGTTACCAGACATTCATGTTTCAGGATAACAGAAACCTGCGACGTTAAGTCATATCGGACGAGGAATGAAATAATGTTTATATGAGTACAGGGTACCTAGAGCTTACAGTTACCAGATATTCATGTTTCAGGAGAACAGAAAACCTGTGACGATAAGTCATATCGGACGAAGAATGAAATAATGTTTACATGAGTACAGGACACATAGAGCTTACAGTTACCAGATATTCATGTTTCAGGAGAACAGAAAACCTGCGACGTTAAGTCATATCGGACGAAGAATGAAATAATGTTTACATGAGTACAGGACACATAGAGCTTACAGTTACCAGATATTCATGTTTCAGGATAACAGAAACCTGCGACGTTAAGTCATATCGGACGAAGAATGAAATAATGTTTACATGAGTACAGGACACATAGAGCTTACAGTTACCAGATATTCATGTTTCAGGAGAACAGAAAACCTGCGACATTAAGTCATATCGCACGAAGAATAAAACAATGTTCATTGAGTACAGGGTACCTAGACCTTACAGTTACCAGATATTCCTGTTTCAGGATAACAGAAACCTGCGACGTTAAGTCATATCGGACGAAGAATAAAACAATGTTCAATGAGTACAGGGTACATAGAGCTTACAGTTACCAGATATTCATGTTCTAGGATAACAGAAACCTGCGACGTTAAGTCATATCGGACGAAGAATGAAATAAGTTTACATGAGTACAGGACACATAGAGCTTACAGTTACCAGATATTCATGTTTCAGGAGAACAGAAACCTGCGACGTTAAGTCATATCGGACGAAGAATGAAATAATGTTTACATGAGTACAGGACACATAGAGTTTACAGTTACCAGATATTCATGTTTCAGGAGAACAGAAAACCTGCGACGTTAAGTCATATCGGACGAAGAATGAAGTAATGTTTACATGAGTACAGGACACATAGAGCTTACAGTTACCAGATATTCGTGTTTCAGGAGAACAGAAAACCTGCGACGTTAAGTCATATCGGACGAAGAATGAAGTAATGTTTACATGAGTACAGGACACATAGAGCTTACAGTTACCAGATATTCATGTTTCAGGAGAACAGAAAAGCTGCGACGTTAAGTCATATCGGACGAAGAATGAAGTAATGTTTACATGAGTACAGGACACATAGAGCTTACAGTTACCAGATATTCATGTTTCAGGATAACAGAAACCTGCGACGTTAAGTCATATCGGACGAAGAATGAAATAATGTTTACATGAGTACAGGACACATAGAGCCTTACAGTTACTAGATATTCATGTTTCAGGAGAACAGAAAACCTGCGACGTTAAGTCATATCGGACGAAGAATGAAGTAATGTATACATGAGTACAGGACACATAGAGCTTACAGTTACCAGATATTCATGTTTCAGGAGAACAGAAAAACTGCGACGTTAAGTCATATCGGACGAAGAATGAAGTAATGTTTACATGAGTACAGGACACATAGAGCTTACAGTTACCAGATATTCATGTTTCAGGATAACAGAAACCTGCGACGTTAAGTCATATCGGACGAAGAATGAAATAATGTTTACATGAGTACAGGACACATAGAGCTTACAGTTACCAGATATTCATGTTTGAGGATAACAGAAACCTGCGACGTTAAGTCACATCGGACGAAGAATGAAATAATGTTTACATGAGTACAGGACACATAGAGCTTACAGTTACCAGATATTCATGTTTCAGGAGAACAGAAACCTGCGACGTTAAGTCATATCGGACGAAGAATGAAGTAATGTTTACATGAGTACAGGACACATAGAGCTTACAGTTACCAGATATTCCTGTTTCAGGAGAACAGAAACCTGCGACGTTAAATCATATCGGACGAGGAATGAAGTAATGTTTACATGAGTACAGGACACATAGAGCTTACAGTTACCAGATATTCATGTTTCAGGAGAACAGAAACCTGCGACGTTAAGTCATATCGGACGAAGAATGAAGTAATGTTTACATGAGTACAGGACACATAGAGCTTACAGTTACCAGATATTCATGTTTCAGGAGAACAGAAAACCTGCGACGTTAAGTCATATCGGACGAAGAATGAAGTAATGTTTACATGAGTACAGGACACATAGAGCTTACAGTTACCAGATATTCATGTTTCAGGAGAACAGAAAAACTGCGACGTTAAGTCATATCGGACGAAGAATGAAGTAATGTTTACATGAGTACAGGACACATAGAGCTTACAGTTACCAGATATTCATGTTTCAGGAGAACAGAAACCTGCGACGTTAAGTCATATCGGACGAAGAATGAAATAACGTTTACATGAGTACAGGACACATAGAGCTTACAGTTACCAGATATTCATGTTTCAGGAGAACAGAAACCTGCGACGTTAAGTCATATCGGACGAAGAATGAAATAATGTTTACATGAGTACAGGACACATAGAGCTTACAGTTACCAGATATTCATGTTTCAGGAGAACAGAAAACCTGCGACGTTAAGTCATATCGGACGAAGAATGATATAATGTTTACATGAGTACAGGACACATAGAGCTTACAGTTACCAGATATTCATGTTTCAGGATAACAGAAACCTGCGACGTTAAGTCATATCGGACGAAGAATGAAATAATGTTTACATGAGTACAGGACACATAGAGCTTACAGTTACCAGACATTCATGTTTCAGGATAACAGAAACCTGCGACGTTAAGTCATATCGGACGAAGAATGAAATAATGTTTACATGAGTACAGGGTACCTAGAGCTTACAGTTACCAGATATTCATGTTTCAGGAGAACAGAAAACCTGTGACGATAAGTCATATCGGACGAAGAATGAAATAATGTTTACATGAGTACAGGACACATAGAGCTTACAGTTACCAGATATTCATGTTTCAGGAGAACAGAAAACCTGCGACGTTAAGTCATATCGGACGAAGAATGAAATAATGTTTACATGAGTACAGGACACATAGAGCTTACAGTTACCAGATATTCATGTTTCAGGATAACAGAAACCTGCGACGTTAAGTCATATCGGACGAAGAATGAAATAATGTTTACATGAGTACAGGACACATAGAGCTTACAGTTACCAGATATTCATGTTTCAGGAGAACAGAAAACCTGCGACGTTAAGTCATATCGGACGAAGAATGAAATAATGTTTACATGAGTACAGGACACATAGAGCTTACAGTTACCAGATATTCATGTTTCAGGAGAACAGAAAACCTGCGACGTTAAGTCATATCGGACGAAGAATGAAATAATATTTCCATGAGCACACGACACATAGAGCTTACAGTTACCAGATATTCATGTTTCAGGAGAACAGAAAACCTTCGACGTTAAGTCATATCGGACGAAGAATGAAATAATGTTTACATGAGTACAGGACACATAGAGCTTACAGTTACCAGATATTCATGTTTCAGGAGAACAGAAAACCTGCGACGTTAAGTCATATCGGACGAAGAATGAAATAATGTTTACATGAGTACAGGACACATAGAGCTTACAGTTACCAGATATTGATGTTTCAGAATAACAGAAACCTGCGACGTTAAGTCATATCGGACGAAGAATGAAATAATGTTTACATGAGTACAGGACACATAGAGCTTACAGTTACCAGATATTCATGTTTCAGGAGAACAGAAACCTGCGACGTTAAGTCATATCGGTTGAAGAATAAAACAATGTTCAATGAGTACAGGGTACCTAGAGCTTACAGTTACCAGATATTTATGTTTCAGGAGAACAGAAACCTGCGACGTTAAGTCATATCGGACGAAGAATGAAATGTTTACATGAGTACAGGACACATAGAGCTTACAGTTACCAGATATTGATGTTTCAGAGGAACAGAAACCTGCGACGTTAAGTCATATCGGACGAAGAATAAAACAATGTTCAATGAGTACAGGGTACCTAGAGCTTACAGTTACCAGATATTTATGTTTCAGGAGAACAGAAAACCTGCGACGTTAAGTCATATCGGACGAAGAATGAAATAATGTTTACATGAGTACAGGACACATTGAGCTTACTGTTACCAGATATTAATGTTTCAGGAGAACAGAAAACCTGCGACGTTAAGTCATATCGGACGAAGAATGAAGTAATGTTTACATGAGTACAGGACACAGAGCTTACAGTTACCAGATATTCATGTTTCAGGAGAACAGAAAACCTGCGACGTTAAGTCATATCGGACGAAGAATTAAATAATGTTTACATGAGTACACGACACATAGAGCTTACAGTTACCAGATATTCATGTTTCAGGAGAACAGAAAACCTGCGACGTTAAGTCATATCGGACGAAGAATGAAATAATGTTTACATGAGTACAGGACACATAGAGCTTACAGTTACCAGATATTCATGTTTCAGGAGAACAGAAACCTGCGACGTTAAGTCATATCGGACGAAGAATGAAATAATGTTTACATGAGTACAGGACACATAGAGCTTAGTTACCAGATAATCATGTTTCAGGATAACAGAAACCTGCGACGTTAAGTCATATCGGACGAAGAATGAAATAATGTTTACATGAGTACAGGACACATAGAGCTTACAGTTACCAGATATTGATGTTTCAGGATAACAGAAAAGCTGCGACGTTAAGTCATATCGGACGAAGAATGAAATAATGTTTACATGAGTACAGGACACATAGAGCTTACAGTTACCAGATATTGATGATTCAGGATAACAGAAACCAGCGATGTTAAGTCATATCGGACGAAGAATAAAACAATGTTCAATGAGTACAGGGTACCTAGAGCTTACAGTTACCAGATATTCATGTTTCAGGATAACAGAAACCTGCGACGTTAAGTCATATCGGACGAAGAATAAAAAAATGTTCAATGAGTACAGGGTACCTAGAGCTTACAGTTACCAGATATTCATGTTTCAGGATAACAGAAACCTGCGACGTTAAGTCATATCGGACGAAGAATGAAACAATGTTCAATGAGTACAGGGTACGTAGAGCTCACAGTTACCTGATATTCGTGTTTCAGGATAACAGAAACCTGCGACGTTAAGTCATATCGGACGAAGAATGAAATAATGTTCAATGAGTACAGGGTGCCTAGAGCTTACAGTTACCAGACATTCATGTTTCAGGATAACAGAAACCTGCGACGTTAAGTCATATCGGACGAGGAATGAAATAATGTTTATATGAGTACAGGGTACCTAGAGCTTACAGTTACCAAATATTCATGTTTCAGGAGAACAGAAAACCTGTGACGATAAGTCATATCGGACGAAGAATGAAATAATGTTTACATGAGTACAGGACACATAGAGCTTACAGTTACCAGATATTCATGTTTCAGGAGAACAGAAAACCTGCGACGTTAAGTCATATCGGACGAAGAATGAAATAATGTTTACATGAGTACAGGACACATAGAGCTTACAGTTACCAGATATTCATGTTTCAGGATAACAGAAACCTGCGACGTTAAGTCATATCGGACGAAGAATGAAATAATGTTTACATGAGTACAGGACACATAGAGCTTACAGTTACCAGATATTCATGTTTCAGGAGAACAGAAAACCTGCGACATTAAGTCATATCGCACGAAGAATAAAACAATGTTCATTGAGTACAGGGTACCTAGACCTTACAGTTACCAGATATTCCTGTTTCAGGATAACAGAAACCTGCGACGTTAAGTCATATCGGACGAAGAATAAAACAATGTTCAATGAGTACAGGGTACATAGAGCTTACAGTTACCAGATATTCATGTTCTAGGATAACAGAAACCTGCGACGTTAAGTCATATCGGACGAAGAATGAAATAAGTTTACATGAGTACAGGACACATAGAGCTTACAGTTACCAGATATTCATGTTTCAGGAGAACAGAAACCTGCGACGTTAAGTCATATCGGACGAAGAATGAAATAATGTTTACATGAGTACAGGACACATAGAGTTTACAGTTACCAGATATTCATGTTTCAGGAGAACAGAAAACCTGCGACGTTAAGTCATATCGGACGAAGAATGAAGTAATGTTTACATGAGTACAGGACACATAGAGCTTACAGTTACCAGATATTCATGTTTCAGGAGAACAGAAAACCTGCGACGTTAAGTCATATCGGACGAAGAATGAAGTAATGTTTACATGAGTACAGGACACATAGAGCTTACAGTTACCAGATATTCATGTTTCAGGAGAACAGAAAAGCTGCGACGTTAAGTCATATCGGACGAAGAATGAAGTAATGTTTACATGAGTACAGGACACATAGAGCTTACAGTTACCAGATATTCATGTTTCAGGATAACAGAAACCTGCGACGTTAAGTCATATCGGACGAAGAATGAAATAATGTTTACATGAGTACAGGACACATAGAGCTTACAGTTACCAGATATTCATGTTTCAGGAGAACAGAAAACCTGCGACGTTAAGTCATATCGGACGAAGAATGAAGTAATGTATACATGAGTACAGGACACATAGAGCTTACAGTTACCAGATATTCATGTTTCAGGAGAACAGAAAAACTGCGACGTTAAGTCATATCGGACGAAGAATGAAGTAATGTTTACATGAGTACAGGACACATAGAGCTTACAGTTACCAGATATTCATGTTTCAGGATAACAGAAACCTGCGACGTTAAGTCATATCGGACGAAGAATGAAATAATGTTTACATGAGTACAGGACACATAGAGCTTACAGTTACCAGATATTCATGTTTGAGGATAACAGAAACCTGCGACGTTAAGTCATATCGGACGAAGAATGAAATAATGTTTACATGAGTACAGGACACATAGAGCTTACAGTTACCAGATATTCATGTTTCAGGAGAACAGAAACCTGCGACGTTAAGTCATATCGGACGAAGAATGAAGTAATGTTTACATGAGTACAGGACACATAGAGCTTACAGTTACCAGATATTCCTGTTTCAGGAGAACAGAAACCTGCGACGTTAAATCATATCGGACGAGGAATGAAGTAATGTTTACATGAGTACAGGACACATAGAGCTTACAGTTACCAGATATTCATGTTTCAGGAGAACAGAAACCTGCGACGTTAAGTCATATCGGACGAAGAATGAAGTAATGTTTACATGAGTACAGGACACATAGAGCTTACAGTTACCAGATATTCATGTTTCAGGAGAACAGAAAACCTGCGACGTTAAGTCATATCGGACGAAGAATGAAGTAATGTTTACATGAGTACAGGACACATAGAGCTTACAGTTACCAGATATTCATGTTTCAGGAGAACAGAAAAACTGCGACGTTAAGTCATATCGGACGAAGAATGAAGTAATGTTTACATGAGTACAGGACACATAGAGCTTACAGTTACCAGATATTCATGTTTCAGGAGAACAGAAACCTGCGACGTTAAGTCATATCGGACGAAGAATGAAATAACGTTTACATGAGTACAGGACACATAGAGCTTACAGTTACCAGATATTCATGTTTCAGGAGAACAGAAACCTGCGACGTTAAGTCATATCGGACGAAGAATGAAATAATGTTTACATGAGTACAGGACACATAGAGCTTACAGTTACCAGATATTCATGTTTCAGGAGAACAGAAAACCTGCGACGTTAAGTCATATCGGACGAAGAATGATATAATGTTTACATGAGTACAGGACACATAGAGCTTACAGTTACCAGATATTCATGTTTCAGGATAACAGAAACCTGCGACGTTAAGTCATATCGGACGAAGAATGAAATAATGTTTACATGAGTACAGGACACATAGAGCTTACAGTTACCAGACATTCATGTTTCAGGATAACAGAAACCTGCGACGTTAAGTCATATCGGACGAGGAATGAAATAATGTTTACATGAGTATAGGGTACCTAGAGCTTACAGTTACCAGATATTCATGTTTCAGGAGAACAGAAAACCTGTGACGATAAGTCATATCGGACGAAGAATGAAATAATGTTTACATGAGTACAGGAGACATAGAGCTTACAGTTACCAGATATTCATGTTTCAGGAGAACAGAAAACCTGCGACGTTAAGTCATATCGGACGAAGAATGAAATAATGTTTACATGAGTACAGGACACATAGAGCTTACAGTTACCAGATATTCATGTTTCAGGATAACAGAAACCTGCGACGTTAAGTCATATCGGACGAAGAATGAAATAATGTTTACATGAGTACAGGACACATAGAGCTTACAGTTACCAGATATTCATGTTTCAGGAGAACAGAAAACCTGCGACGTTAAGTCATATCGGACGAAGAATGAAATAATGTTTACATGAGTACAGGACACATAGAGCTTACAGTTACCAGATATTCATGTTTCAGGAGAACAGAAAACCTGCGACGTTAAGTCATATCGGACGAAGAATGAAATAATATTTACATGAGCACACGACACATAGAGCTTACAGTTACCAGATATTCATGTTTCAGGAGAACAGAAAACCTTCGACGTTAAGTCATATCGGACGAAGAATGAAATAATGTTTACATGAGTACAGGACACATAGAGCTTACAGTTACCAGATATTCATGTTTCAGGAGAACAGAAAACCTGCGACGTTAAGTCATATCGGACGAAGAATGAAATAATGTTTACATGAGTACAGGACACATAGAGCTTACAGTTACCAGATATTGATGTTTCAGGATAACAGAAACCTGCGACGTTAAGTCATATCGGACGAAGAATGAAATAATGTTTACATGAGTACAGGACACATAGAGCTTACAGTTACCAGATATTCATGTTTCAGGAGAACAGAAACCTGCGACGTTAAGTCATATCGGACGAAGAATAAAACAATGTTCAATGAGTACAGGGTACCTAGAGCTTACAGTTACCAGATATTTATGTTTCAGGAGAACAGAAACCTGCGACGTTAAGTCATATCGGACGAAGAATGAAATGTTTACATGAGTACAGGACACATAGAGCTTACAGTTACCAGATATTGATGTTTCAGGAGAACAGAAACCTGCGACGTTAAGTCATATCGGACGAAGAATAAAACAATGTTCAATGAGTACAGGGTACCTAGAGCTTACAGTTACCAGATATTTATGTTTCAGGAGAACAGAAAACCTGCGACGTTAAGTCATATCGGACGAAGAATGAAATAATGTTTACATGAGTACAGGACACATTGAGCTTACTGTTACCAGATATTAATGTTTCAGGAGAACAGAAAACCTGCGACGTTAAGTCATATCGGACGAAGAATGAAATAATGTTTACATGAGTACAGGACACAGAGCTTACAGTTACCAGATATTCATGTTTCAGGAGAACAGAAAACCTGCGACGTTAAGTCATATCGGACGAAGAATTAAATAATGTTTACATGAGTACACGACACATAGAGCTTACAGTTACCAGATATTCATGTTTCAGGAGAACAGAAAACCTGCGACGTTAAGTCATATCGGACGAAGAATGAAATAATGTTTACATGAGTACAGGACACATAGAGCTTACAGTTACCAGATATTCATGTTTCAGGAGAACAGAAACCTGCGACGTTAAGTCATATCGGACGAAGAATGAAATAATGTTTACATGAGTACAGGACACATAGAGCTTAGTTACCAGATATTCATGTTTCAGGATAACAGAAACCTGCGACGTTAAGTCATATCGGACGAAGAATGAAATAATGTTTACATGAGTACAGGACACATAGAGCTTACAGTTACCAGATATTGATGTTTCAGGATAACAGAAAAGCTGCGACGTTAAGTCATATCGGACGAAGAATGAAATAATGTTTACATGAGTACAGGACACATAGAGCTTACAGTTACCAGATATTGATGATTCAGGATAACAGAAACCAGCGATGTTAAGTCATATCGGACGAAGAATAAAACAATGTTCAATGAGTACAGGGTACCTAGAGCTCACAGTTACCTGATATTCGTGTTTCAGGATAACAGAAACCTGCGACGTTAAGTCATATCGGACGAAGAATGAAATAATGTTCAATGAGTACAGGGTGCCTAGAGCTTACAGTTACCAGACATTCATGTTTCAGGATAACAGAAACCTGCGACGTTAAGTCATATCGGACGAGGAATGAAATAATGTTTATATGAGTACAGGGTACCTAGAGCTTACAGTTACCAGATATTCATGTTTCAGGAGAACAGAAAACCTGTGACGATAAGTCATATCGGACGAAGAATGAAATAATGTTTACATGAGTACAGGACACATAGAGCTTACAGTTACCAGATATTCATGTTTCAGGAGAACAGAAAACCTGCGACGTTAAGTCATATCGGACGAAGAATGAAATAATGTTTACATGAGTACAGGACACATAGAGCTTACAGTTACCAGATATTCATGTTTCAGGATAACAGAAACCTGCGACGTTAAGTCATATCGGACGAAGAATGAAATAATGTTTACATGAGTACAGGACACATAGAGCTTACAGTTACCAGATATTCATGTTTCAGGAGAACAGAAAACCTGCGACATTAAGTCATATCGCACGAAGAATAAAACAATGTTCATTGAGTACAGGGTACCTAGACCTTACAGTTACCAGATATTCCTGTTTCAGGATAACAGAAACCTGCGACGTTAAGTCATATCGGACGAAGAATAAAACAATGTTCAATGAGTACAGGGTACATAGAGCTTACAGTTACCAGATATTCATGTTCTAGGATAACAGAAACCTGCGACGTTAAGTCATATCGGACGAAGAATGAAATAAGTTTACATGAGTACAGGACACATAGAGCTTACAGTTACCAGATATTCATGTTTCAGGAGAACAGAAACCTGCGACGTTAAGTCATATCGGACGAAGAATGAAATAATGTTTACATGAGTACAGGACACATAGAGCTTACAGTTACCAGATATTCATGTTTCAGGAGAACAGAAAACCTGCGACGTTAAGTCATATCGGACGAAGAATGAAGTAATGTTTACATGAGTACAGGACACATAGAGCTTACAGTTACCAGATATTCGTGTTTCAGGAGAACAGAAAACCTGCGACGTTAAGTCATATCGGACGAAGAATGAAGTAATGTTTACATGAGTACAGGACACATAGAGCTTACAGTTACCAGATATTCATGTTTCAGGAGAACAGAAAAGCTGCGACGTTAAGTCATATCGGACGAAGAATGAAGTAATGTTTACATGAGTACAGGACACATAGAGCTTACAGTTACCAGATATTCATGTTTCAGGATAACAGAAACCTGCGACGTTAAGTCATATCGGACGAAGAATGAAATAATATTTACATGAGTACAGGACACATAGAGCTTACAGTTACCAGATATTCATGTTTCAGGAGAACAGAAAACCTGCGACGTTAAGTCATATCGGACGAAGAATGAAGTAATGTATACATGAGTACAGGACACATAGAGCTTACAGTTACCAGATATTCATGTTTCAGGAGAACAGAAAAACTGCGACGTTAAGTCATATCGGACGAAGAATGAAGTAATGTTTACATGAGTACAGGACACATAGAGCTTACAGTTACCAGATATTCATGTTTCAGGATAACAGAAACCTGCGACGTTAAGTCATATCGGACGAAGAATGAAATAATGTTTACATGAGTACAGGACACATAGAGCTTACAGTTACCAGATATTCATGTTTGAGGATAACAGAAACCTGCGACGTTAAGTCATATCGGACGAAGAATGAAATAATGTTTACATGAGTACAGGACACATAGAGCTTACAGTTACCAGATATTCATGTTTCAGGAGAACAGAAACCTGCGACGTTAAGTCATATCGGACGAAGAATGAAGTAATGTTTACATGAGTACAGGACACATAGAGCTTACAGTTACCAGATATTCCTGTTTCAGGAGAACAGAAACCTGCGACGTTAAATCATATCGGACGAGGAATGAAGTAATGTTTACATGAGTACAGGACACATAGAGCTTACAGTTACCAGATATTCATGTTTCAGGAGAACAGAAACCTGCGACGTTAAGTCATATCGGACGAAGAATGAAGTAATGTTTACATGAGTACAGGACACATAGAGCTTACAGTTACCAGATATTCATGTTTCAGGAGAACAGAAAACCTGCGACGTTAAGTCATATCGGACGAAGAATGAAGTAATGTTTACATGAGTACAGGACACATAGAGCTTACAGTTACCAGATATTCATGTTTCAGGAGAACAGAAAAACTGCGACGTTAAGTCATATCGGACGAAGAATGAAGTAATGTTTACATGAGTACAGGACACATAGAGCTTACAGTTACCAGATATTCATGTTTCAGGAGAACAGAAACCTGCGACGTTAAGTCATATCGGACGAAGAATGAAATAACGTTTACATGAGTACAGGACACATAGAGCTTACAGTTACCAGATATTCATGTTTCAGGAGAACAGAAACCTGCGACGTTAAGTCATATCGGACGAAGAATGAAATAATGTTTACATGAGTACAGGACACATAGAGCTTACAGTTACCAGATATTCATGTTTCAGGAGAACAGAAAACCTGCGACGTTAAGTCATATCGGACGAAGAATGATATAATGTTTACATGAGTACAGGACACATAGAGCTTACAGTTACCAGATATTCATGTTTCAGGATAACAGAAACCTGCGACGTTAAGTCATATCGGACGAAGAATGAAATAATGTTTACATGAGTACAGGACACATAGAGCTTACAGTTACCAGACATTCATGTTTCAGGATAACAGAAACCTGCGACGTTAAGTCATATCGGACGAGGAATGAAATAATGTTTACATGAGTATAGGGTACCTAGAGCTTACAGTTACCAGATATTCATGTTTCAGGAGAACAGAAAACCTGCGACGTTAAGTCATATCGGACGAAGACTGAAATAATGTTTACATGAGTACACGACACATAGAGCTTACAGTTACCAGATATTCATGTTTCAGGAGAACAGAAAACCTGCGACGTTAAGTCATATCAGACGAAGAATGAAATAATGTTTACATGAGTACAGGAGACATAGAGCTTACAGTTACCAGATATTCATGTTTCAGGATAACAGTAACCTGCGACGTTAAGTCATATCGGACGAAGAATGAAATAATATTTACATGAGTACAGGACACATAGAGCTTACAGTTACCAGATATTCATGTTTCAGGAGAACAGAAAACCTGCGACGTTAAGTCATATCGGACGAAGAATGAAATAATGTTTACATGAGTACAGGACACATAGAGCTTACAGTTACCAGATATTCATGTTTCAGGATAACAGAAACCTGCGACGTTAAGTCATATCGGACGAAGAATGAAATAATGTTTACATGAGTACAGGACACATAGAGCTTATGGTTACCAGATATTCGTGTTTCAGGATAACAGAAACCTGCGACGTTAAGTCATATCGGACGAAGAATGAAACAATGTTCAATGAGTACAGGGTACCTAGAGCTTACAGTTACCAGATATTCATGTTGCAGGATAACAGAAACCTGCGACGTTAAGTCATATCGGATGAGGAATGAAATAATGTTTACATGAGTACAGGGTACCTAGAGCTTACATTTACCAGATATTCATGTTTCAGGAGAACAGAAAACCTGCGACATTAAGTCATATCGGACGAAGAATGAAATAATGTTTACATGAGTACAGGGCACATAGAGGTTACAGTTACCAGATATTCATGTTTCAGGATAACAGAAACCTGCGACGTTAAGTCATATCGGACGAAGAATGAAATAATGTTTACATGAGTACAGGACACATAGAGCTTACAGTTACCAGATATTCATGTTTCAGGAGAACAGAAAACCTGCGACATTAAGTCATATCGGACGAAGAATGAAATAATGTTTACATGAGTACAGGACACATAGAGCTTACAGTTACCAGATATTCATGTTTCAGGAGAACAGAAAACCTGCGACGTTAAGTCATATCGGACGAAGAATGAAATAATGTTTACATGAGTACAGGACACATAGAGGTTACAGTTACCAGATATTCATGTTTCAGGAGAACAGAAACCTGCGACGTTAAGTCATATCGAACGAAGAATGAAATAATGTTTACATGAGTACAGGACACATAGAGCTTACAGTTACCAGATATTCATGTTTCAGGAGAACAGAAACCTGCGACGTTAAGTCATATCGGACGAAGAATGAAATAATGTTCAATGAGTACAGGGTACCTAGAGCTTACAGTTACCAGACATTCATGTTTCAGGATAACAGAAACCTGCGACATTAAGTCATATCGGACGAGGAATGAAATAATGTTTACATGAGTACAGGACACATAGAGCTTACAGTTACCAGATATTAATGTTTCAGGAGAACAGAAACCTGCGACGTTAAGTCATATCGGACGAAGAATGAAATAATGTTTACATGAGTACAGGACACATAGAGCTTACAGTTACCAGATATTCATGTTTCAGGATAACAGAAATCTGCGACGTTAAGTCACATCGGACGAAGAATGAAATAATGTTTACATGAGTACAGGACACATAGAGCTTACAGTTACCAGATATTCATGTTTCAGGAGAACAGAAAACCTGCGACGTTAAGTCATATCGGACGAAGAATGATATAATGTTTACATGAGTACAGGACACATAGAGCTTACAGTTACCAGATATTCATGTTTCAGGATAACAGAAACCTGCGACGTTAAGTCATATCGGACGAAGAATGAAATAATGTTTACATGAGTACAGGACACATAGAGCTTACAGTTACCAGACATTCATGTTTCAGGATAACAGAAACCTGCGACGTTAAGTCATATCGGACGAGGAATGAAATAATGTTTACATGAGTACAGGGCACATAGAGGTTACAGTTACCAGATATTCATGTTTCAGGATAACAGAAACCTGCGACGTTAAGTCATATCGGACGAAGAATGAAATAATGTTTACATGAGTACAGGACACATAGAGCTTACAGTTACCAGATATTCATGTTTCAGGAGAACAGAAAACCTGCGACGTTAAGTCATATCAGACGAAGAATGAAATAATGTTTACATGAGTACAGGAGACATAGAGCTTACAGTTACCAGATATTCATGTTTCAGGATAACAGTAACCTGCGACGTTAAGTCATATCGGACGAAGAATGAAATAATATTTACATGAGTACAGGACACATAGAGCTTACAGTTACCAGATATTCATGTTTCAGGAGAACAGAAAACCTGCGACGTTAAGTCATATCGGACGAAGAATGAAATAATGTTTACATGAGTACAGGACACATAGAGCTTACAGTTACCAGATATTCATGTTTCAGGATAACAGAAACCTGCGACGTTAAGTCATATCGGACGAAGAATGAAATAATGTTTACATGAGTACAGGACACATAGAGCTTATGGTTACCAGATATTCGTGTTTCAGGATAACAGAAACCTGCGACGTTAAGTCATATCGGACGAAGAATGAAACAATGTTCAATGAGTACAGGGTACCTAGAGCTTACAGTTACCAGATATTCATGTTGCAGGATAACAGAAACCTGCGACGTTAAGTCATATCGGATGAGGAATGAAATAATGTTTACATGAGTACAGGGTACCTAGAGCTTACATTTACCAGATATTCATGTTTCAGGAGAACAGAAAACCTGCGACATTAAGTCATATCGGACGAAGAATGAAATAATGTTTACATGAGTACAGGGCACATAGAGGTTACAGTTACCAGATATTCATGTTTCAGGATAACAGAAACCTGCTACGTTAAGTCATATCGGACGAAGAATGAAATAATGTTTACATGAGTACAGGACACATAGAGCTTACAGTTACCAGATATTCATGTTTCAGGAGAACAGAAAACCTGCGACATTAAGTCATATCGGACGAAGAATGAAATAATGTTTACATGAGTACAGGACACATAGAGCTTACAGTTACCAGATATTCATGTTTCAGGAGAACAGAAAATCTGCGACGTTAAGTCATATCGGACGAAGAATGAAATAATGTTTACATGAGTACAGGACACATAGAGGTTACAGTTACCAGATATTCATGTTTCAGGAGAACAGAAACCTGCGACGTTAAGTCATATCGAACGAAGAATGAAATAATGTTTACATGAGTACAGGACACATAGAGCTTACAGTTACCAGATATTCATGTTTCAGGAGAACAGAAACCTGCGACGTTAAGTCATATCGGACGAAGAATGAAATAATGTTCAATGAGTACAGGGTACCTAGAGCTTACAGTTACCAGACATTCATGTTTCAGGATAACAGAAACCTGCGACGTTAAGTCATATCGGACGAAGAATGAAATAATGTTTACATGAGTACAGGACACATAGAGCTTACAGTTACCAGATATTCATGTTTCAGGATAACAGAAATCTGCGACGTTAAGTCACATCGGACGAAGAATGAAATAATGTTTACATGAGTACAGGACACATAGAGCTTACAGTTACCAGATATTCATGTTTCAGGATAACAGAAACCTGCGATGTTAAGTCATATCGGACGATAAATGAAGTAACGTTTACAGGAGTACAGGGTACATAGAGCTTACAGTTACCAGATATTCATGTTCCAGGATGACGGAAAAGCTCCAACGTTAAGTCATATCGGACGATAAATGAAGTAACGTTTACATGAGTACAGGACACATAGAGCTTACAGTTACCAGATATTCATGTTTCAGGATGACAGAAAAGCTCCAACGTTAAGTCATATCGGACGATAAATGAAGTAACGTTTACATGAGTACAGGGTACATAGAGCTTACAGTTACCAGATATTCCTGTTCCAGGATGACGGAAAAGCTCCAACGTTAAGTCATATCGGACGATAAATGAAGTAATGTTTACATGAGTACAGGACACATAGAGCTTACAGTTACCAGATATTCATGTTCCAGGATGACGGAATAGCTCCAACGTTAAGTCATATCGGACGATAAATGAAGTAACGTTTACATGATTACAGGGTCCCTAGAGCTTACAGTTACCAGATATGCATGTTTCAGGATAACAGAAACCTGCTACGTTAAGTCATATCGGACGAAGAATAAAACAATGTTCAATGAGTACAGGGTACCTAGAGCTTACAGTTACCAGATATTCATGTTTCAGGATAACAGAAACCTGCGACGTTAAGTCATATCGGACGAAGAATAAAACAATGTTCAATGAGTACAGGGTACATAGAGCTTACAGTTACCAGATATTCATGTTCCAGGATGACGGAAAAGCTCCAAAGTTAAGTCATATCGGACGATAAATGAAGTAACGTTTACATGATTACAGGGTACCTAGAGCTTACAGTTACCAGATATGCATGTTTCAGGATAACAGAAACCTGCTACGTTAAGTCATATCGGACGAAGAATAAAACAATGTTCAATGAGTACAGGGTACCTACAGCTTACAGTTACCAGATATGCATGTTTCAGGATAACGGAAACCTGCTACGTTAAGTCATATCGGACGAACAATAAAACAATGTTCAATGAGTACAGGTTACCTAGAGCTTACAGTTACCAGATATTCATGTTTCAGGATAACAGAAACCTGCGACGTTAAGTCATATCGGACGAAGAATAAAACAATGTTCAATGAGTACAGGGTACCTAGAGCTTACAGTTACCAGATATTCATGTTTCAGGATAACAGAAACCTGCTACGTTAAGTCATATCGGACGAAGAATAAAACAATGTTCAATGAGTACAGGGTACCTAGAGGTTACAGTTACCAGATATTCATGTTTCGGGATAACGGAAAAGCTCAAACGTTAAGTCATATCGGACGATAAATGAAGTAACGTTTACATGAGTACAGGGTACCTAGAGCTTACAGTTACCAGATATGCATGTTTCAGGATAACAGAAACCTGCGACGTTAAGTCATATCGGACGAAGAATAAAATAATGTTCAATGAGTACAGGGTACATAGAGCTTACAGTTACCAGATATTCATGTTCCAGGATGACGGAAAAGCTCCAAAGTTAAGTCATATCGGACGATAAATGAAGTAACGTTTACATGATTACAGGGTACCTAGAGCTTACAGTTACCACATCTGCATGTTTCAGGATAACGGAAACCTGCTACGTTAAGTCATATCGGACGAAGAATAAAACAATGTTCAATGAGTACAGGGTACCTAGAGCTTACAGTTACCAGATATTCATGTTTCAGGATAACAGAAGCCTGCGACGTTAAGTCATATCGGACGAAGAGTAAAACAATGTTCAATGAGTACAGGGTACCTAGAGCTTACAGTTACCAGATATTCATGTTTCAGGATAACAGAAACCTGCTACGTTAAGTCATATCGGACGAAGAATAAAACAATGTTCAATGAGTACAGGGTACCTAGAGCTTACAGTTACCAGATATTCATGTTTCAGGATAACAGAAACCTGCTACGTTAAGTCATATCTGACGAAGAATAAAACAATGTTCAATGAGCACAGGGTACCTAGAGGTTACAGTTACCAGATATTCATGTTTCGGGATAACGGTGAAGCTCAAACGTTAAGTCATATCGGACGATAAATGAAGTAACGTTTACATGAGTACAGGGTACCTAGAGCTTACAGTTACAAGATATTCAGGTTTCAGGAAAACAGAAACCTGCGACGTTAAGTCATAGCCGACGAAGAATAAAACAATGTTCAATGAGTACAGGGTACCTAGAGCTTACAGTTACCAGATATTCATGTTTCAGGATAACAGAAACCTGCGACGTTAAGTCATATCGGACGAAGAATAAAACAATGTTCAATGAGTACAGGGTACATAGAGCTTACAGTTACCAGATATTCATGTTTCAGGATAACAGAAACCTGCGACGTTAAGTCATATCGGACGAAGAATGAAAGAATGTTCAATGAGTACAGGGTACCTAGAGCTTACAGTTACCAGATATTCGTGTTTCAGGATAACAGAAACCTGCGACGTTAAGTCATATCGCACGAAGAATAAAACAATGTTCATTGAGTACAGGGTACCTAGAGCTTACAGTTACCAGATATTCCTGTTTCAGGATAACAGAAACCTGCGACGTTAAGTCATATCGGACGAAGAATAAAACAATGTTCAATGAGTACAGGGTACATAGAGCTTACAGTTACCAGATATTCATGTTCTAGGATAACAGAAACCTGCGACGTTAAGTCATATCGGACGAAGAATGAAACAATGTTCAATGAGTACAGGGTACCTAGAGCTTACAGTTACCGGATATTCGTGTTTCAGAATAACAGAAACCTGCGACGTTAAGTCATATCGGACGAAGAATGAAATAATGTTCAATGAGCACAGGGTACCTAGAGCTTACAGTTACCAGATATTCATGTTTCAGGATAACAGAAACCTGCGACGTTTAGTCATATCGGACGAAGAATGAAATAATGTTTAAATGAGTACAGGACACATAGAGCTTACAGTTACCAGATATTCATGTTTCAGGAGAACAGAAAACCTGCGACGTTAAGTCATATCGGACGAAGAATGAAGTAATGTTTACATGAGTACAGGACACATAGAGCTTACAGTTACCAGATATTCGTGTTTCAGGAGGAAAGAAAACCTTCGACGTTAAGTCATATCGGACGAAGAATGAAGTAATGTTTACATGAGTACAGGACACATAGAGCTTACAGTTACCAGATATTCATGTTTCAGGAGAACAGAAAACCTGCGACGTTAAGTCATATCGGACGAAGAATGAAATAATGTTTACATGAGTACAGGACACATAGAGCTTACAGTTACCAGATATTCATGTTTCAGGAGAACAGAAACCTGCGACGTTAAGTCATATCGCACGAAGAATGAAATAATGTTTACATGAGTACAGGACACATAGAGCTTACAGTTACCAGATATTCATGTTTCAGGAGAACAGAAAACCTGCGACGTTAAGTCATATCGGACGAAGAATGAAATAATGTTTACATGAGTACAGGACACATAGAGCTTACATTTACCAGATATTCATGTTTCAGGAGAACAGAAAACCTGCGACGTTAAGTCATATCGGACAAAGAATGAAATAATGTTTACATGAGTACAGGACACATAGAGCTTACAGTTACCAGATATTCATGTTTCGGGAGAACAGAAAACCTGCGACGTTAAGTCATATCGGACGAAGAATGAAATAATGTTTACATGAGTACACTACACATAGAGCTTACAGTTACCAGATATTCATGTTTCAGGAGAACAGAAACCTGCGACGTTAAGTCATATCGGACGAAGAATAAAACAATGTTCAATGAGTACAGGGTACCTAGAGCTTACAGTTACCAGATATTTATGTTTCAGGAGAACAGAAAACCTGCGACGTTAAGTCATATCGGACGAAGAATGAAATAATGTTTACATGAGTACAGGACACATAGCGCTTACAGTTACCAGATATTAATGTTTCAGGAGAACAGAAAACCTGCGACTTTAAGTCATATCGGACGAAGAATGAAATAATGTTTACATGAGTACACGACACATAGAGCTTACAGTTACCAGATATTCATGTTTCAGGAGAACAGAAAACCTGCGACGTTAAGTCATATCGGACGAAGAATGAAATAATGTTTACATGAGTACAGGACACATAGAGCTTACAGTTACCAGATATTCATGTTTCAGGAGAACAGAAAACCTGCGACGTTAAGTCATATCGGATGAAGAATGAAATAATGTTTACATGAGTACAGGACACATAGAGCTTACAGTTACCAGATATTCATGTTTCAGGAGAACAGAAAACCTGCGACGTTAAGTCATATCGGACGAAGAATGAAATAATGTTTACATGAGTACAGGACACATTGAGCTTACAGTTACCAGATATTCATGTTTCAGGAGAACAGAAAACCTGCGACGTTAAGTCATATGGGATGAAGAATGAAATAATGTTTACATGAGTACAGGACACATAGAGCTTACAGTTACCAGATATTCATGTTTCAGGAGAACAGAAAACCTTCGACGTTAAGTCATATCGGACGAAGAATGAAATAATGTTTACATGAGTACAGGACACATAGAGCTTACAGTTACCAGATATTCATGTTTCAGGAGAACAGAAAACCTGCGACGTTAAGTCATATCGGACGAAGAATGAAATAATATTTACATGAGCACACGACACATAGAGCTTACAGTTACCAGATATTCATGTTTCAGGAGAACAGAAAACCTGCGACGTTAAGTCATATCGGACGAAGAATGAAATAATGTTTACATGAGTACAGGACACATAGAGCTTACAGTTACCAGATATTCATGTTTCAGGAGAACAGAAAACCTGCGACGTTAAGTCATATCGGACGAAGAATGAAATAATGTTTACATGAGTACAGGACACATAGAGCTTACAGTTCCCAGATATTGATGTTTCAGGATAACAGAAACCTGCGACGTTAAGTCATATCGGACGAAGAATGAAATAATGTTTACATGAGTACAGGACACATAGAGCTTACAGTTACCAGATATTCATGTTTCAGGAGAACAGAAACCTGCGACGTTAAGTCATATCGGACGAAGAATAAAACAATGTTCAATGAGTACAGGGTACCTAGAGCTTACAGTTACCAGATATTTATGTTTCAGGAGAACAGAAACCTGCGACGTTAAGTCATATCGGACGAAGAATAAAACAATGTTCAATGAGTACAGGGTACCTAGAGCTTACAGTTACCAGATATTCATGTTTCAGGATAACAGAAACCTGCGACGTTAAGTCATATCGGACGAAGAATAAAACAATGTTCAATGAGTACAGGGTACCTAGAGCTTACAGTTACCAGATATTCATGTTTCAGGATAACAGAAACCTGCGACGTTAAGTCATATCGGACGAAGAATAAAACAATGTTCAATGAGTACAGGGTACCTAGAGCTTACAGTTACCAGATATTCATGTTTCAGGATAACAGAAACCTGCGACGTTAAGTCATATCGGACGAAGAATGAAACAATGTTCAATGAGTACAGGGTACCTAGAGCTTACAGTTACCAGATATTTATGTTTCAGGATAACAGAAACCTGCGACGTTAAGTCATATCGGACGAAGAATGAAATAATGTTCAATGAGTACAGGGTACCTAGAGGTTACAGTTACCAGATATTCATGTTTCGGGATAACGGAGAAGCTCAAACGTTAAGTCATATCGGACGATAAATGAAGTAACGTTTACATGAGTACAGGACACATAGAGCTTACAGTTACCAGATATTCATGTTTCAGGATAACAGAAACCTGCGACGTTAAGTCATATCCGACGAAGAATAAAACAATATTCAATGAGTACAGGGTACCTAGAGCTTACAGTTACCAGATATTCATGTTTCAGGATAACAGAAACCTGCGACGTTAAGTCATATCGGACGAAGAATAAAACAATGTTCAATGAGTACAGGGTACCTAGAGCTTACAGTTACCAGATATTCGTGTTTCAGAATAACAGAAACCTGCGACGTTAAGTCATATCGGACGAAGAATGAAATAATGTTCAATGAGTACAGGGTACCTAGAGCTTACAGTTACCAGATATTCATGTTTCAGGATAACAGAAACCTGCAACGTTAAGTCATATCGGACGAAGAATGAAATAATGTTTAAATGAGTACAGGACACATAGAGCTTACAGTTACCAGATATTCATGTTTCAGGAGAACAGAAAACCTGCGACGTTAAGTCATATCGGACGAAGAATGAAGTAATGTTTACATGAGTACAGGACACATAGAGCTTACAGTTACCAGATATTCGTGTTTCAGGAGAACAGAAAACCTTCGACGTTAAGTCATATCGGACGAAGAATGAAGTAATGTTTACATGAGTACAGGACACATAGAGCTTACAGTTACCAGATATTCATGTTTCAGGAGAACAGAAAACCTGCGACGTTAAGTCATATCGGACGAAGAATGAAATAATGTTTACATGAGTACAGGACACATAGAGGTTACAGTTACCAGATATTCATGTTTCAGGAGAACAGAAACCTGCGACGTTAAGTCATATCGCACGAAGAATGAAATAATGTTTACATGAGTACAGGACACATAGAGCTTACAGTTACCAGATATTCATGTTTCAGGAGAACAGAAAACCTGCGACGTTAAGTCATATCGGACGAAGAATGAAATAATGTTTACATGAGTACAGGACACATAGAGCTTACAGTTACCAGATATTCATGTTTCAGGAGAACAGAAAACCTGCGACGTTAAGTCATATCGGACAAAGAATGAAATAATGTTTACATGAGTACAGGACACATAGAGCTTACAGTTACCAGATATTCATGTTTCAGGAGAACAGAAAACCTGCGACGTTAAGTCATATCCGACGAAGAATGAAATAATGTTTACATGAGTACACGACACATAGAGCTTACAGTTACCAGATATTCATGTTTCAGGAGAACAGAAAACCTGCGACGTTAAGTCATATCGGACGAAGACTGAAATAATGTTTACATGAGTACAGGACACATAGAGCTTACAGTTACCAGATATTCATGTTTCAGGAGAACAGAAAACCTGTGACGTTAAGTCATATCGGACGAAGAATGAAATAATGTTTACACGAGTACAGGACACATAGATCTTACAGTTACCAGATATTCATGTTTCAGGAGAACAGAAAACCTGCGACGTTAAGTCATATCGGATGAAGAATGAAATAATGTTTACATGAGTACAGGACACATAGAGCTTACAGTTACCAGATATTCATGTTTCAGGAGAACAGAAAACCTGCGACGTTAAGTCATATCGGACGAAGAATGAAATAATGTTTACATGATTACAGGGTACCTAGAGCTTACAGTTACCAGATATGCATGTTTCAGGAGAACAGAAAACCTGCGACGTTAAGTCATATGGGATGAAGAATGAAATAATGTTTACATGAGTACAAGACACATAGAGCTTACAGTTACCAGATATTCATGTTTCAGGAGAACAGAAAACCTGCGACATTAAGTCATATCGGACGAAGAATGAAATAATGTTTACATGAGTACAGGACACATAGAGCTTACAGTTACCAGATATTCATGTTTCAGGAGAACAGAAAACCTACGACGTTAAGTCATATCGGACGAAGAATGAAATAATATTTACATGAGCACACGACACATAGAGCTTACAGTTACCAGATATTCATGTTTCAGGAGAACAGAAAACCTTCGACGTTAAGTCATATCGGACGAAGAATGAAATAATGTTTACATGAGTACAACACATAGAGCTTACAGTTACCAGATATTCATGTTTCAGGAGAACAGAAAACCTGCGACGTTAAGTCATATCGGACGAAGAATGAAATAATGTTTACATGAGTACAGGACACATAGAGCTTACAGTTACCAGATATTCATGTTTCAGGAGAACAGAAACCTGCGACGTTAAGTCATATCGCACGAAGAATGAAATAATATTTACATGAGTACAGGACACATAGAGCTTACAGTTACCAGATATTCATGTTTCAGGAGAACAGAAAACCTGCGACGTTAAGTCATATCGGACGAAGAATGAAATAATGTTTACATGAGTACAGGACACATAGAGCTTACAGTTACCAGATATTCATGTTTCAGGAGAACAGAAACCTGCGACGTTAAGTCATATCGGACGAAGAATAAAACAATGTTCAATGAGTACAGGGTACCTAGAGCTTACAGTTACCAGATATTTATGTTTCAGGAGAACAGAAACCTGCGACGTTAAGTCATATCGGACGAAGAATGAAATGTTTACATGAGTACAGGACACATAGAGCTTACAGTTACCAGATATTGATATTTCAGGAGAACAGAAACCTGCGACGTTAAGTCATATCGGACGAAGAATAAAACAATGTTCAATGAGTACAGGGTACCTAGAGCTTACAGTTACCAGATATTTATGTTTCAGGAGAACAGAAAACCTGCGACGTTAAGTCATATCGGACGAAGAATGAAATAATGTTTACATGAGTACAGGACACATAGAGCTTACAGTTACCAGATATTAATGTTTCAGGAGAACAGAAAACCTGCGACGTTAAGTCATATCGGACGAAGAATGAAATAATGTTTACATGAGTACAGGACACATAGAGCTTACAGTTACCAGATATTCATGTTTCAGGAGAACAGAAAACCTGCGACGTTAAGTCATATCGGACGAAGAATGAAATAATGTTTACATGAGTACACGACACATAGAGCTTACAGTTACCAGATATTCATGTTTCAGGAGAACAGAAAACCTGCGACGTTAAGTCATATCGGACGAAGAATGAAATAATGTTTACATGAGTACAGGACACATAGAGCTTACAGTTACCAGATATTCATGTTTCAGGAGAACAGAAACCTGCGACGTTAAGTCATATCGCACGAAGAATGAAATAATGTTTACATGAGTACAGGACACATAGAGCTTAGTTACCAGATATTCATGTTTCAGGATAACAGAAACCTGCGACGTTAAGTCATATCGGACGAAGAATGAAATAATGTTTACATGAGTACAGAACACATAGAGCTTACAGTTACCAGATATTGATGTTTCAGGATAACAGAAAACCTGCGACGTTAAGTCATATCGGACGAAGAATGAAATAATGTTTACATGAGTACAGGACACATAGAGCTTCCAGTTACCAGATATTCATGTTTCAGGAGATCAGAAACCTGCGACGTTAAGTCATATCGCACGAAGAATGAAATAATATTTACATGAGTACAGGACACATAGAGCTTACAGTTACCAGATATTCATGTTTCAGGAGAACAGAAAACCTTCGACGTTAAGTCATATCGGACGAAGAATGAAATAATGTTTACATGAGTACAGGACACATAGAGCTTACAGTTACCAGATATTCATGTTTCAGGAGAACAGAAAACCTGCGACGTTAAGTCACATCGGACGAAGAATGAAATAATGTTTACATGAGTACAGGACACATAGAGCTTACAGTTACCAGATATTGATGTTTCAGGATAACAGAAACCTGCGACGTTAAGTCATATCGGACGAAGAATGAAATAATGTTTACATGAGTACAGGACACATAGAGCTTACAGTTACCAGATATTCATGTTTCAGGAGAACAGAAACCTGCGACGTTAAGTCATATCGGACGAAGAATAAAACAATGTTCAATGAGTACAGGGTACCTAGAGCTTACAGTTACCAGATATTTATGTTTCAGGAGAACAGAAACCTGCGACGTTAAGTCATATCGGACGAAGAATGAAATGTTTACATGAGTACAGGACACATAGAGCTTACAGTTACCAGATATTGATGTTTCAGGAGAACAGAAACCTGCGACGTTAAGTCATATCGGACGGAGAATAAAACAATGTTCAATGAGTACAGGGTACCTAGAGCTTACAGTTACCAGATATTTATGTTTCAGGAGAACAGAAAACCTGCGACGTTAAGTCATATCGGACGAAGAATGAAATAATGTTTACATGAGTACAGGACACATAGAGCTTACAGTTAGCAGATATTAATGTTTCAGGAGAACAGAAAACCTGCGACGTTAAGTCATATCGGACGAAGAATGAAATAATGTTTACATGAGTACAGGACACAGAGCTTACAGTTACCAGATATTCATGTTTCAGGAGAACAGAAAACCTGCGACGTTAAGTCATATCGGACGAAGAATGAAATAATGTTTACATGAGTACACGACACATAGAGCTTACAGTTACCAGATATTCATGTTTCAGGAGAACAGAAAACCTGCGACGTTAAGTCATATCGGACGAAGAATGAAATAATGTTTACATGAGTACAGGACACATAGAGCTTACAGTTACCAGATATTCATGTTTCAGGAGAACAGAAACCTGCGACGTTAAGTCATATCGCACGAAGAATGAAATAATGTTTACATGAGTACAGGACACATAGAGCTTAGTTACGAGATATTCATGTTTCAGGATAACAGAAACCTGCGACGTTAAGTCATATCGGACGAAGAATGAAATAATGTTTACATGAGTACAGGACACATAGAGCTTACAGTTACCAGATATTGATGTTTCAGGATAACAGAAAAGCTGCGACGTTAAGTCATATCGGACGAAGAATGAAATAATGTTTACATGAGTACAGGACACATAGAGCTTACAGTTACCAGATATTGATGTTTCAGGATAACAGAAACCAGCGACGTTAAGTCATATCGGACGAAGAATAAAACAATGTTCAATGAGTACAGGGTACCTAGAGCTTACAGTTACCAGATATTCATGTTTCAGGATAACAGAAACCTGCGACGTTAAGTCATATCGGACGAAGAATAAAACAATGTTCAATGAGTACAGGGTACCTAGAGCTCACAGTTACCTGATATTCGTGTTTCAGGATAACAGAAACCTGCGACGTTAAGTCATATCGGACGAAGAATGAAATAATGTTCAATGAGTACAGGGTGCCTAGAGCTTACAGTTACCAGACATTCATGTTTCAGGATAACAGAAACCTGCGACGTTAAGTCATATCGGACGAGGAATGAAATAATGTTTATATGAGTACAGGGTACCTAGAGCTTACAGTTACCAGATATTTATGTTTCAGGAGAACAGAAAACCTGCGACGTTAAGTCATATCGGACGAAGAATGAAATAATGTTTACATGAGTACAGGACACATAGAGCTTACAGTTACCAGATATTCATGTTTCAGGAGAACAGAAAACCTGCGACATTAAGTCATATAGGACGAAGAATGAAATAATGTTTACATGAGTACAGGACACATAAGGCTTACAGTTACCAGATATTCATGTTTCAGGAGAACAGAAAACCTGCGACGTTAAGTCATATCGGACGAAGAATGAAATAATGTTTACATGAGTACAGGACACATAGAGGTTACAGTTACCAGATATTCATGTTTCAGGAGAACAGAAACCTGCGACGTTAAGTCATATCGAACGAAGAATGAAATAATGTTTACATGAGTACAGGACACATAGAGCTTACAGTTACCAGATATTCATGTTTCAGGAGAACAGAAACCTGCGACGTTAAGTCATATCGGACGAAGAATGAAATAATGTTCAATGAGTACAGGGTACCTAGAGCTTACAGTTACCAGACATTCATGTTTCAGGATAACAGAAACCTGCGACATTAAGTCATATCGGACGAGGAATGAAATAATGTTTACATGAGTACAGGGTACCTAGAGCTTACAGTTACCAGATATTCATGTTTCAGGAGAACAGAAAACCTGCGACGTTAAGTCATATCGGACGAAGAATGAAATAATGTTTACATGAGTACAGGACACATAGAGCTTTCAGTTACCAGATATTAATGTTTCAGGAGAACAGAAACCTGCGACGTTAAGTCATATCGGACGAAGAATGAAATAATGTTTACATGAGTACAGGACACATAGAGCTTACAGTTACCAGATATTCATGTTTCAGGATAACAGAAATCTGCGACGTTAAGTCACATCGGACGAAGAATGAAATAATGTTTACATGAGTACAGGACACATAGAGCTTACAGTTACCAGATATTCATGTTTCAGGATAACAGAAACCTGCGACGTTAAGTCATATCGGACGATAAATGAAGTAACGTTTACAGGAGTACAGGGTACATAGAGCTTACAGTTACCAGATATTCATGTTCCAGGATGACGGAAAAGCTCCAACGTTAAGTCATATCGGACGATAAATGAAGTAACGTTTACATGAGTACAGGACACATAGAGCTTACAGTTACCAGATATTCATGTTTCAGGATGACGGAAAAGCTCCAACGTTAAGTCATATCGGACGATAAATGAAGTAACGTTTACATGAGTACAGGGTACATAGAGCTTACAGTTACCAGATATTCATGTTCCAGGATGACGGAAAAGCTCCAACGTTAAGTCATATCGGACGATAAATGAAGTAATGTTTACATGAGTACAGGACACATAGAGCTTACAGTTACCAGATATTCATGTTCCAGGATGACGGAATAGCTCCAACGTTAAGTCATATCGGACGATAAATGAAGTAACGTTTACATGATTACAGGGTCCCTAGAGCTTACAGTTACCAGATATGCATGTTTCAGGATAACAGAAACCTGCTACGTTAAGTCATATCGGACGAAGAATAAAACAATGTTCAATGAGTACAGGGTACCTAGAGCTTACAGTTACCAGATATTCATGTTTCAGGATAACAGAAACCTGCGACGTTAAGTCATATCGGACGAAGAATAAAACAATGTTCAATGAGTACAGGGTACATAGAGCTTACAGTTACCAGATATTCATGTTCCAGGATGACGGAAAAGCTCCAAAGTTAAGTCATATCGGACGATAAATGAAGTAACGTTTACATGATTACAGGGTACCTAGAGCTTACAGTTACCAGATATTCATGTTTCAGGAGAACAGAAACCTGCGACGTTAAGTCATATCGGACGAAGAATAAAACAATGTTCAATGAGTACAGGGTACCTAGAGCTTACAGTTACCAGATATTTATGTTTCAGGAGAACAGAAACCTGCGACGTTAAGTCATATCGGACGAAGAATGAAATAATGTTTACATGAGTACAGGACACATAGAGCTTACAGTTACCAGATATTGATGTTTCAGGAGAACAGAAACCTGCGACGTTAAGTCATATCGGACGAAGAATAAAACAATGTTCAATGAGTACAGGGTACCTAGAGCTTACAGTTACCAGATATTTATGTTTCAGGAGAACAGAAAACCTGCGACGTTAAGTCATATCGGACGAAGAATGAAATAATGTTTACATGAGTACAGGACACATAGAGCTTACAGTTACCAGATATTAATGTTTCAGGAGAACAGAAAACCTGCGACGTTAAGTCCTATCGGACGAAGAATGAAATAATGTTTACATGAGTACAGGACACAGAGCTTACAGTTACCAGATATTCATGTTTCAGGAGAACAGAAAACCTGCGACGTTAAGTCATATCGGACGAAGAATGAAATAATGTTTACATGAGTACACGACACATAGAGCTTACAGTTACCAGATATTCATGTTTCAGGAGAACAGAAAACCTGCGACGTTAAGTCATATCGGACGAAGAATGAAATAATGTTTACATGAGTACAGGACACATAGAGCTTACAGTTACCAGATATTCATGTTTCAGGAGAACAGAAACCTGCGACGTTAAGTCATATCGGACGAAGAATGAAGTAATGTTTACATGAGTACAGGACACATAGAGCTTAGTTACCAGATATTCATGTTTCAGGATAACAGAAACCTGCGAGGTTAAGTCATATCGGACGAAGAATGAAATAATGTTTACATGAGTACAGGACACATAGAGCTTACAGTTACCAGATATTGATGTTTCAGGATAACAGAAACCTGCGACGTTAAGTCATATCGGACGAAGAATAAAACAATGTTCAATGAGTACAGGGTACCTAGAGCTTACAGTTACCAGATATTTATGTTTCAGGAGAACAGAAAACCTGCGACGTTAAGTCATATCGGACGAAGAATGAAATAATGTTTACATGAGTACAGGACACATAGAGCTTACAGTTACCAGATATTCATGTTTCAGGAGAACAGAAAACCTGCGACGTTAAGTCATATCGGACGAAGAATGAAATAATGTTTACATGAGTACAGGACACATAGAGCTTACAGTTACCAGATATTGATGTTTCAGGATAACAGAAACCAGCGACGTTAAGTCATATCGGACGAAGAATAAAACAATGTTCAATGAGTACAGGGTACCTAGAGCTTACAGTTACCAGATATTCATGTTTCAGGATAACAGAAACCTGCGACGTTAAGTCATATCGGACGAAGAATAAAACAATGTTCAATGAGTACAGGGTACCTAGAGCTTACAGTTACCAGATATTCATGTTTCAGGATAACAGAAACCTGCGACGTTAAGTCATATCGGACGAAGAATGAAACAATGTTCAATGAGTACAGGGTACCTAGAGCTCACAGTTACCTGATATTCGTGTTTCAGGATAACAGAAACCTGCGACGTTAAGTCATATCGGACGAAGAATGAAATAATGTTCAATGAGTACAGGGTGCCTAGAGCTTACAGTTACCAGACATTCATGTTTCAGGATAACAGAAACCTGCGACGTTAAGTCATATCGGACGAGGAATGAAATTATGTTTACATGAGTACAGGGTACCTAGAGCTTACAGTTACCAGATATTCATGTTTCAGGAGAACAGAAAACCTGCGACGTTAAGTCATATCGGACGAAGAATGAAATAATGTTTACATGAGTACAGGACACATAGAGCTTACAGTTACCAGATATTCATGTTTCAGGAGAACAGAAAACCTGCGACGTTAAGTCATATCGGACGAAGAATGAAATAATGTTTACATGAGTACAGGACACATAGAGCTTACAGTTACCAGATATTCATGTTTCAGGATAACAGAAACCTGCGACGTTAAGTCATATCGGACGAAGAATGAAATAATGTTTACATGAGTACAGGACACACAGAGCTTACAGTTACCAGATATTCATGTTTCAGGAGAACAGAAAACCTGCGACGTTAAGTCATATCGGACGAAGAATGAAATAATGTTTACATGAGTACAGGACACATAGAGCTTACAGTTACGAGATATTCATGTTTCAGGATAACAGAAACCTGCGACGTTAAGTCATATCGGACGAAGAATGAAATAATGTTTACATGAGTACAGGACACATAGAGCTTACAGTTACCAGATATTCATGTTTCAGGAGAACAGAAAACCTGCGACGTTAAGTCATATCGGACGAAGAATGAAATAATGTTTACATGAGTACAGGACACATAGAGCTTACAGTTCCCAGATATTCATGTTTCAGGATAACAGAAACCTGCGACGTTAAGTCATATCGGACGAAGAATGAAATAATGTTTACATGAGTACAGGACACATAGAGCTTACAGTTACCAGATATTCATGTTTCAGGAGAACAGAAAACCTGCAACGTTAAGTCATATCGGACGAAGAATGAAATAATGTTTACATGAGTACAGGACACATAGAGCTTACAGTTACCAGATATTCATGTTTCAGGATAGCAGAAACCTGCGACGTTAGGTCATATCGGACGAAGAATGAAATAATGTTTACATGAGTACAGGACACATAGAGCTTACAGTTACCAGATATTCATGTTTCAGGAGAACAGAAAACCTGCGACGCTAAGTCATATCGGACGAAGAATGAAATAATGTTTACATGAGTACAGGACACATAGAGCTTACAGTTACCAGATATTCATGTTTCAGGAGAACAGAAACCTGCAACGTTAAGTCATATCGGACGAAGAATGAAATAATGTTTACATGAGTACAGGGTACCTAGAGCTTACAGTTACCAGATATTCATGTTTCAGGAGAACAGAAACCTGCGACGTTAAGTCATATGGGACGTAGAATGAAATAATGTTTACATGAGTACAGGGTACCTAGAGCTTACAGTTACCAGATATTCATGTCTCAGGAGAACAGAAAACCCGCAACGTTAAGTCATATCGGACGAAGAATGAAACAATGTTCTATGAGTACAGGACACATAGAGCTTAGGGTTACCATACATTCATATTTCAGGATAAGAGAAGATCTGCAATGTTAAGTCATATCGGACGAGCAAAGAAATATTGTTTAAATGAGTACAGGACACAGAGAGCTTAGAGTAAACACACATTCATCTTTCAGGATAAGAGAAAACGTCTAAAGCCAACTCATATAGCACGAGGAATGACATAATATTCAAATGACTACAGGACACAGAGAGCTTAAAGTTACCAGACATTCATCTTTCAGAATAAGAGAAAACCTCCAACGTTAAGCCATATCGTACGAGAAATAATACAATGTTCAAATGAGTACAGGACACAGAGAGCTTAAAGTTACCAGACATTAATCTTTCAGGATAAGAGAAAAGTTCTATCGTTAAGTCGATTCGGACGAAGAATGCAATAATGTTCACATGAGTACAGGGTACATAGAGCTTACATTTAGAAGATATTAATGTTTCAGGATAATAAAAAACCTGCAGCGTTATGTCATATCGGACGAAGAATGCAATAATGTTCAAATGAGTACAGGGTCCACAGAGCTTACATTTACCAGTAATTCATGTTTCAGGATAACAGAAAACCTTGAACGTTTCATTTCATTTCATTTCATTTTATTTCATCCATATGATCCAAATACATAGGATACGTCAACAGGTTTAACAAATACAATCTGTACATAACAATATTTAAATAATAAAATATAATAAAATATGCAGAGGGTACCTTTACTAGTTAAGCTTTATTTAACCTTTTATACTCATCTATAGAGTAGACTGGGTTTTCTACAAGGTACTTTTTAATTGCTTTAAGTTTAAATTTTTCTTCTGTTATCTGTTTTATTTGATTCGGTAAATGATTGTACAATTCTTTAGATTTATTTTCTATATTTTTGTTACTTAATGTTCCTCTTAATCTGTTTAAGAAATAATTTTGTTTTGTTCTTGTGTTATGTGTATGTATGTACATGTTTTTATTTTAGTTGCTAGAATTTTTTGTTACGTATTTAATGCACTCATATATATACAATGCTGTAAATGTTAATATATTTAATGTTTTATAGACATTTCTACATGAATCCTTCCTCTTTAATCTACAAATTATTCTGATGGCATATTTCTGGAGTCTTAATATTCTTACCATTGCTTTTTTCTGTACATTTCCCCATAATACCACCCCATAGCATAAATGAGAGTGTATGACTGAATAGTAAATTTGCATTAGAGTTTCTCTATCCATTTGTTGTGCTGCCTGTTTTAAAATATATAGTCCCATATTTATTTTCTTTACTACTTTTTCAATGTGTTGTTTCCAATTTAGTTTGTTATCTATTATTAGTCCAAGGAAATTAGTTTTTGTTACTTCGAGTATTTTTTTATTATCTAATGTTAGTTGCATATGTGATTGTGTTTCTTTGTTTAAGGTGATTTGCATCCATTCTGTTTTGCTTGTATTTATTACCATGCCTAGTTTTCCTAACTCACTACTAATTTTTTCAAGTATAAGATTGGATTTATTTTATACTTCACTTTCCGTTTTTCCCTTCACTATGATTGTGGTGTCATCGGCATATCCTATGGCCAATTCCCCTGCATCTACTACTGTTTTGAATATACTGTTTATATATATAAGGAATAAATAGGGCCCAAGTTTTGAGCCTTGGGGTACACCGTAAGTTATTTTCTTAAATGAGGATCTAATTTTGTCCAATTTACCATTTGAATTATGTATAATTTCCACACACTGCTCCCTGTCCTGAAGATATGATTTCAGCCAATCTAATGGTATGCCTCTTATCCCATAATTTTCTATTTTGGTAATTAAATGATTTATGTTTACGCAATCAAAAGCTTTTGTCAGATCCAGAAAAATTGCCACTATATGTTCTTTTCTGTTTAATGCATTTATAATGATGTCATTTCCTTTACATATTGCCTGTACAGTTGATTTCTTTTTTTCAAAACCGAATTGATAGTCTGAAATTATTTTATATTTCCTACAAAAACCTTGTAACTGATCTAGAAATAGTCCTTCTATTATTTTTGAAAAACTTGAGCACAATGTTATAGGTCTATAATTTTCTAATGCTAGTTTTGACAATTTTTTCTTATATATTGGTCTAACTAAGTCATTGGTCTGGTTAAGTCATATCGGACGAGGAATGAAATGTTGTTCACATGAGTACAGGGTACATAGAGCTTAGAGTTACTTGACATTCATCTTTCTGGGTAAGACAAAAGCTCCATTGTTTAGTCATATCGGACGAGGAATGAAATAATGTTCAGTTGAGTACAGGACACATAGAGCTTAGAGTTACCAGATATTTATGTTTCAGAATAACAGAAAACTGCAACGTTAAGTCATATTTGACGAAGAATGAAATAATGTTCAAATGAGTACAGGGTACACAGAGCTTACAGTTACCAGACATTCATATTTCAGGATAGGATAAAATCTCCAACGTTAAGTCGTATCGGACGATGAATGTAATAAAGGTTTAAATGAGTACAGGACACATAGAGCTTATGGTAAACAGACATTCATCTCTCAGAATAAGAGAAAATATCCAACGTTAAGTCATATCGGACAATGAATGTAATAAGCCCTAAATGAGTACAGGACACATAGAGCTTAGAGTAAACAGACTTTCATCTTTCAGGATAAGAGAAATCATATCGGACGAGGAGTGAAATAAGCTTAAAATGAGTACAGGACACAGAGAACTTAGAGTAAACAGACATTCATCTTTCAGGATAAGAGAAGGTATCCAACGTTAAGTCATATCGGACGAGGAGTGAAATAAGCTTAAAATGAGTACAGGACACAGAGAGCTTAGGGTAAACAGACATTCATCTTTCAGGATAAGAGAAAATATTTAACGTTAAGTCTTATCGGACGAGGATAGAAATAATGTTCAAATGAGTACAGGATACATAGAGCTTAGGTTTACCAGACATTCATCTTTCAGAATAAGAGAAAAGCTCCAACGTTAAGTCTTATCGGACGAGGAATGAGGGAATGTTAAAATGAGTACAGGACACAGAGTATTTGCAGTTACCAGACATTCACCTTTCAGGATAAGAGAAAATTCCAACGTTAAGTCATATCGGATGACAAGTGACATGGTGCAATAAGTTCAAGATCCATAGAGTTTAGAGTGACCTTGCATTTGACATGATATTCTGTTTCGGAATTAGTGAAAAGCTCCAACGCTCTGGCATATCGTACGATGAATGTAATGAGGTTCACATGAGTACAGGGTACATAGAGCTTTCAGTCACGAGATATTCATGTTTCAGTATAACAGAAAACCTGCAACATTAAGTCATATCGGACGAGGAATGAAATAATGTTTAAATGAGTACAAGACACATAGAGTGTTACTAAAATGTTTCTGGGTGAACACAATTCCACGTTGTGGACGCCAATTTGATTCAAATAATTTAATGGCGAGCAAATAAGTTGGCGAGCAATGAGGTTTCTCTCTGGGTATGCGTGGATGTGTGTGAGTAGGAGATTTTAATAACACTGGAATACCCGTTTCCAACTTATTTATTTACTGCTTCTTCTTTTGAAACATCGAAATGAAAGTTGCAGACCAAGGGTTACCAATCGCTGTTTAGAGTTACTGACTGCAGAATGTTTATTACTCGATAAATTTATTCGTTCCTCATATATGTACTAACCGACAAATATTCCAGACAAAACCAGAGGACTGCCTTAATCGCCCTCACGCCTCAGGCTGCTCTCATCTACCTCACGCCGAAGACTGTTTTGATCAGCTTCCCGCCGAAGACTGTCCTGATGGCTTCTTAGCCACGAACTGGCCACATCGGCTCCACGCCGAAGAGTGCTGACTGACCACAGCTGGGCGTGTGAATATGTAACTTCCACTCTCAGGAAGCTCCTTCTTCATTCAACCAAAATCCCTTTTTGGCTGTTTTGTCATGCCATTCTAAATGACCCAAAGTATTTCCTATTCATATAAGTCAAGTGAGCCCCTTTTATAAATCTTCTAAGGACGCTGTTTCTTACATTGCTTTTGTTATAACACTTACCCCACAACTCAACTGGGCTTGCCCTTGTCGTAACAAAGAACCAACATTCCTTTGACATCCAACATGATTCTTTACTTCTGGCAAACCTTAATTTCGGTATCAAGAGCTTAGATTTCCGAGACATTCATATTTCAGGATAAGACAAAATCTCCATTGTTAAGTCATATCGGACGAGGAATGAAATAATGTTCAATTGAGTACAGGACACATAGAGCTTACAGTTACCAGATATTCATGTTTCAGGAGAACAGAAACCCGCGACGTTAGGTCATATCGGACGTAGAATGAAATAATGTTTACATGAGTACAGGACACATAGAGTTTACCGTTACCAGATATTCATGTTTCAGGAGAACAGAAACCTGCGAAGTTAAGCCATATCGGACGTAGAATGAAATAATGTTTACATGAGTACAGGACACATAGAGCTTACAGTTACCAGATATTCATGTTTCAGGAGAACAGAAAACCTGCGACGTTAGGTCATATCGGACGAAGAATGAAATAATGTTTACATGAGTACAGGACACATAGAGCTTACAGTTACCAGATATTCATGTTTCATGAGAACAAAAACCTGCAACGTTAGGTCATATCGGACGAAGAATGAAATAACGTTTACATGAGTACAGGACACATAGAGCTTACAGTTTCCAGATATTCATGTTTCAGGATAACAAAAACCTGCGACGTTAAGTCATATCGGACGAAGAATGAAATAACATTTACATGAGTACAGGACACAGAGAGCTTACAGTTACCAGATATTCATGTTTCAGGAGAACAAAAACCTGCGACGTTAAGTCATATCGGACGAAGAATGAAATAATGTTTACATGAGTACAGGACACATAGAGCTTACAGTTACCAGATATTCAAGTTTCAGGATAACAGAAAACCTGCAACGTTAAGTAATATCGGACGAAGAATGAAATAATGTTCAAATGAGTATAGGACACATTGAGCTTAGAGTTACTAAACATTCATATTTCAGAATAAGAGAAATTCTCCAACGTTAAGTCATATCGGACGAGGAATGAAATGATGTTGACATGAGTACAGGGTACATAGAGCTTAGAGTTACTTGACATTCATCTTTAACGGTAAGACAAAAGCTCCATTGTTAGTCATATCGGACCAGGAATGAAATAATGTTCATTGAGTACAGGACACATAGAGCTTAGAGTTACCAGATATTCATGTTTCAGGAGAACAGAAAACCTGCAACGTTAGGTCATATCGGACGAAGAATGAAATAATGTTCACATGAGTAGAGGGTACCTAGAGCTCACAGTTAACAGATATTCATGTTTCAGGAGAACAGAAAACCTGCAACGTTAAGTCATATCGGACGAAGAATGAAACAATGTTCTATGAGTACAGGACACATAGAGCTTAGGGTTACCATACATTCATATTTCACGATAAGAGAAGATCTGCAATGTTAAGTCATATCGGACGAGCAAAGAAATATTGTTTAAATGAGTACAGGACACGCAGAGCTTAGAGTAAACAGAAATTCATCTTTCAGTATAAGAGAAAACCTCTAAAGCCAACTCATATAGCACGAGGAATGACATAATATTCAAATGACTACAGGACACAGAGAGCTTAAAGTTACCAGATATTCATCTTTCAGGATAAGAGAAACCCTCCAACGTTAAGCCATATCGTACGAGAAATAATGCAATGTTCAAATGAGTACAGGACACAGAGAGCTTAAAGTTACCAACATTATTATTTCAGGATAAGAGAAAAGTTCTATCGTTAAGTCATATCGGACGAAGAATGCAATAATGTTCACATGAGTACAGGGTACATAGATCTTACAAGTACCAGATATTAATGTTTCAGGATAATAAAAAACCTGCAGCGTTATGTCATATCGGACGAAGAATGCAATAATGTTCAAATGAGTATAGGACACATTGAGCTTAGAGTTACTAAACATTCATATTTCAGAATAAGAGAAATTCTCCAACGTTAAGTCATATCGGACGAGGAATGAAATGATGTTGACATGAGTACAGGGTACATAGAGCTTAGAGTTGCTTGACATTCATCTTTAACGGTAAGACAAAAGCTCCATTGTTAGTCATATCGGACCAGGAATGAAATAATGTTCATTGAGTACAGGACACATAGAGCTTAGAGTTACCAGATATTCATGTTTCAGGAGAACAGAAAACCTGCAACGTTAGGTCATATCGGACGAAGAATGAAATAATGTTCACATGAGTAGAGGGTACCTAGAGCTCACAGTTAACAGATATTCATGTTTCAGGAGAACAGAAAACCCGCAACGTTAAGTCATATCGGACGAAGAATGAAACAATGTTCTATGAGTACAGGACACATAGAGCTTAGGGTTACCATACATTCATATTTCACGATAAGAGAAGATCTGCAATGTTAAGTCATATCGGACGAGCAAAGAAATATTGTTTAAATGAGTACAGGACACGCAGAGCTTAGAGTAAACAGAAATTCATCTTTCAGTATAAGAGAAAACCTCTAAAGCCAACTCATATAGCACGAGGAATGACATAATATTCAAATGACTACAGGACACAGAGAGCTTAAAGTTACCAGATATTCATCTTTCAGGATAAGAGAAACCCTCCAACGTTAAGCCATATCGTACGAGAAATAATGCAATGTTCAAATGAGTACAGGACACAGAGAGCTTAAAGTTACCAACATTATTATTTCAGGATAAGAGAAAAGTTCTATCGTTAAGTCATATCGGACGAAGAATGCAATAATGTTCACATGAGTACAGGGTACATAGATCTTACAAGTACCAGATATTAATGTTTCAGGATAATAAAAAACCTGCAGCGTTATGTCATATCGGACGAAGAATGCAATAATGTTCAAATGAGTACAGGGTCCACAGAGCTTACATTTACCAGAAATTCATGTTTCAGGATAACAGAAAACCTTAAACGTTAAGTCATATCGGACGAGGAATGAAATGTTGTTCACATGAGTACAGGGTACATAGAGCTTAGAGTTACTTGACATTCATCTTTCTGGGTAAGACAAAAGCTCTATTGTTTAGTCATATCGGACGAGGAATGAAATAATGTTCAATTGAGTACAGGACACATAGAGCTTAGAGTTACCAGATATTTATGTTTCAGAATAACAGAAAACCTGCAACGTTAAGTCATATTGGACGAAGAATGAAATAATGTTCAAATGAGTACAGGGTACACAGAGCTTACAGTTACCAGACATTCATATTTCAGGATAGGATAAAATCTCCAACGTTAAGTCGTATCGGACGATGAATGTAATAAGGTTTAAATGAGTACAGGACACATAGAGCTTAGAGTAAACAGATATTCATCTCTCAGAATAAGAGAAAATATCCAACGTTAAGTCATATCGGATGAGGAGTAAAATGAGCTTAAAATGAGTACAGGACACAGAGAACTTAGAGTAAACAGACATTCATCTTTCAGGATATGAGAAGGTATCCAACGTTAAGTCTTATCGGACGAGGAATGAGGGAATGTTAAAATGAGTACAGGATACAGAGTATTTGCAGTTACCAGACATTCGCCTTTCAGGATAAGAGAAAATTCCAACGTTAAGTCATATCGGATGACAAGTGACATGGTGCAATAAGTTCAAGATCCATAGAGTTTAGAGCGACCTTGCATTTGACATGATATTCTGTTTCGGAATTAGTGAAAAGCTCCAACGCTCTGGCATATCGTACGATGAATGTAATGAGGCTCACATGAGTACAGGGTACATAGAGCTTACAGTTACGAGATATTCATGTTTCAGTATAACAGAAAACCTGCAACATTAAGTCATATCGGACGAGGAATGAAATAATGTTTAAATGAGTACAAGACACATAGAGTGTTACTAAAATGTTTCTGGGTGAACACAATTCCACGTTGTGGACGCCAATTTGATGCAAATAATTTAATGGCGAGCAAATAAGTTGGCGAGCAATGAGGTTTCTCTCTGGGTATGCGTGGATGTGTGTGAGAAGGAGATTTTAATAACCCTGGAATACCCTTTTCCAACTTATTTATTTACTGCTTCTTTTTTTGAAACATCGAAATGAAATTTGCCGACTAAGGGTTACCAATCGCTGTTTAGAGTTACTGACTGCAGAATGTTTATTACTCGATAAATTTATTCGTTCCTCATATATGTACTAACCGGCAAATATGCCAGACAAAACCAGAGGACTGCCTTAATCGCCCTCGCGCCTCAGGCTGCTCTCATCTACCTCATGCCGAAGACTGCTTTGATCAGCTTCCCGCCGAAGACCGTCCTGATGGCTTCTTAGCCACGAACTGGCCACATCGGCTCCACGCCGAAGAGTGCTGACTGACCACAGCTGGGCGTGTGAATATGTAACTTTCACTCTCAGGAAGCTCCTTCTTCATTCAACCAAAATCCCTTTGTGGCTGTTTTGTCATGCCATTCTAAATGAACCAAAAAATTTCCTATTCATATAAGTCAAGTGAGCCCCTTTTATAAATCTTCTAAGGACGCTGTTTCTTACATTGCTTTTGTTATAACACTTTCCCCACAACTCAACTGGCCTTGCCCTTGTCGTAACAAAGAACCAACATTCCTTTGACATCCAACATGATTCTTTACTTCTGGCAAACCTTAATATTGGTAGCAAGAGCTTAGATTTCCCAGACATTCATATTTCAGGATAAGAGATAATCTCCAACGTTAAGTCATATCGGACGAGGTGTGAAATGATGTTCACATGAGTAGAGGGAACATAGAGCTTAGAGTAAACAGACATTTATATTTCAGGATAAGAGAAAATCTCCAATGTTAAGTCATATCGGACGAGGAACGAAATGATGTTCAAATGAGTACAGGACCCATAGAGCTTAGAGTTACCAGACATCATTTTTTCAGGATAAGAGAAAATCTCCAACGTTAAGTCTTATCGGACGAGGAATGAAACAGGGTACATAGAGCTTGGAGTTACCAGATATCCATCTTTCAGGGTAAGACAAAAGCCCCATTGTTAAGTCATATCGGATGAGGAATGAAACAATGTGCACATGAGTACAGGGTCAAAAGAGCTTACAGTTACTAGATATTCATGTTTCAGGATTACATAAAACCTGCAACGTTAAGTCATATTGGACGAAGAATGAAATAATGTTCACATGAGTACAGGGTACATAGAGCTTACAGTTACCAGATATTCATGCTTCAGGATAACCGGAAACCTGCAAAGTTAAGTCACATAGGACGAAGAATGAAATAATGCTCACATGAGTACCGGGTACATAGAGCTTACAGTTACCAGACATTCATATTTCAGGATAAGAGAAAATCTTCAATGTTAAGTCATATCGGATGAGGAATGAAATGATGTTCATATGAGTACAGGGTACATAGAGCTTAGATTTACCAGACATTCATATTTCAGGATACGCGTAAATCTCCATTGTTAAGTCATATCGGATGAGGAATGAAATGATGTTCACATGAGTACAGGGTACATAGAGCTCACAGTTACCAGATATTCATGTTTCAGGATAACAGAAAGCCTGTAACGTTAACTCATACCGGACGAAGAATGAAATAATGTTTACACGAGTACAGGGTACATAGAGCTTACAGTTACCAGATATTCGTGTTTCAGGATAACAGAAAGCCTGTAACGTTAAGTCATATCGGACGAAGAATGAAATAATGTTCACATTAGTACAGGGTACGTAGAGCTTACAGTTACCAGACATTCTTCTTTCAGGGTAAGACGAAAGCTCCATTGTGAAGTCATATCGGACGAGGAATGAAATGTTCACATTAGTACAGGACACATAGAGCATAGAGTTACCAGATATTCATGTTTCAGGATTACAGAAAACCTGCAATTTTAAGTCATATCGGACGAAGAAAGAAACAATGTTCAAATGAGTACAGGACACATAAAGCTTAGGTTTACCAGACATTTATATTTCAGGATAAGAGAAAATCTCCAATGTTAAGTCATATCGGACGATTAATGAAGTAAGTTTCTCATGTGTACAGGGTACATAGAGCTTACAGTTAGCAGATATTCATGTTTCAGGATAACAGAAAAGCTCCAACGTTAAGTCATATCGGACGATAAATAAAATGATGTTCACATGAGTACATGGTAAATAGAGCATTAAATTACCAGATATTCATGTTTCAGGATAACAGAAAGCCTTCAACGTTAAGTCACGTCCGACGAGGAATTTCAAGTTGTTCACATGAGTACAGCGTACATAGAGCTTAGAGTTACCAGACATTCAACTTTCAGGGTAAGTCAAAAGCTCCATTGTTAGGTCATATCGGACGAGGAATGAAATAATGTTCAAATGAGTACAGGACACAGAGAGCTTAGAGTTACCAGACATTCATCTCTCAGGATAAGAGAAAACCTCCAACGTTAATTCATATCGGACGAGGAATGAAATAATGTTCAAATGAGTACAGGACACAGAGAGCTTAGAGTTACGAGACATTCATCTCTCAGGATAAGAGAAAACCTCCAACGTTTATTCATATCGGACGAGGAAAGAAATAATGTTGAATGAGTACAGGACACAGGGAGCTTGGAGCTACCAGATATTCATCTCTCAGCATAAGAGAAAACCTCCAACGTTAGTTCATATCGGACGAGGAATGAAATAATGTTCAAACGAGTACAAGACACAGAGAGCTTAGAGTTACCAGACATGCATCTCTCAGGATAAGAGAAAACCTCCAACGTTAAGTCATATCGTACGAGGAATGAAATGATGTTCATTTGACTACAAGACACAGAGAGCTTAGAGTTAGCAGACATTCATCTTTCAGGATAAGAAAAAATCTCCAACGATAATTCATATCGGATGAGAAATGAAATAATGTTCAAATGGGTATAGGGCACAGAGAGCTTAGAGTTGCCAGACATTCATCTCTCAGGATAAGAGAAAATCTCCAACGTTAATTCATATCGGACGAGGAATGAAATAATGTTCAAATGAGTACAGGACACAGAGAGCTTAGGATTACCAGACATTCCTCTTTCAGGGTAAGAGAAAAGCTCCAACGTTAAGTCTTATCGGAAGAGGGATGAAATAATGTTCAAATGAGCACAGGACACATAGTGCTTAGAGTAAACAGACATTCTTATTTCAGTATAAGAGACAACCTCTTAAGCTAACTCATATCGCACGTGAAATGAAATAATGTTCAAATGAGTACAGGATACATAGAGCTTAGAATTACCAGACATTCATGGAATACGTTATACTTATATAAGAGTTCGCAGACCTCTGTTCCGAAATACTGTTATTCTGATCGGACTATATTGACATATATATATATATATATATATATATATATATATATATATATATATATATATGTAATAATGCTCCTCCTTATTATTGCCAGATTTCGCTCAAGTCTTACGTAAATGATTAACACCGTTGTCCTCAGGTTTTTATAAGGTTCCTTAATAATTAAGACTAATTTATATATGAAAAGCAATTAAGCTAGCGCGTCATCTTTAACCTCCAACGTGTACCTTGTGTTACACGACACTTCCACTGCGTGTCGCTGTGATCGTACCTACTGACTAAACACGCGGGCATTTGAACTGCAGGTCTGCACCGATTATATTTGTCGAACTTCGCTGTAGCATGAAAATATCATTTTTCTCTACCAGGTGCTTCCATAGTAGTTGGAGCAGGAAGTACTTACCAGCCAAAGGTTCAGGTCAGAGATTGTACCGGAAATACATAGTTTAGAAGTTCTAAATCTAAGACAAGGCGTTTTCCAAATTATACAATTCCCGCCTTAACGCAATCATCATTTTAATGTAAAATATCGTATTAACTTTCTCGCATGTAGCAAGTCAAGGACAGACAAACGTGTAAGACAATACTCCAAAATCATCGATGATATTCTATAACAATATATACTAGCGTATTAGGGACAGCACACCAAATATTTTTAAGTGCTGTTTCCATGTAAATTGCTCCTAATACGAAATTATCATTGAGCCACATAGTGACTGGTACGGAAGTAAACTATGACACATCTCTTTCTGAAATGTTTCCGTTACCACTGATGTATTTTCCAAACTCGCCTGCTTGTATATGCTAATTTTGTTTGCGAGAATGTTTCTATAAATAGCAATAATTATATCATATTTAACCTCGAATGTTGAGGCTGAATTATTCAATATTTTGGAATGATTTACTCTCTCTTCTTTATTCAAACGGATATGTCTCTTGCAAAGACGTTTTGTGCAATCACATAGTCACCTAACGTTCGGAACTGTAAGTTCACAGACAGAATAACACTCCTCGTGTTATGATATAGCGCTCATTTGTGTAACTAGAATGACCTAATGTACTCTGTTTCAAAAAGTAAAACTTTCCAACACTTACTTAGTGATACACCAGTTCGTTATAAACAATGCAACGGCTTAGCCAGACATTCATCTTTCAGGATAAGGGTAAACCTCCTACGTTAAGTCCCATCGTACCAGGAATGAAATAATGTTTAAATGAGTAAAGGACACATAGAGCTTAGTGTTACCAGACATTCACCTTTCAGGGTAAGAGAAAATCTCCATCGTTAAGCCATATCCACGAGGAATGAAATAATGTTAAAATGAGTACAGGATACATAGAGCTTAGTGTTACCAGACATTCACCTTTCAGGATAAGAGGAAACCTCCAACGATAATTCATGTCGGACGAGGAATGAAATAATGTTTAAATGGGTAAAGGACACATAGAGCTTAGTTTTACCAGACATTCACCTTTCAGGGTAAGAGAAAATCTCCATCGTTAAGCCATATCCACGAGGAATGAAATAATGTTAAAATGAGTACAGGATACATAGACCTTAGAGTTACCAGACTTTCATCTTTCAGGATAAGGGGTAACCTCCAACGTTAAGTCATGTCGTACGAGTAATGAAATAATGTTCAAATAAGTACAGAACACATAGAGCTTAGAGTAAACAGACATTCGTCTATCATGGTAAGAGAAAATATCCAACGTTAAGTCATATCGTTCCAGGAATGAAACATTGTTTAAATGAGTGCAGGACACAGATAGCTTGCAGTTACCAGACATTCATTTTCAGGATAAGAGAAAAGCTCCAACGTTAAGTCTTATCAACGAGGAATGAAATAATGTTCAAATGAGTATAGGACACATAGAGCTTAGAGTTACCAGATATTCATGTTTCAGGATAACAGAAAACCTGCAAAGTTAAGTCCTATCGGACGATAAATGAAATGATGTTCTCATGAGTACAGGGTACATAGGGCTTCCGGTTACCAGATATTCATGTTTCAGAATAACAGGAAACCTGCAACGTGAAGTCATATCGGACGATAAATGAAATGATGTTCTCATGAGTACAGGGTTCATAGGGCTTCCGGTTACCAGATATTCATGTTTCAGAATAAAGAAAACCTGCAACGTTAAGTCATATCGGACGAGGAATGAAATGATGTTCACATGAGTACATGGTACATAGAGCTTACAGTTACCAGATATTCATATTCCAGGATAACAGAAAACCTGCAACGTTAAGTCATATCGGACGAGGAATGAAATGATGTTCACATGAGTACAGGGTACATAGAGCTTACAGTTACCAGATATTCATGTTTGAGGATAACAGAAAACCTAAAACGTTAAGTCATATCGGACGAGGAATGAAATGATGTTCACGTGAGTACAGGGTACATAGAGCTTACATTTACCAGATATTCATGTTTCAAGATAACAGAAAACCTGCAACGTTAAGTCATATCGGACGAGGAATGAGATAATGTTCAAAGGAGTACAGGATACAATGAGCTTAGAGTTACCAGATATTCATGTTTCAGGATAAGAGAAAATCTCCAACCTTAAATCATATCGGACGAGGGATGAAACAATGTTCAAATGAGTATAGGACACATAGAGCTTAGAATTACCAGACATTCATCTTTAAGGGGAAGAGAAAATCTCCATAGTTAAGTCTAAACGGACAAAGGATGAAATAATGTTCAAATGAGTATAGGACACATAGAGCTTAGAGTTACCAGATATTCATGTTTCAGGATAACAGAAAACCTGCAACGTTAAGTCATATCGGACGATAAATGAAATGATTACTTTCTTGGAAGTGTTGAAAACAGTGTTGTTATGATAAATTAACTTTAAAGAGAGTCGATTAAAGACACTAGACAACACTTACTTTTAAATTTTTCCGGAACTAGTTTCAGAGGCTTTGCCTCTATCATCGGCCGGCTCTCGACTGATTCTCGTTGGTGTAGCTGACGATACCTTGTCACAGGTCTCCTCTGGTGGCGGCTCAAGGAACTTGCTGAACAAATCCTTCTGGGGGATGTCGAAATTGAATACTTTGTTCCTATTTTTTGAAATGAAGATTTGTTCCCATGTGGATAGTTCTTGTTTTCCTGATGTATGTTTCAGTAGTTTTGGTTCTGGATTTATGTTGTGGTTTTTTTCCCAAAAATGTGTGGCAACTGCTGATTTTTCTAATTGTTTATATTTTATGTTTCTAAAGTGTTCCTTTGCTCTTGTTTCTAAATTTCTTTTTGTTTTTCCAATATAAATTTGACTACAGTCATTGCATTCAATTTGATATATACCAGATTTTTTGTTTGATGGAATAGCATCTTTGATGTTTGAGCAAATTAGGTTTTTTAAGGAGAAATGGTTGACTGGTGCTAGTTGAATATTTTGTTTTTTGAAGACTTTTTTGAATTTATCATAGGCCCATGGATGGTAAGTGAATTTTTTGAAAATCATATTAGTTTCTGTAGATGAGAGAGTTGTGGTTTCCTTTAGTAGCTTCTTCTTTTTTGCTAAGCTCACTTTTTTGTCCACTAATGATTTGGGAAAGTTATTTTTTTGTGCTATTTCAATTATTTTGTTGTATTCTGTTTTGTATTCTTCTGCTGTGAGAGGGATGTTTACCAGTCTGTGTGCTAAACTATTGAAGATTGCCTGTTTGTGGGATCTTGGGTTGTAGCCATTAGCTTTTATGTAGTTGTCTGTCTGTGTTGGTTTTCTGTAAATGCCAAAGTTTAGTCTGTTTTTATTCCTCATTATTTTTAGATCCAAAAATGGTAAATGCTCGTCTTTTTCTATTTCTACAGTGAATTTGATGCTTTTTTCTTGGATATTTAAAAGTTTTAGTGCATCACTGATGTGTTTTTTTGGTACTATTGCAAAGATGTCATCTACAAATCGTTGCCAGAGTTTGAACATCCAAGGGAAATCTTTGTTGATCCTTATTTCTAATGCACTCATGTACAGATCGGCCAGGAAGGGTGATAGTGGGTTGCCCATTGCTAACCCTGAAGTTTGGTGATAATATTTTGTTTGAAACTGGAAGAAATTTTGTTCTATGCATAATTTGGTTAGTTCAATGTAGTCTGAAATTTCAGATGATGCCATTCCAAGTGATTTGAGCCATTTTTCTATCAACGGTGGGAGTTGATTAACTGGTATGCTGGGAAACAGTGATTTAACATCAAATGAGACTAGTGTGTCCTCTTCTTTTAGTTCCGTATCCTTAATGTGTTCTATAAGTTCATAGGTGTTTTTGATGCTTAGGCTGTCGAATTTTGGAAATGAATTGAATTTGTTTGTTAGCCACTTTGCAAGTTTGTATGTTGGTGAATTTATACTGCTAACTATAGGTCTCATTGTTATGGATGGTTTGTGTATTTTGGGTAAGCCATAAAGTCTAGGTAAGGTTGGGTTATCCGGTTTAACTGCATATTTGTTTGGTATTATGCTTGATTTTGCTATTGTTTTTTCATATGACTGTATGCAAGTTTTTAGAGGATTTTTGTTAATGGTTTCATATTCATTGTCAGTTAGCATTTTTTCCATTTTTTCAATATAATCTGATTTTTCCATTATGACAATCTTGTTGCCTTTGTCTGCCTTTGTGTAAATAACGTTTTTCTGTTTCAAAGAATGGATAGTATTATGTTTTCTCTTCTGAAAGGATCTGTTCTCTATTTCCTCCAAAATATTTTTACAATGGCTTTTTACTGAATTTTGTATGGATACTGGTAGAATTTGTGTCGAAATGTTGATATCTGCAATGTAATCTTCAATTTTGTTTGAGAAACTGACGCATGTTTTTAATCCATTATTTAAAAGATCCAATTCTTTTGTGGAGAAATTTTGCTTAGATAGGTTTACTACGTTTTCAAAGATTTGCGTGCTCGATTTTTCGTTTACGCAACTTATTCCACTATTGAATTTAGCGTGTGTGACGATTGCTGATCGACCTACTTTGATATTCCGGATGTTTTTAAACTTTTTCCCGGTATTTCTGTGTGAGGACATGTTGCACAGATTGGCCAATTTGTGTTTAAGTCGTACGGTCTTTTCTTTCATTTTCTTGCTTAGGATTGCCAAATAATTATGTTCAAAGTTTTCCCACATTTCATTTTTTGTCCGAAAAATAGTAAAACAAGGCATTGGAAATCCACAACAAAGGGCGGCGGAGAGAAAGGTTTTAAAATTAGAAATTAATAAACAATACAAAAATTTGGATGAGATAGAATTAAAACTTTACAAAATTCATTCAGTTTTAACGAAAGCGCTGGGAAACGTGATGTGGGAAAACTTTGAACATAATTATTTGGCAATCCTAAGCAAGAAAATGAAAGAAAAGACCGTACGACTTAAACACAAATTGGCCAATCTGTGCAAAATGTCCTCACACAGAAATACCGGGAAAAAGTTTAAAAACATCCGGAATATCAAAGTAGGTCGATCAGCAATCGTCACACACGCTAAATTCAATAGTGGAATAAGTTGCGTAAACGAAAAATCGAGCATGCAAATATTTGAAAACGTAGTAAACCTATCTAAGCAAAATTTCTCCACAAAAGAATTGGATCTTTTAAATAATGGATTAAAAACATGCGTCAGTTTCTCAAACAAAATTGAAGATTACATTGCAGATATCAACATTTCGACACAAATTCTACCAGTATCCATACAAAATTCAGTAAAAAGCCATTGTAAAAATATTTTGGAGGAAATAGAGAACAGATCCTTTCAGAAGAGAAAACATAATACTATCCATTCTTTGAAACAGAAAAACGTTATTTACACAAAGGCAGACAAAGGCAACAAGATTGTCATAATGGAAAAATCAGATTATATTGAAAAAATGGAAAAAATGCTAACTGACAATGAATATGAAACCATTAACAAAAATCCTCTAAAAACTTGCATACAGTCATATGAAAAAACAATAGCAAAATCAAGCATAATACCAAACAAATATGCAGTTAAACCGGATAACCCAACCTTACCTAGACTTTATGGCTTACCCAAAATACACAAACCATCCATAACAATGAGACCTATAGTTAGCAGTATAAATTCACCAACATACAAACTTGCAAAGTGGCTAACAAACAAATTCAATTCATTTCCAAAATTCGACAGCCTAAGCATCAAAAACACCTATGAACTTATAGAACACATTAAGGATACGGAACTAAAAGAAGAGGACACACTAGTCTCATTTGATGTTAAATCACTGTTTCCCAGCATACCAGTTAATCAACTCCCACCGTTGATAGAAAAATGGCTCAAATCACTTGGAATGGCATCATCTGAAATTTCAGACTACATTGAACTAACCAAATTATGCATAGAACAAAATTTCTTCCAGTTTCAAACAAAATATTATCACCAAACTTCAGGGTTAGCAATGGGCAACCCACTATCACCCTTCCTGGCCGATCTGTACATGAGTGCATTAGAAATAAGGATCAACAAAGGTTTCCCTTGGATGTTCAAACTCTGGCAACGATTTGTAGATGACATCTTTGCAATAGTACCAAAAAAACACATCAGTGATGCACTAAAACTTTTAAATATCCAAGAAAAAAGCATCAAATTCACTGTAGAAATAGAAAAAGACGAGCATTTACCATTTTTGGATCTAAAAATAATGAGGAATAAAAACAGACTAAACTTTGGCATTTACAGAAAACCAACACAGACAGACAACTACATAAAAGCTAATGGCTACAACCCAAGATCCCACAAACAGGCAATCTTCAATAGTTTAGCACACAGACTGGTAAACATCCCTCTCACAGCAGAAGAATACAAAACAGAATACAACAAAATAATTGAAATAGCACAAAAAAATAACTTTCCCAAATCATTAGTGGACAAAAAAGTGAGCTTAGCAAAAAAGAAGAAGCTACTAAAGGAAACCACAACTCTCTCATCTACAGAAACTAATATGATTTTCAAAAAATTCACTTACCATCCATGGGCCTATGATAAATTCAAAAAAGTCTTCAAAAAACAAAATATTCAACTAGCACCAGTCAACCATTTCTCCTTAAAAAACCTAATTTGCTCAAACATCAAAGATGCTATTCCATCAAACAAAAAATCTGGTATATATCAAATTGAATGCAATGACTGTAGTCAAATTTATATTGGAAAAACAAAAAGAAATTTAGAAACAAGAGCAAAGGAACACTTTAGAAACATAAAATATAAACAATTAGAAAAATCAGCAGTTGCCACACATTTTTGGGAAAAAAACCACAACATAAATCCAGAACCAAAACTACTGAAACATACATCAGGAAAACAAGAACTATCCACATGGGAACAAATCTTCATTTCAAAAAATAGGAACAAAGTATTCAATTTCGACATCCCCCAGAAGGATTTGTTCAGCAAGTTCCTTGAGCCGCCACCAGAGGAGACCTGTGACAAGGTATCGTCAGCTACACCAACGAGAATCAGTCGAGAGCCGGCCGATGATAGAGGCAAAGCCTCTGAAACTAGTTCCGGAAAAATTTAAAAGTAAGTGTTGTCTAGTGTCTTTAATCGACTCTCTTTAAAGTTAATAAATGAAATGATGTTCATACCAGTAAAGGGTACATAGAGCTTACAGTTACCAGATATTCATGTTTCAGGTCAACAGAAACCTGCAACGTTAAGTCATATCGCACAAAGAATGAAATGATTTTTACAGAAGTAAAGGGTACATAGAGCTTACGGTTACCAGATATTCATGTTTCATGATAACAGAAAACCTGCAACGTTAAGTCATATCGGACGAGGAATGAAATTATGTTCACATGAGTACAGGGTACATAGAGCTTACAGGTACCAGATATTCATGTTTCAGAATAACAGAAAACCTGCAACGTTAAGTCATATTGGACGAAGAATGAAATAATGTTCAAATGAGTACAGGACACATAGAGCTTAGAGTTACCAGACATTCGTCTTTCAGGATAATTGAAAATCTCCAACGTTAAGTCATATCGTACGAGGAATGAAATTATGTTCAAATGAGTACAGGATACATAGCGCTTAGAATTACCAGACATTCATGTTTTCAGATAAGGGAAAACCTCCAAAGTTAAGTCATATCGGACGAGGAATGAAATAATCTTTAAATGGGTAAAGGACTCATAGAGCTTAGTGTTACGAGACATTCACCTTTCAGGGTAAGAGAAAATCTCCATCGTTAAGTCATATTGCACGAGGAACGAAATAATGTTCAAATGAGTACAGGATACATAGAGCTTTGTGTTACCAGAGTTTCATCTTTCAGGGTAACAAAAGCTCCATCGTTAAGTCATATCGTACGAGGAATGAAATAATGTTCAAATGAGTACAGGACACATAAATCTTGCAGTTACCAGACATTCATTTTCAGGATAAGAGAAAAGCTCCTACGTTAAGTCTAATCGTACGAGGAATGATACAATGTTAAAATGAGTACACGACACAGAGAGCTTGCAGTTACCAGACATTCATTTTCAGGATAAGAGAAAAGCTCCAACGTTAAGTCTTATCGGACGAGGAATGAAATAATGTCCAAATTAGTACAGGCTGCATAGAGCTTAGTGTTACCATTCATTTTTCAGGGTAAGAGCAAAGCTCCAAAGTTAAGTCATATCGGACGAGGAATGAAAGAATTTTCAAATGAGTACAGGACACATAGAGCTTAGTGTTCCCAGACATTAATTTTTCAGGGTAAGAGAACAGCTCTAACTTTAAGTCTTATCGGACGAGGAATGAAGGGGTCTTCAAATGAGTACAGGACACATAGAGCTTAGTGTTACCAGACATTAATCTTTCAGGGTAAGAGCAAAGCTCCAACGTTGTCTTATCGGACGAGGAATGAAATAATTTTAATATGAGTACAGGACACAGAGAGCTTGCAGTTACCAGACATTTATTTTCAGGATAAGAGAAAGGATCCAACGTTAAGTCTTATCGGACGAGGAATGAAATAATGTCCAAATGAGTACAGGGCACATAGAGCTTAGTGTTACCAGACATTCATCTTTCAGGGTAAGAGAAAAGCTCCAACGTTTAGTCTTATAGGACGAGGAATGAAATAATGTCCAAGTGAGTACAGGGCACATAGAGCTTAGTATTACCAGACATTCATCTTTCAGGTTAAGAGAAAAGCTCCAAAGTTAAGTCTTATAGGACGAGGAATGAAATAATGTCCAAATGAGTACAGGGCACATAGAGCTTAGTGTTACCAGACATTCATCTTTCAGGGTAAGAGAAGAGCTCCAACGTTAAGTGTTATCGGACGAGGTATGAAAGAATTTTCAAATGAGTAAAGGACACATAGAGCTTAGTGTTACCAGAAATTCACCTTTCAGGGTAAGAGAAAATCTCCATCGTTAAGTCATATCGTACGAGGAATGAAATAATCTTTAAATGGGTAAAGGGCACATAGAGCTTAGTGTTACCATCTTTCAGCGTATGACAAAAGCTCCATTGTTAAATCATATCGGACGTTAATGAAATGGTCACATGAGTACAGGGTATATAGAGCTCACAGTTACCAGATATTCATGTTTCAGGATAACAGAAAACCTGCAACGTTAAGTCATATCGGACGATAAATGAAATGATGTTCACATGAGTACGGGATACATAGAGCTTAGAGTTACCAGACATTCATCTTTCAGGATAAGAGAAAATCTCCAACGTTAAGTCATATCGTACGAGGAATGAAATAATGTTCAAATGAGTAGAGGATACATAGAGCTTAGAATTACCAGACATTCATGTTTTAAGATAGGGGAAAACCTCCATCGTTAAGTCATATTGGACCAAGTTTAATGGAGCTTCATCATAGCATATTACTTTCATTTTACTTGAAGTTCAGCTATGGACACTATATCATGAACTGCTTTATTATTCACAAAAATTAATGCTTAATAGCATGAAATAGTGATGAAAATATAAATACTAATTGAGTACACTCAAAGTATAAGCTTGGAAGAAGCGTAGGGACAGTGAAGCACAAATTAGTACAAAACTGAATCGAGAAGATATTGACACATTGCTGCACTCACACTGTTTATTCACAGGACATGTTTCAAGAGCTCATGATGATAGGAGCAAGAGCTCTTGAAACATGTCCTGTAAATAAACAGTGTGAGAGAAGCAATGTGTCAATATCTTCTCGATTCACTTTTGTACTAATTGAATACCTCATACTCATATAAGTGTTCGCAGACCCCTGTTCCGAAATACTGTTATTCTGATCGGACTATATTGACATATATATGTAATAATGCTCCCACTTTATTGTTCTCCGATTTTACTCAAGGCCCACTGCAACGAGTAACACCATTGTCCTCACGTTTTTATAGGGTTCCCTCCAGAGGCCTAATAATTAAGACAAATTTATATATGAAAAGCAATTAAGCTAGCGCGTCATCTGTAGCCTCCAACATGTACTTTGTGTTACACGACACTTCCACTGCGTGTCGCTGTGGTCGTACCTACTGACTAAACACGCGGGCATTTGAACTGCAGGTCTGTAACGATTATAATGTTGAGTTTCCCTTTAGCATTAAAATATCTTTTTTCTCTACCACTCGCTTCCATAGTAGTTGGAGCAGGAATTACTTACCAGCCAAAGGTTCAGGTCAGAGATTGTACCGGAAATATATAGTTTAGAAGTTCTAAATCTAAGAGAAAGTGTTTTCCAAAGTATACAAATCCCAACTTAACGCAATCATCTTTTTAATGTAAAATATCGTATTAACTTTCTTGCATGTAGCAAATCAAGGACAGACAAACGTGTAAGACAATACTCCAAAATCATCGATGATATTCTATAATAATATATACTAGCGTATTAGGGACAGCACACCAAATATTTACAAGTGAGGTTTCCAGGTAAATTGCTGCTAATACGAAATTATCATTGAGCCACATAGTGACTGGTACGGAACTAAAATATGACAAATCTCTTTCTGAAATGTTTCCGTTACTACTGATGTATTTTCCATAGTCTGCTGATTGCATATGCTAATTTTGTTTGCGAGAATGGTTCTATAAATAGCAATAATTATATCATATTTAACCTCGAATATTGAGGCTGAACTTTTCAATATTTTGGAATGATTTACTATCTCTTCTTTATTCGAACAGATATGTCTCTTGTAAAGACGTTTTGTGCGATCACATAGTCACCTAACATTCGGGATTGTAAGTTCACAGAAAGAATAGCACTCTTATTGATATAGCGCTCATTTGTGTAACAAGAATGATTTGATGTAATCTGTTTCATAAAGCAAAACTTTCCAACACTTAGTAATACATCAGTTCGTTATAAACAATGCAACGGCCCAACCACACATTCATCTTTCAGGATAAGGGGAAACCTCCAACGTTGTCATATCAGACGAGGAATGAAATAATGTTTAAATGAGTAAAGGACACATAGAGCTTAGTGTTACCAGAAATTCACCTTTCAGGGTAAGAGAAAATCTCCATCGTTAAGTCATATCCTACGAGGAATGAAATAATGTTAAAATGAGTACAGGATACATAGAGCTTAGAGGTACAAGACTTTCATCTTTCAGGATAAGGGGAACCCTCCAACGTTAAGTCATATCGTACGAAAAATGAAATAATGTTTAAATGAGTACAGTATACATAGAGCTTAATGTTACCAGAGTTTCATCTTTCAGGGTAATACAAAAGTTCCATCGTTAAGTCATATCGTACGAGGAATGAAATGATGTTCAAATGAGTACAGGACACATACAGCTTAGAGTAAACAATCATCTTTCAGTGTAAGAGAAAATATCCAACGTTAAGTCATATCGTACCAGGAATGAAATAATGTTTAAATGAGTACAGGACACAGCGAGCTTAGACTAAACAGACATTCATCTTTCAGGGTAAGAGAAAAGCTCCTACATTAAGTCATATCGTACGAGGAATGAAATAATGTTTAAATGACTACACGACAAAGAGAGCTTGCAGTTACCAGACATTCATTTTCAGAATAAGAGAAAAGCTCCTACGTTAAGTCATATCGTACGAGGAATGAAATAATGTTAAAATGACTACACGACAAAGAGAGCTTGCAGTTACCAGACATTCATTTTCAGAATAAGAGAAAAGCTCCAACGTTAAGTCTTGTCGGATGAGGAATGAAATAATGTTCAAATGAGCACAGGGTACATAGAGCTTAGTGTAACCAGACATTCATTTTTCAGGGTAAGAGAAAAGCTCCAAAGTTAAGTCTTATCGGATGAGGAATGAAAGAATTTTAGAATGAGTACAGGACACATAAATGAAATGAAATGTGTAGTGTTTAACGCCCGCTTTTACTACATACGGCACCGCAGGCGATGACACTGATGATACATGAGATGAATATGGAGCACCGGTGGAATGAGATGGCGGGGGAAACCGGAGATCCCGGAGAAAATCCGCCCCAACGCCGTGTTGTCCACCACAAATCTCACTTTGCAGTCGCCTGGGATCGAAACCGGGCCGCCTTGGTGAGAGCCAAGCGGTCTAACCACTGAGCCACGGCGTGGCCAGGAAACATAGAGCTTAGTGTCAGCAGACATCCATTTTTCAGGTAAGAGAAAAGGTCCAACGTTAAGTCTTATCGGACGAGGAATGAAAAAATTTTCAAATGAGTACAGGACACATAGAGCTTAGTGTTACCAGACATTCATCTTTCAGGGTAAGAGAAAAGCTCCAACGTTAAGTCTTATCGGACGAGGAATGAAATAATGTGAATATGAGTACAGGACACAGAGAGCTTGCAGTTACCAGACACTCATTTTCAGGATAAGAGAAAGTCTCCAACGTTAAGTCTTATCGGACGAGGAATGAAATAATGTCCAAATGAGTACAGGACACAGAGAGCTCAGAGTAAACAGACATTCATCTTTCAGTATAAGAGGAAACCTCCAAAGCTTACTCATATCGCACGAGGAATGAAATAATATTCAAATGAGTACAGGACACAAGAGAGCTTAGAGTAAACAGACATTCATCTTTCAGTATAAGAGGAAACCTCCAAAGCTTACTCATATCGCACGAGGAATGAAATAATATTCAAATGAGTACAGGACACAGAGAGCTTAAAGTTACCAGACATTCATCTTTCAGGATAAGAGGAAACCTTCAACGTTAATTCATATCGGACGAGGAATGAAATAATGTTCAAATGAGTACAGCACACGGAGAGCTTAGAGTAAACAGACATTCATATTTATGGATAAGAGAAAATCTCCAACGTTAACCATCCTTAATGCTGCTGTTAGCACCTCGTGGATTGTTTTATAATCGCCGAGCATTAGGTGCTGACGAATCTTCGTGTCCCGTACCCTGTCAACGAATGTGTAGGCAGCCTCCCGGGATACGAACTCTGGTGGGAGGTCGACTAGGGCCTTGCTAGCCAGTTGTTCAACTGCCAGGGCGAACTCCTGCAGCGTCTCCCCTGGCTGCTGCGATCTTGCCTTCAGCTGGCCACGGTACGCTGCAACTGAGCGGTGGTTCCCAAAACGATTCTCCAGGGCCTCCCAGATGTCCTTGGACGCCGCCGTTGTCTGTACCGCGTTTAGGACTTCCGCGGCCCGACCCTGGAGGTTGGCTATTAACTGTGTGGCCTCCTCCTCTGGTGACCATTTGTTGTGCTTGGCCACTGCGTCGAATTGGCGGCGGAAGACCTCAAACATTGACGCGCCGTCATATTTCGGAGGTTTGACGCGCGCCGATGTTGCGTCGCGTCCCGGTGCGTCGACCTTCAAATCCTTTAACCTCCTGCCGACGACGTCCTCCACCATGGCGTTCAGGGACTTTGCGTTGCTGTCAGCCTTTCCCTGCAGCTCATCAACGCGGCTCGCCAGGTCTTCGACGCGCTCGCCTAACTCTGTGACGTCCTCTTTTACACCGGTCAGCTGCTCTTCGAACTTCACGGCAAGGGCCTCGTTTGCCGCTTTCATCTCCGTGGCCAGGCTGTCGTTCGCTGCCCTCATTTTTGTGGTCAGTTCGGCCATCTTTGCCGTCATTGTCGTGGCCAAGTTGTTTGCCGCTTCCATCTTCTCGGCGATGTTGTCGTTGGCCGTCTTCATTTGTTTCAGTTCCGCGTCCAAGTTGTTATTTGCCGCTTCCGTCTTCGCTGTTATTTCCGCGGCCAGGTTGTTATTTGCCGCTTCCGTCTTCGCTGTTATTTCGGCCTTCATTTCTTCCATTTTATGTAAAATCTTTTCCAGTGCCGATTCCATGGCCGTTATCCCACTCCTGACGCTAGTTGTGACTTTGTGGGTTCGTGAAATTAAAAAGTTCAATTACACCACTCAAAATGCTCTTTATTTCCACCTTATTCCAATATCACAATTACAATTTAATGTACACAATTAAATTTTGCCAGTTCGTCTTTACACGTACGCTCGACGCTACTTACACACCGCACGCCACAACACTACTACTCTCAACTGACTGTCGCTTCCAGTATTGATCTGCCGAAGTTTCCCGAATCTCCTTTTATGGAGGGGGAAAACATTATCGAAGCTTCGTGTCACTTCGACTGGCAGGAGGAGGGGTAAACGAAGACTCAGCTACCCCTCCTGTCTCCCCCCTCTCCACCGGCCATCATTTATTGATCGGCATCTCGTGTCTGCCGCCTGGGTAACAATATAAAGATGGTTTTAGTTAATTGATGGAAATTAATCATTTCTCCACACTAGCCATATATGGGCTAAGATTTCTGATAGTGAACATGAAAAATTCAATGCCATGGCCAGGATTTGAACCACAGATCTCCTGGTTTCCGTCCAGTCGCTCTTACCCTTTGAGCTACCATGGCCAACGTGCCGTCCTAACATGAAATTCTCGTATATTTCCCCGGTACCCCACTAAAGGCTCTTGCATCTGAGATACACCATTTGTGGCGACTTACTGTCCTAAGTACTTGAGTCCCAGGCTTTATCATTTAACTTTTATTATTTTAGTTAGCTCAAAGAGTAAGAGCGACTGGACGGAAACCAGGAGATCTGTGGTTCAAAACCCGGCCATGGCACTGAATTTTTCATGTTGACTATCAAAAATCTTAGCCAATATATGGCTAGTGTGAAGAAATGATTAATTTCCATCATTTAACTAAAATAATAAGAGTTAAATGATGAAGCCTGGGACTCAAGTACTTACGACAGTAAGTCGCCACAAACGGTGTATCTTGAATGTGAGAGCCCCTAGTGGTCTATCGGGGAAATAAATGAGTCAAATGGAGAATTTAATGTCAGGACAGCACGTTGGCCATGGTAGCTCAAAGGGTAAGAGGGACTGGATGGAAACCAGGAGATCCGTGGTTCAAATCCCGGCCATGGCATTGAATTTTTCATGTTGACTATCTATATAAAGATGGTTTTCCAACGTCAAACATGCAACATATAATTGTCCACGAGAGAAACAGGGAAACTCATAGTTGATTCCTCAAACTTCTGACTGCCCTTGTGATTTATTTATGGTCACCGCAAAGGCCAAATGCACAGAAAATTGTAGAAACTTAAAATCAAAAAGTAAAATATGGTATAACTCTATGGGGTAATGGTTCTAGGTGGGAAAATGTATTTAAAATTCAGAAAAAGATAAGGGTAATGATGCATGTAGGTTATAGAGAGTCATGTAGACCATTATTCAAAAAAATTAGGAATACTTGCACAGCCATCATTATAATTATACAACTAAATCGATTATGTACATACCAACCGGGATAATTTTTTGATCAGTCAAAACCAGCATAACTATGATACACGACATAGGAACAGCCCATTGACTGGCCTTGCTTGAAAAATGCCCCTATTATATGGGAATTAAGGTATTCAACAAACTACCACTGTCAATTCAGAAAGAAAATAGCAAAACACTGTTCAAAAACATGTTAAGAAGCTACTTATTAGGAAAGCCTATTACTCTGTTAAAGAGTATATGCAAGATGACTAATTATTGATTTTGTTAGCTGTATAGTTTTAACACTAGAAGGACCGCACACGTCATTTTGACGGATGCGCTGCTTTAGAAGACTTATTTCTTGCTTATGTTTTTTTCTACACTTCCCATATTCTACAACTTTTAATAAATACTTACGACAAACATGTCCACAAAGAATTAGGCATTTTTGACCTTTCTAAAAAGAAATCCTACTAGAAGGACCGCAATCCATCATTTTGACAGGTACGGAAGTGTGAACAATAGCCTTCGGATCTGTCCACATGTGTTTTCCTTCCTGATTGGTTTATGGCACTCTGTAGACTCTTTGTCGATAAGTAAGAAAGCTTTATTGCCCAAGTGGCGCAATTCATGATACCACTTATGAAAGGTGTTGGAGCAAAACACTTTCTGCTGGAGTTATGGTCGAATACCTGGGGACCACCATTTTTCAGGAACACAATGAGCAGAAACAAATTGCTGAAATTTTGTGGTTTATGCAATTTGATGACAAGGACACACGTTCTCAAAGGCTAAGTACAGATCGCTTTGCAGCTGCTACTCCTGTCTGGGATCCTTTTATTGCCAAATCCTTGCAGTGTTACATTCCAAGTGAAAATATCACTTGATGGGCAACTGTTTCCTTGCAAGGCTAGATGATATTTCATTCAATATGAGCAATAAACCGGACAATTTTGGAATAAAATTTTGGCCTGCAGTTGATGCAAATTCAAAGTATATGGTGAATGGTTTTCATCTGGGCAATGACTATCAGCGTCTCATAGGTGTTCCTCTTGCAGAGCATGTTGTAAGCATCTTATACAGCTCTTTGTTTTTGCATGAAGAAATATTACATGTGACAATTTTTCCACAACCAAATGCCTTGCAGAAAGTTTGAAGCGTAAAAGTACAAGCATTGTGGACACAGTAAAGAAATCAGCAAAATCAGCAAAATCTGCTGCAGCACCTTTACACATAACTGTACTTTGTAAGTCAGGTAACATAGCTGACATGTTATCAGGGAAAAAAGAACAAAAATGTGCTTCTTTTGAGTTCAATGCATGACACAGTTACTACAAATAAACAATATCCTAAAAAGCTACCAGAATCAGTGGCATACTACAATAACACCAAGTACGACGTTGGTGTCGATCAAAAGGTAGCCTATGCATGTTTTTTCAGTGTGTTGGCCTTGGCAGCTATTAATGCATGGGTACTCTAAGGAAGTAACAGGTGAGAAAGTAAGTAGATGTTAGTTCATATACAACTTAGCAGCAAGTATGTTTGTAGACCATGTTTAGGCAACGCTGAATACACGTGTGTTAGGTGCTACGTTGCTGCAGGTGGCTTAGAATGAGCAAAATCAGGTTTATAAGTGTTTTTATACTATATACTGTTATATTCAAAATTTTATGTTGAAACACAGGTTTGCTAAGGGAAGTTATCCATTTTAAATTTGGTTATCGCATATATTTGGATTAATTTTTAGGCTTAAAATGTTCATTTTACCATGTAATTCTTCAGACAAAAGTAAAATTTTATACTGTATAAATAATATTAACTAAGCTGGTATGCATTCAAATTTGTTTATCATTTTAAAAAGGGCAAATAAAACTGCACCTATCAAAATGACAGATTGGTTGGTCCTTCTCGGTAGACCATACTCGCCCGTCCTAGTGTTAATAGCAAACATTTATTCTTTTGTATCAATCATTAATTTTATATGTAGTTTTTACATTTTAATATGTATATTGATGAGACACCAGTTTACGGGCTTTTCTCAAATATGTAAATGTTATTGTGCCAATAAAATTTGATTTGATTTGGAATCATCAGAATACACGGGATCAAGATATTCTCTCTTTGTATTTTCCCTTGATTATTGCCTAGCTGTTCATTAGCTTTTTCACAGTTAGTATCCTTCTAATGCACAGTCGTAGTTGGTTAATGTTATGCAGCATGATCACAACTGATCCTACTTTTAATTTTAAATTGTGAGGTGGGAGTCCAGGCAATTCTAATGAATTTAAAAACTCTGTGGGATAGCTGACTTCGTCATCCTGGTTTATAATTGTGTCAACTGATTTGTACGAAAACCATTCCTCAGAAAGAAACAGACAGTCTCGAACGCAATTCTGACATACCAACACAACTATTAGCGTTTATCAGTACAAACAGACGTGACATAGCTCGTCGCACATTTGACTGGACTTCTACAACCTAAGTCAGGTCAACTCTTTGGTATAGTACAAAAAGTTTCCGCTAACTTCATAAAGTCACAAAGGAATTCAATTAATTTTGTGTCAATTCAATTCACATTCACAAATTACAAAGAAGGTATCCAAGGATTCACCAATATTTGATAATTCTCTGTGGTCAAATATTTAGTGTTAAAGTGCATTCAGAAATTAATTTTGTACCCCACCCCCATCTTTGAAAGGTATATCATGCTACATAAAAAATGTCAGTCTTGATAAATGTTATTTAATAAAATATTGTAAGTGAAATAGCTTTGAAGACTTTGGCAAGGAGTGGAATATCTTTGTGCTTTATAATGCTTTTGTTTGTCAAAAATAAAGAATGTGTAGGTGTTCTGTAAAAGTTTGCATGTGTACTGTTATATTTAATCAATAATTCAAATTTGTAGTCAAATTTATATTCGAAAAACCAAAAGAAATTTAGAAACAAGAGCAAAGGAACACTTTAGGAACATAAAATATAAACAATTAGTAAAATCAGCACTTGCCATGCATTTCTGGGAAAAAAACCACAACATAAATCCAGAACCAAAACTACTAAAACATGTATCAGGAAAACAAGAACTGTCCACATGGGAACAAATCTTCATTTAAAAAAATAGAAACAAAGTATTCAATTTCGACATCCCCCAAAAAGTTTTTTTCAGCAAGTTCATCGAACTGCCACCAGAGGAGACCTACGACAAAATATCGCCAGCTACACCACTGAGAACCAGTTGATGTCCAGTTGACAATAGAGGACAGTGGCTTCCGAAACATGTTCCGGGAAATTTAAAAGTGTTGTTTAGTCATTAATCGACTCACCTTTAAATTTAACAGGAACTACAACCTTACTTTAAATGTTGTAGAGATAACATGGGCAAAGTCAGGTATTTCAGGAAGTACACATAAAGGGGACAATAAACACATTAATGCAATACTGTAAACTGTTTACTGCAACAGACACCTGATCATAAATATGTAAACATATACATATGTATACATAAATATATGCAGACTACATCTGCTTTATAAAGTAAATACATTTCTTTAAATATGTATACACTAACATATGTCTAAATGATGACACCTTCATCCAGCGAAGTGTCCTCTACTGTCATGTACATTCCTTCCTCTTCGTACGTGCTGTCATGCTTTGCCAGAATACGCAGCAGTGGACGAAGTTTCAGCCACCACTGGTTCTTTGGGATCCTGTGTCTGCAAACAAAGAAAAATATTATACATATATACTACATACATGGGTTGCTTTACTAAAATTAGAAAAGGTACGATACTACACAGAATGGAGACATTTGGACAAAAAAGGAGATAAATAATAAAAATAGCTTGGCACTTACATGAATTTCTCTACTCACTCTCATACAAATTGTTTGTAGAAATGATTTTATTACACATTTCCTTACATGCACAATGGAAATACGGAATACAATAGGATCATGAGATGACAAACTGGTCACTATGTCATGGTTTTCTCTTTACATTGCCACAATATTAAAAAAAAAAAAAAAGATCTATTTGGGAAAAGTTGAAGCATTAGAAAATTCAAACCAATAGGGAACATCTAAAAATTGGATATCATTTGGCTGTTTTACAACATCTACATTTTTTGGGGGAGTAAGATTTTGGCTCTTTCTAATAAGCGACGCAGCGATTTTTTTCTAAATCCTTCACACTTTTTGATGTTTTTATATAGAACCATGATTTTTAATGTAATTTCTTTACTTTTTACTATAATTTCATGTTCGGGGGCATTTAACGTTAATTCTTTATTTACTTACTGTGTAATGTAGCCATATTGAAAAATTCAGTGCAGCAAAACTATGCTTGTTTCTCCACTGAACGCAATGCTGCCTACAGTCTTGTCCCGAAATTAAACTATCTACCACCCAGTCAAATTTTGTTACTAATTACACTATCTAGCAGACTATCGCCTGGCCAAATTTTGTTACTCATGCAATGCTTTGCACATAAACAATTCTACGACACGATGATAATGGAGTGCTCCATAGGAAATACATGTATGAGCTCATGGACTGTATCGGACTGGTTCGGCTAATGCTGCAAAGTATGCATTATGTCAAATGACACCAAGTATACTGCAAGGGGGAAAATTGGCGGTCCCGGCCACGTCATTCAAATCGACGAATGCAAAATAGGACGATGACAAATTTCATTGTGGGTGCTGCAATTAGACTGTAGAGCGTATTTGCATCCCTCCTGTCGTTGGGGCATATCGTCATCCACACCTCATTCATTTCCACCTCAATCATTCTCAAGATCCAGTTGCCCTCTATGACGCGCCCATGATCAAACTTGCATTGTCCTATTTTACATTCATTGATTTGAACGACGTGACCAGGACCGCCAATTTTCCCCCTTGCAGTATACTTGGTATCACTTGACGTCATGCACACTTCGCGGCAGTAGCTGAACCAATCCGATACAGTCCGTGAGCATCACTGAGGTAAAAACTGGGGTTCCACAAGGCTCGGTATTAGGGCCCCTGCTATTTCTAATAATGATTAATGATGTATCAAAATGTTATCCCTGCCATACAGTTGTTTATGCGGATGATACATCCTTCCTTAACATTCACAAAAACTTAGAAATGTTGACAGAATATGCAAACGAAACCATGCAGCAGGTGCAAAATTGGTTTAGATGTAATGGCTTCCTTATGAATCCTGACAAAACTCAAAATATTATATTCAGTTTAAAACATGTAAATACTGCCAACGATAGTGTAAAACTTCTCGGTATTGTATTTGATAAACAGTTATCTTGGAATCCCCATATTGATTTTTTATGTAATAAGTTATCACGTATAGTATTTCCCCTAGCAAATTTAAAAAAAGGAGTACCAAAAGAATGTTAGAATGGCATATTTTTCAATTTTTCAGTCCATCCTAAGATATGGCATAGTCTTATGGGGTAGTAGTCCACGTATAAATGAGGTATTGAGAATTCAAAAAAAGACAGTAAGAATTTTGACTAACTCAAATAAACTTGAACACTGCAAACCACTATTTATACAATTAGAAATTCCAACCATTGTTAATTTATATATATATACACGATGCCTTAACTCACCTAAGAGAATTTGCATATCTATGAAGTTAGGAGTGATATACATGTGGCAGCAGCAGCAGCAGCAGCAGCAAAATTGAATTGCCATACCACAGACTATAGATGACTTCATGATACTACAGAATTATACGCATTAAACTATACAATTCACTTCCATCAAAAATAACGTCTTCAAACATTCATATATATAAAGAGAGACTATACAAATGACTCAAAGCATCCTTTATACAGTGTACAATAATTTCCTGTAACAAGTAAATGTGATATGTAAATATGTGTAATTAATTTAAAAATGTATAATTATAAGTTCTTTTTTTCTTTCTCTGACGAAGCCTATTGTAATCATTGGAATAACCAAATGGTGAAGAAAACCACCACTACTGCCGCCACCACCACTATTATAATAAGGAATTCTAATGTGGCTAATGCTGAAGCCTATAAACTTTCAAAGCAACAGTTCAGGAAAACATGGTTTGGATTTGTACACACATTTCCCAAGTTGAACCTTTTTGAAAGCAAATTACTGGCCATCTTTGGTACTACTTAGACAACAGTTGGAAATTGGAGGCAGTCAGGGGCGAGGGGGAGAGAGAGAGAGAGAGAGAGAGAGAGAGAGAGAGAGAGAGAGAGAGAGAGGAAAGAGAAAACTTTTTAGTACTAAGATGGGCATGTAGATGTCTGATGCAAGAAAAGAACAGGGAATGGAGCTTAAGAGTAGGTAGAATATTAAATGAAGCAGCAAAACCCATGATACAAAAAAAGATATGGTCAATAGTAAAAAGCTTACATAAAGAGGGGTCAAAAAAAGTGGTGTTTACATTTTAAAAATTTGCAGACCTACATACATGGAATAGATAGGCAATTACAGGGGAGCCAATACACAATTAAGCAACTAGATGGAGAAATTACACATGTTAAATTCTGCGAACAAATAAGGAAGTTAAAAGCCAATAAAGCAAGTGGGATAGATGGTATTCCAGGGGAGTTCTGGGAGGCATGGGTAGTTGAGGGAGCTCTAAGAAAAACAGTAATAAGGCTCCTTTCATGGAAGTGTTGAAAACAGTTTTGTTGTAATAAATTAAATTTAGAGGGAGTCAATGACACTAAACACTTAAATTTTCCCAGAACATGTTTCAGAGGCTATTTGCCTCCACTGTCAACCGGACATCGACTGGTTCTCAGTGGTGTAGCTGGCAATATTTTGTCATAGGTCTCCTCTGGTGGCGGTTCAAGGAACTTGCTAAACAAATCTTTCTGAGGGATGTCAAAATTTGAAATGAAGATTTGTTTCCATATAGACAGTTCTTGTTTTCCTGAGCAACTGCTAATTTTTCTAATTGTTTCTATTTTATGTTCCTAGAGTGTTTCTTTGCTCTTGTTTTTAAATTTCTTTTGGTTTTTCCAATATAAATTTGACTAGTCACAGCATTCATATTGATATATACCAGATTTTTTATTAGATGGAATGGCATCTTTGATATTTACCATTTTTGGATCTAAAAATAATCAGAAATAAAAACAGAATAAACTTTGACATTTACAGAAAACCAACACAGACAGACAACTACATAAAAGCTAATGGCTACAACCCAAGATCCACAAACAGGCAATCTTCAATAGTTTAGCACACAGACTGGTAAACATCCCTCTCACAGCAGAAGAATACAAAACAGAATACAACAAAATAATTGAAATAGCACAAAAAAATTACTTTCCCAAATCATTAGTGGAAAAAAAAGTGAACTTAGCAAAAAAGAAGAAGCTACTAAAGGAAACCACAACCCTCTGAGCTACAGAAACTAATATGATCTTCAAAAAATTCACTTACCATCCATGGGCCTTTGATAAATTAAAAAAAAAAGTCTTCAACAAACAAAACATTCAAGTAGCACCAGTTAACCATTACTCCTTAAAAAACCTATTTTGTTCAAACATCAAGGATGCCATTCCCTCTAACAAAAAATCTGGTATATATCAAATTGAATGCTGTGACTGTAGTCAAATTTATATTGGAAAAACCAAAAGAAACTTAGAAACAAGAACAAAGGAACACTTTAGGAACATAAAATATAAACAATTAGAAAAATCAGCAGTTGCCACGCATTTTGGGGGAAAAAACCACAACATAAATCCAGAACCAAAACTACTAAAACATACATGAGGGAAACAAGAACTGTTCACATGGGAACAAATTTTCATTTCAAAAAAATAGGAACAAAGTATTCAATTTTGACACCCCCCAGAAAGATTTGTTCAGCAAGTTCCTCGAACTGCCACCAGAGGAGACCAATGACAAAATATCGCCAGCTACACCACTCAGAACCAGTCGATGTCCGGTTGACAATGGGGGCAAATAGTCTCTGAAACATGTTCCAGGAAATTTAAAAGTGTTGTTTAGTGTCATTAATAGACTTCCTTTAAATTTAATTTACTAAACCATATATCAGGAAAACAAGAACTGTCCACATGGGAACAAATCTTCATTTCAAAAAAATAGGAACAAAGTATTCAATTTCGACATCCCCCAGAAAGATTTGTTCAGCAAGTTCCTCGAACCGCCACCAGAGGAGACTGATGACAAAATATTGCCAGCTACATCACTGAGAACCAGTCGATGTCCAGTTGACAATGGAGGCAAAGTCTCTGAAACATGTTCCAATACAGTTGAATCTCGATATGTTCCAGGAAATTTAAAAGTGTTGCTTAGTGTCATTAATCGATTCCCTTTAAATTTAATTTAAGTAATAAGGCTATTTAATAAAATATTGTAAACGAGAGAGATTTCCAAGAAATGGAGGACAAGAATAGTAGTACCATTGTATATGGGAAAGGGAGAAAAGCAACCCTGCAACCTATAGGGGAATTAGCCTACTATCTTAGGGAAGATCTTTACAGGTACTTTAGCAAGGATTTACACCAGGGAGGAGAACTGATATTTTTATAATCAAAACAGCTGTAGATAAATATATAAGTATTAAAAGGGGAAGGGTGTGCATGGCACTTGCTGATTCAGAAAATGTGATACAATTGATAGAGAAGCATTGTGGATATAATTGAATAGTAAAGGGGTAAGTTGCAAATTTATTGAAATATTGCAATATATATATCTCAGGAAAATGAGCTTTGTATCATACTGCAGTTAAGTAAAGTAACTGATTGCACACAGAGTAAGGTTGGGGTAAGGCAGGGATGTAAACTGAGTCCTGTGTTATTCAACCTTTATATAGATGACATTCTAGAGGAGATTTCGAAAAATAGGGTATATTCACCAGTTACTCATAAAGAAATACCAGGGTTATTATTTGCAGATGACTTAGTAGTTGGTTCCACATGTGGAGGGATGAGAAGAGCGATCACAGCAGTAAGTAGTTACTGTAAACAATGGGGCTTAAAAGTAAATGACAAGAAAATAAAGATCATGGTTTTTAAAACAGGATATACACTGAAAAGATGAGAAATGGGAAATAAATGGAAAAGAAATAGAGGTCATAAAGCGAGCTCATTACTTGGGGATAAGGCTGAGTTGTGATGCTAGTTGGAATGAACAGAAAAAGCTGGCATTAGCAAAAGGTGAAATGGCCACGAGTGTTGTAAGAACATTTATTAAATTATAGATGAGTCATATTTATTACACATCGACTTCACTTACATACCTATATTGAGGACATGTTTCGCAAACCATCGTTCACATCGTCTGCTCTAATGCGACTAAAGCTTGATCCAGTGGTGTGGGTAGTTCTGGAGTTGCTGCTGCCATCTGTTGATTTTGTGATGAATTTAAATGTGGGGTTGTGTTCTGGCGAGATTTCAAAGTTCATTAGTTGGTTTTTATGTTTTTCTACTGTCCAGCAACGCAAAGAAGGTCCCTGGAAGGTATGTGCTGCCTTACACAGTGGGACAAGGATAGCAAATGTGTAAGGCAGAGAACGCTTGCTACACAAGGAGCAGACCCTTAAAAAAAACATGTGCCCTATTCACTCTGTACGCTAAAACCCAGAAGATTCATTCACAAAAGTAGAAGCCATCAGAATGTTTTTAAATGGTCTGTAACTGTACTGACATGGGGTGTCATAAACCTGTCCAGAGAGGGCGTGGGAACCTTCGCCAAACCCCCCCGCCCTGCATCTCGGGCATTGGAGACTATCTCTCCTGTGGAGGACAGTATGTATAGTCTCTCCCGTATGACAAGTTCACTATGTTTTTGTACGTATTTTAGTAATTCGGTGCTATCTTCAATTTCATGATTTTCAGCCCAGAAATGAGCTGTTATTGCGGACTTACCAATATTTTTTTGCATCTTAAGTGCCTAAAATGTTCCTTCTTACTAGTGCCTATGTTTCTTTTTGTCCTCCCTATGTAAATTTTTTCACAGTTTTTACACTTATTCTTGTAAATGCCTGACTTTTCTTCTGGTTTTATCTTATCAGTATTATTTCTGTTAAGTAGGTTTTTAATGTTGTAATTGTTTTTTGGAGCCAATGTTATATTGTATTTCTTGAATATTTTTGGAACTTTTTTGTGGCCCAGGAGTGGTAAGTAAATTTAGCAAATCTAATTTCTTGTTTTATTGCTGAAAGAGCGGTGATCTGTTTTAATCTTTTCTTAAGTTTGAATGATTTTAGTTTTTTATCTACAAGGCTTTTTCCATATCTTGCAATTAAAAATAGATATGGAAAAACCCTTGTAGATAAAAAACTAAAATCATTCAAACTTCAAAAAAGATTAAAACAGATCACAGCTCTTTCAACAATGAAACAAGAAATTAGATTTGCTAAATTTACTTACCACCCCTGGGTCACAAAAAAAGTTCCAAAAAATATTCAAGAAATACAATATAACATTGGCTGCAAAAAACAATAACATTAAAAATCTGGTACAAAAGTGAATCGAGAAGATATTCACACATTGCTTCACTCACACTGTTTATTCACAGGACATGTTTCAAGAGCTCTTGCTCCTATCATCAGCTGAGCTCTTGAAACATGTCCTGTGAATAAACAGTGTGAGTGAAGCAATGTGTCAATATCTTCTCGATTCACTTTTGTACTAATTTGTGCTTCACTGTCCCTACGCTTCTTTCAAGTTTATACTTTGATTAAAAATCTACTTAACTGTAATAATACTGATAAGATAAAACCAGAAGAAAAGTCAGGAATTTACAAGATTAAGTGTAAAGACTATGAAAAAAATGTACATAGGGAGGACAAAAAGAAACATAGGCACTAGAAAGAAAGCACATTTCAGGCAAAAATATTGATAAGTCCGCAATAGCAGCTCATTTCTGGTCTGAAAATCATGAAATTGAAGATAGCACCAACTTACTAAAATACATAAAAAACATAATGAACTCGTCATATGGGAGAAAATATACATAGAAAAACATAAAAGCCAACTAATGAACTTCGAAATCCCACCAGAAAACAACCCCACATTTAAATTCATCACAAAATCAACAGATGGCAGTGGCAAATCCAGAACTACCCACACCACTGGATCAAGCTTTAGTTGCATTAGAGCCGATGATGCGAATGATGGTTCGCGAAACATGTCCTCAATATAGGTACATAAGTGAAGCCGGTATGTAATAAATATGACTCATCTATAATTTAATTATTATTTTGCTTCACTGTGGTGTTCCAAAACAGTTAAATTTCGATATATGTTTACAGGAAATGCTTAAGGAAATTGCCTGTCAAAATGGTCTCCAGGGTAATGAAACAGAGTTGCCAACTTGGAGGAAAATAATATTAAGGAATGTTTTCTTATGCAAATAAGAAACAAATGTGAAGGATTTTCGACACAAAGTAGGGGAATTGATGGAACAGATAGGTATGGAACATATCTGGAGGAATAGGGAGTGCTATTATAGAGGCTTTTGGAAACAAGTAGAATCAAGATTAGAAGATATTGATACGCGTAATGAATTTTGATATACCTGCAGTTGATTCTCTTCTTCAGTTTGTTTCGTTTTCATATTTAGGTAATACTGAAAAAAACAGAAGAACATAGTAACTTCCTTAACAACGAATTTGTTTTCTCCTGTGGTTTTCTTGACTGAAGATGTGGACAAGAGTTCGTGAAATCAATATCAATTAGAAAGAAGAATATCAATTTGAAAGAAGAATTAACACCATTTTCTTAAGTTAAGTGAAGCTTTTGTTATAAATTGTTATATTTGTATAAGGAAAATTTTTTTTGAGTTTGATTTATGAGTCACTATGTTTACACTCAACTTCACTTACTATTCTATACTATTCTTACTATTCACTTACTATTATAGTGAGTGAAGTTGAGTATAAACATAGTGACTTATAAATCAAACTCAAAAATGAAGAATACTTCACTGTTAATAATGCTTCTGCTTATAATATTTAAGGAAAATATTGTTTGTAAAAGGAGTAAATAATGTAAGAAATAGAGGTGATTATTTGGGGAAAGTCAGAGAGAAATGGTTAAGAATGATTAAAAATAAGTAACAATTAAGGTTAAGGATGAAAGAAATCAGAGGGTCATCAATACACGAAAAACCAAGGGTTGTGTGTATGGAAACCGAAATTTAGGGCGAACAGGTAGGAAGGGTATATTGGATGTGAACAAGAAGTTTGTCATTATTCTAACTTTGTGGGTTCGTAAAATAAAAGTGCAATTACACCACTAAAAAATGTTCTTTATTTCCACCTTATTACAATGTCACCACTACATGAACTTTCGTATTTCGTCTGTCCACGCACACTCTGGGCGTTCCTTACACACCGCCCATCACAACTCACTCAACTCAACTGTCGCCTCGCTTGTATTGATCGCGGCCCGAAGTTTCCCGAGATCTCCTTTTATGGAGGGGGAAACGAAGACTCAGCTACCCCTGTGGTCTCCCCTCCCACCACCGGCCTTCATTTATTGATCGGCATCGTGAGTTTACCGCTTGGGTAACATTATGTAATAGGAATGTGTATATGCTAATGCATTAATGAATGTATTTATAAGGAAAGATGAGAAATAAATATTCTATTCTAGTACTACTATTCATTGTAAACAACTGTACATGGTGTTCATTTTTATTTGTTATTTCCAGCCCTCTGATTGAGCAAGAATGAAGTCATAGCTGGCTGGTAGGTATCTTCAAATCATAGTGCCCTCTACGGAGAAGAAGCGGAAATGCGGAACAGTAAGCAGCAAGATAAGTAAGATTACTGCGCTCTGAGTGTGGCTGTGCTTGTAACTAATACAACCATCTTCCCCTGGATACGGACAGAGCACAGCGTCTTCATGGTTGAATGCTACTTTCGTACTGGCATTAAAATTGGTGCGACATATAAATATAATTTAAACCGCTGCATAGAGGAGTTTATGCAAAGCTGTCTGGCATTCAGACAAGTCCCTCGGAGTGTAATGTTGTCAAAAGTGTACAAGTACCATCAAATTGACATACTTTTGTTTGCAACATAAACGTCTTACCTATTATCAGTATACGATATAAATTTTTTGTCATTCTCACACTTAATTAAAATGTCTATTAATGTTGGTATCCTTATGTCTTTAAAAACCAACAGGTACATCAAACATTTACAAGTTGCAGGATTAGTTACTGGCAAAAAGAGACACTGGATGCTATAAAGTGACTGGTTCCAATCTAAAAGCAATAAATAATGTTATGACAGAAAGGCCTCAAGCATACGCAATACAGTGTTAAGGGGAAGAGAGAAAGGAAATACAAGAAAATGGACACATTGGTCTATGTACTAGAGATATTTCCTTGTTTACACTTGGATAAAAGCTTTGTACATATTGTAACAACAATTTATTTTTCATCCCTAGAACAGTTCTGCTAATTTTCTGGCTCGTAATTAAGTTACACTGTGAGGAAACTGTGGGTGATAGAAAAGAATTGAGATCAAATTGAAATATTTCTATTTTATGTGACATGTTTACAATATGCATATATGTCTACTATAACAGAAAAACAGATGTTCATTGTGAAATAAGTGTTTATTGACTTATTTGATGTATTCTTCATGGTATACTTTTATGGCTGCATAATTAGCTCTGCAGTGCATTGCAGTATATAGTTTTTTAAAAACAGTTATTGTATCTATGCACCAGGCAAAATTACACACCTTTATATTATGCGAGCAGACCCATCCCTCAAATAGTATATTTACCTGCCTGTAGAGGGAGGCCTCAAAGCTGCTGTCAGAACATCAAATACGGTTGCAAGCCGCTAGGGGAGCGTATATAAACTCACTCCATCAACAATGCTATTGATGATGTATTTTGTGCGGTAAAATCACAGATAAAAATGAACACTGTGTATAGTATAGTGACACTGAACAAGAGCCTGCTACCCAGTAGAATTTTGGATCAACATCTTCATTGTGTTCTACATTAAGTTCATCTAGTTTGTAGGTGAGCATTGAAGCTCTAATATTTAAAAAGAAACCAGCAAAGCTACCAATCATGTAAATTACAAGACAGTCACTATTTAATCCTGAACATTTTAAACAATTTTAATGCATCGAGATTTAAATTGACTCATCTAAAAATTAATAATTTTAATGCACTTTTTAGATTGTGACGTTTATTTTTAAGAATACAAAATAGGATGTATTTAAATGTATTTAGCAGCATAAGGGAAATTTTATCACTGCATAACAACTATTGTATAATAAAACAAAGGTAATAAACATGTTAATTCTATAGAACTGTTATTAATTTATAGATGAGTCATATTTATTACACAATGCTTCACTTATAAATTAATAATTATTTCACTTCACTGTGGTGTTCCAATACAGTTAAATCTGAATCTATAGAACTGCTTTTTGTCAGCTTAAGGTTTTGGTTAGAGTCAGTTATGTGATGACAGAGTGATTTCTCACACAATGCCAATATAAGCCGTTGAACAATGATACATCCTTCAGTCACATTCTGTAGTGTCATTAACCTTGTTAGTGCCTTTCTAGCCAACTCTTTTGAGTTCCAAAATCTACATTTGATTACAGCACAAAAGAACTTTCATCCAAAACCTAAATGACTACTACTATGCTACACGTCAACTGTTTACTTGCCAGATAGAAGGAAAAAGAAAGGACTGATTGTAGGGGTACAGCATTTCACACTTGGGGTGCTCATATTGCCAGCTCTGGTCTACAGTATTGTGTTACCTTCATTTTGTGATATGCAGAAAACAAGCTCACGTTACAAAACAAGAGTAACACTAATGCTGTAAAAACATTAAAAATGATAGACGTAAAGACAGTCCAAATGGCATATTTGGCATATTTTCATTCCCTTATGAATTATGGTATCTTTTGGGGTAATTCAAATATGTCAGAAAAGGTTTTTCGAATGCAAAAAAGAGCCATAAGAATAATAGTGAACCAACCTGCACATGTGAGCTGTAGAGAACTGAAAATTATAACCCTGCCATGTTTCTACATATACAAAGTTCTTTTACATGTAAAAGCTAGTTTAAATTGCTTTAAAACATATGCAGTGACACAAACAGTTTAAACCTACTACCACGTTATACAAATATTCCTTCACTTATAGTGGTACCCAACTGTACAATAACGGTACACTCAAAAAGATTTTTAAATTGAAACTACATAAATTTTTAAGTGAAGCATGTTTTTATTCTATTCAAGAGTATTTGGAAAGTTATATTATATTTTGGCATTTACTCTTATATATGTTTTTTGTAGTTTCTGTATTTAAATTTTGTACCTAAATTTTGTAAATATTGTAAATATTTAGCCTACACATGGCCAGTGTGAAAGAACAGTTAATTTCCATTAATTGACCTAATAGTGGTTAACTATAAAGCCCGGGCCTTAAAGTACTTACATATTGTAAGTAGCCATTAAGGTAGTTGTCTCATGTGTTTGAGAACTCCTAAGTGGTTTACTGGGAAAACACGAGTCAGTTGGAGAATTTAATGTCATGTCGGCACGTTGGCCATAGCAGCTCAATGGTTGGAGCGGCTGGACGGAGACCAGAAGATCCGTGGTTCAAATCCCGGCTATGGCATTGAATTTTTCAGTCTATCTTTATCTTTCCATACTTTAGCATACACACGGCCAGTGTGAAAGAACAGTTAATTTCCATTTATAAATATTTTTGTTTTGACGTGTCCACAATCTTGTATGGAGATTTAAAGGATGAATAAATTGAATATGACAGTGCTACTACTTATGTACATTATACATAAAACCCCACTCTTTTCAAATATTCCAAGGTTCAGGCAGAAAACTATCAAGGAAGTTACAGGAAAAAAATCAATATCAGCCCTTGTATAGAAGTTACGTACAAAATGTTAATTTACTGCCAATAAACAATTCAAGCCTTACTCAAAATCTGTCTCACTCTTGAGAGACTCCAATGGTGTGAACTTATACTGGCGTCGTACTATTCCCAGCATGACAGCAGACTCTGGCGTAGGAGTTCTAATGCTGCCATCAGGTAAGCGTTCTGCCTGCTTCAACTGTTCCATGACAAACTCTACAGCCTTTGATGCCATCTTTGTGCCCATATTGCGATCAAAGGACGTTGGTGAACCTCCCTGCTGCATGTGACCTGCAGGAACAAAACCCATTCAATACACATATTGAATTTTAGTATAAAGTGATGTAACAAATCCTTTCTATGAAATATTTGTCTTCCATTTTATATCCACATAACCCATACAACACTGAGTTCAACTTTCCAACATGAGAAGTTTTTTCTAAGTCCAATGTTAGTAATAAAGTATTTCCAAGTACAGCTTGACATTTCATGCTCTGATGTATTTAGAATTACTTTTAGGTTTAATTTGACATTGGAGAATATTTTCTTAATATAACTTGTAATTATTTGCCCACTACACATGTACCATAAGATGATTTAGTATCAGGTGTAATTTCAATATTCTATGAGGTAGCTTCACATAGAATATTCAATTCACGCAACAAAAATTGTTTTGGGATGACATTTAATAATCTGATCAAAGAACATGAACCAAAAATATTATATAAATAACCAATTCCTAACATGGCATGTTTTTGAGGTAAGTAATATTTTGCTGCTGCAGTAGCAATTTTGTTCATTAGGAAGCCATATATACCTGTGAGTGATCATTATTTTGTGTGTTCCCATAGTTATAGCCTTTGGAAATGTTCAAAACAACTGTGCTGTCAAGTGGGATTCATTTTTTAATACTAAAAATGTTATGCTAACAAACATTCACCGCCATCATGCAATACCAAGCAAAAGGCATTGGTTTACGGCAATACCTGGCCACACACAGGCAAGCAAACTAAGATCTGATTACATCATTTAATTCAAAACAATTTCACCACCCTCTACAGCCCGAATTTCATGCCAAGCAATTTTCATCTGCTCTTTCATTTGAAGAAACTGCTGATGGATAACATTTCAATGATGATCATGATGTGAAAACAAGATGGCTTTCATCACATGTCATTTCTTGACGAAGGCACATCTACGAGGGGCAATCAAATATTAATAGGCTTTTGTTTACTGCGCACGCATAGAGTGCCGTATGGGTTTAAGGCTTTTACAGAACATGCAATGAGGTCCTTGGAAGGGGACAGTAGCCTTGGGAATTCGTTTGGCTCTGTCCCTCAGTTACTGCCGAGATGTCAGAGAGAGGTGCATTCAGCTATTGTGCAACGAGTAATAATTAAGTTTCTTGTCAATGAAAATGTCAGTGCAGCTGAAATTCGCCGTTGGTTACTCCCACAGTTTGGGGAAGGCCTCGCTGCCCATGCACCAGCATCAATCCAGAAAACAGCCAAGCTGTTCAAAACAACATTGAAGGGGATCGCCACATCACAATGCTTGAGATTTGTCGACAACTTCTCATAAGCTATGGGAGTGTCCAATCAATCATTCGAAGGGAGCTGAAATTGAGAAGTGTCAGCTCGTTGGGTTCCACGGTATCTCACTGCAGAACAGAAAGCAGTGCAAGTTCAAATGTGTCGCACACTTCTCACGCACTACGAAGAGGAAGGTGATGCTTTTCCGGACAGAATCATCACTTGTGATGAGACGGGTGCATCATTCCACACTCATATCAAACAGGGCCAGTCTGGAGTGGAGGAGTGGTGGAGAGCAACCGCCAGTAAAAGTCAAGTCACAACTGTCAGCAGGGAAAATTTTGGCCACAGTGTTCTGGGACTCGAAAGGTGTCCTTCTCATTGATTTCCTCGAACAACAAGGACAACGACGACGGACCATTAATGCTGCCTACTACTGTGACCTTCTCAGTCAAGTTCAAGTTGCTTTTCGGTCAAAACGTTGCAGTAGCCCATCAGAAATGTGTTGATTCTGTAGAATAATGCCAGACCACACACCGCACCACCAACACAGCAAAAATTAGCCGAAATGCACTGGACTGACCTTCCAAATACACCCTACAGCCCAGGCCTCTCACAATATGACTTCTTCATGTTTGGTCCACTCAAAGAAGCTCTTGGAGGACTTCGTTTCACAACCAACGAGGAGGTGAAAGACTTCGAGCGCAACTGGCTCCGCACATGTCCTTGTACTTTCCTTGAAATTGGCATTTAAAAACTGCCTGTCTGTTGGAACAAATGCACATAAAAAAATGGGTGAATATGTAAAACAGTAAGAAAATTGTTAATTTCAATTATTCTTCATGAATAAATTTTCTGGAACCCAAGGCCTGTTTATATTTGATTGCCCCTCGTATAAAAACTGGTTACAACAAATGCCTGAATAATACCAGAGGTAGTATGTAGGATAAACAATGATAAAGTATTTGAAAAATATTGTTCTAAAATTCTTTAAAAAAATGATTGGTACCTACTTTAAAAACTGCCTTGTACCTGCATGCTTTAAAAAGGTGCACATTCTAAATCCTCGTGCTTGTACATGAGTGGTATGTATGACATCACTTACCTAGGATATTCTGTCTAGCACTGAACAATCCTTTGCCTTCTTCTGTATATAAACGGTAAATAAAATCTGTACTATAATTAGCGTTAGCCTTTTCATTCCTGAAAAAGATAAGCAATAAGTAAGAGAAATCCAAACTGCAATACACTCACATGGTTTCTCTACTCACTCCTGTACAAATTATTCTTCAACCCACTTCATCTTAAGGTATTATTTTATTGTAAGTGCAAGGGAATATGGCAATGCAACGGACTAAGTGATTAGTCAAATTTTTTAAGAGCAGGTTGCTATTTGATGTCCTTGTAATTCCATTCACTCTCTATGGTTAAGAGATAAAAGCAAATAATCTCCAATAACAAAAGCAAAGCTACTTTAAAATTCAGACCAAGAACGTTGAATATGTCAAATAGTTCACTCCACAAAAAGTAGGCATAAACTTGTAATTTTGAGTCAAACTAATACTCCATGCTCCATATATTGCTAGTATTTATCTAAAATGCATTTTATTAGGAACTTGCTAAAATCCTCAGCTAATGTGGACTCATTATGTTAGGAAGGTCCTAATGAAATATGTTCTAGGTAAACACTAGCAATATATGGTTCATGGAGTACTAGTTCGACTCAAAATTATGAGGGCTGTTCAATAAAGAAGGATTATAAATTTTTTACGGTCATAATTTTTCCCACTAAAATTCAATCTTATTATATTCTGTTAGCTTAATGTGAAACAAACATGCCATAGTAGTTTCATTGTTGGTACTCCTGAATCTCGCCTGTGAGAACCAGGCAAGTTCAGACATGTTTAGTATCGCCTACCGCTGCAATGGAGGAAACATGCAGTTGAAGTTGATGTTAGAGAAAGATCCGGAGTAATCACTGCTGATGAAATTTGGTTACATCATTTTGATCCTGAGAGCAAACAGCAAAGCTCAGTGCGGGAATCTCCATCACCAACCCCCAAAAAAGCAAAAGTGGTTGCTTCTGCTGGGAAAGTTATGGCCATCTCATTCTTTGATATTCATGGAATGGTTTATCAGCATGTTGTACCTGCACACACATCAGTAACTGGACAATACTACAGGAATGTCCTGAAAACACTGCAAGCCCATACGAGGAGCAAAACACCACATTTCCGTGAAGCAGGCTGGATGCTGCAAGATAGTGCGCAGCTGCATATTGCCAATGTTGCTGCTGAATATCTTGCAAAAATCAACGTGAAGTGCAACCCTCACCCTCCCTATAGTCCGGATTTAGCCCCATGTGACTTTTTTCTATTCCCTAACTTGAAGAAACGCCTTCATGGGAGGCATTATCCATCATCAGAAGCAGTGGTGAAGGCTGTGGAGGCAATTTTGAAGGATCTAGATAAGATGCTTTGTCACAAACACTTACATACAGAATGAGCAAGAGCTCTGTAAACAGGTGACTCGTCAGATTGTGAAAATTACATTGCTAAACAAGGCTTCGCAGGTGATCAGCCGTGTCAAATTAATAAACGTCGAGCTTTCGGCCATTGTAAACTCCATGGCCTTCTTCAGGATCTGATGTATTCCCCCCCACCCCTTCGAGTGGAGGAAATTAGTGCTTGGACTATGTTGCTCAGGGCTGTACGTGCGAGCCCTACGTCATATTTAGTAATTAGTGTATTAAAGTAAATGTAATTAATGTCTATGCTTGCATTGCAAGCTGTGAGTCCTATTAATACTTAGGATTGTAGATCAATCCCTGTCCTACATTCTATAATTAGTGTAACTATTAGGTATTTAAGTGTGAGCTCATTTGCCGTGTAACATTAGCTTGTCTAAATTGTACGTTTGGGGGGGCCCTACCCCAGGACCGCCCCACTAGATAGCAGGGACTTCAAGGGCCACTCGTCAGGTCGATAGAGACCCCTAGCCATGGCTGGATTTTAAGGTGGTACTAACGTGTTTAGGAAGTCTTCTATATCAATCTCTGGTTCCCCCAGGCAAGTGTTCTGTCAAAAAGTGATTGTGGTCTTCTATGTGTGTCATGTTGCATGTTGTATGTGCCAAGATCTCGTATGAGTGGGTTTGGGTTTTTACCCTTTTTGTCGTAAAGGTTGAAGCTTAGTAATTTCATAAATTGTTCAATGGTGTGTATTTTTAATTCTTCATGTACCTGAAACGCCGGAGCAACCGGGGGCAGCTTCGCAATTATTCTTAGAATTCTGTTTTGTAGCATCTGAAGTCTGTTTGTGTGTGTTTTGGCAGCGTATACCCAGACGGGGGCTGCGTATGTAATAATTGGTCTAACTAATGTTTTATAGAGTGTAAGACCCATGTTAAGTTTCAATTGGCTATTTAAGTTAATCATGGGGTAGAGTCTATTCAATTGTCCGTTTGCCTTTGCTCTGACATTATTAATGTGTTTTTTCCATGTCAGGCCTTGGTCCATTGTGACACCTAAATAGGTAACTTTGTCTGACCATTGGATCCTTTCGCCACAGTATGTCAGGGGTGGCTGCGCATGTCTAGGGTATCTATGCTGTAATCTCTTCGTGAAGATTATGGATTGACATTTATTGGAGTTTATCTTGATATGCCATTTTTTGAACCAGGGTTCTAGGTCGTAAAGAGCGTCCTGCAATCTTAAATGTATAATTCGAGGTTGTGTGGACTGAGTTTGTTTTTGTAATTTACGTCCTCCAACGTTAAGTCATATCGGACGATGAATGAAATGGGTGAAATGATACTCAAATGAGCTCAGGGTCCATAGAGCTTAGAGTTACCCGACATTTGTCTTTCAGGATAAGGGAAAACCCCGAAAAAAACCTTATCCAGGTAACTCACCCTGACCGAGGTTCGAACTCGGGACCTTTTGAACGTGAGGCAGACATGCTACCACCACGCTACCGAGGCGGGTGGTGTGGACTGAGTCACTAGCGCTGTGTCATCCGCGTAAATGTATTTTTCCGTGCGTGTGAGTTCTGGCATGTCATTAACGTGTATATTGAATAATGTAGGTCCGAGTAAAATCCCTTGGGGGACTCCAGCCCTAATGGGCCTGCGGGAGGAGGAAGATTCCTCCACTGTTACTTGGAATTCCTGAGTGCTCAGATAGTCCCTAATTAGGGTAATCGCGGTGTCAGTGAAGTTGTACGATTTTAGTTTATGGACGAGTCCTGCGTGCCAGACTTTATCGAAGGCGCATTCAATATCCAAAAATAGGGCACCTGTCGATCTGTTAGTGTTGTATTCTTTAGAGATTTGCTCTGTTAGGCATAAGAGCTGTTGAGTTGTCGAGTGATGAGCTCTAAACCCAAATTGTTCAGATATTAGTAAGTTATTCTTGATTATGTGTGTATTCAACCTTTTTAGAATGATTTTTTCCTAGAACCTTACCAAGTGTGTTTAGTAGGCTAATGGGCCTGCAGTTGGTAGCCAAAGCGAGGTTTTTGTTCGGCTTTGGAGTCATTACTATGTTTGCTAGTTTCCATTGAGGCGGAAATGTGCCCTTTTCTAACGTGTAGTTGTATATACTCGATAGGAGTTTCAGGGCTCCGCCTGGAAGATTTTTGAGAACTAAGTTAGGTATTTTATCTGGCCTCGGGACCTTTTTGTTTTGCAGGTGCTTAATAATCCATCCGATTTCACCTGTATTCGTTTTTCGCATTTTATTGTGTGTGGTGTAAATTGCATTGTTAATTTCGTCTTCAATTGATTGGATAATTATTTGGTTTTCTTGTCCCTCCGCGGGGTTTGGCGTGAAGGTGCTTTCTAATGTGTTTGCAAAGACCACTGCTTTTGCCTGGGGTGTTTCAGCAATCACATTGTTGTCTATGAGTGGAGGTATGTTAGTTTTTGTTCTAGTGAGACATTTAGCTATCCGCCAAACCGAGTTTGAGTTGGGGTGAAATGTGTAGTGTTTAACCTTAATGAGTAAGGATTATGATACAATTAAGCACAAAATTAATATACGAGAGCTGTTCAATAAAGAATGATCACAATTTTTTTTTTTTTTTTTTTGACAAGATACCTTTACTCATCCTCATAATTTTGATGTCCTTCTCAAGATAGTCTCCCCTGAATGTGATGCACTTGTCCCAGCATTTCTGCCAGTCTTCAAAGACATGCTGGAAACCATTCACCTCAGTACTCGTGAAAAACCACATGAAAACAATCCACCAGTAAACCAGACAGATAAAGCAAAAATATTAGGAGTCTATGTAAACAAGCAGCTAAAATGGGAAGATCATATACATTACATAAACAAGAAATTAAACAGTGCTTGTTTCAGTATGCGCTGCATAACTCAGATTACCAATTTGGAAACTAGAAAAATTGTATATTTTAGTTACTTTCACTCTATAATGACATGGAATCATACTATGGGGAAACTCAGTGCGGTAGGATGCCATTTTTAAATGCCAGAAAAGAATCATATGCATAATATCACAGATTGGACCAAAAGAATCGTGTAGGAATCTAGTTGGTCTTATGTCCAGAATTCAACCATTTCATCAGATCCCGAAGAAGGCCATGGAGTTTACAAAGGCTGAAAGCTTGACGTTTATTAATTTGACACGGCTGATCACCCGTGAAGCCTTGATTAGTAATGCTTGCCGTGAAAGATTCAAGTCATATATTAAGACTTCACCACCTCTTAAAGTTTACCAGTTATACAAAAGTTGCCTAGAATGAACACATATGATGACATTCCCAGAAAATTCAAGATATGCATTTCATTTCTCATGAACGTATCAAACATATATCTTAATCAAAATTGTTTCTGAAATTTTTTAGAGAATTTTTTTAAATGCTACATGTAAAAGACAATTTGGGGGGAGCGGAGATATCTTTGAAACATGTTGAATACAATCCTTGGAACATGTTGAATACATATTAATTTTGGCTTCAATCTTTTGTTTTTTGTGTTTATTTAGGCTGTTGTCAACATGATTGACAAGTGTCAGTTCGGCTTTCAAGCAAATAAAGTCAACTAATTTAGCAATAATGAATTTGTTGACAGTGTCTATGATATACTAGACAGTAGCGAGCTAGGGATGGGGGTCTTTTTAGATCTGTCCAAAGCGTCTGACATGGTCAATCGCAGCATATTACTCGATAAATTATCTGATTATGGAGTAAGGGGCATTGCATTAAATTGGTTCTCAACCTATTTGGAGGGTCGGGAACAACTAGTTGAACTCTATTTTAAAGACGAGAGCAAAAATGCAATAATTACCTCAGAAAGAAGAAATGTGTCACTGGGAGTCCCTCAAGGGTCCATCTTAGGCCCTCTCCTATTTTTGCTGTACGTAAATGATCTGCCAACTTATTTAAAAGATATAAGTGAGGGAAAAGTTGCCCTTTTGCAGACGCAAGCCTATTTATAAGTGGTAAAGATTGTGTTGAGCTTGAAGGGAAATTGAAAATGGTAACATATCACATTCTCTTGGTTTAGAGCTAACAAACTCTTCATAAAGGAGGAAAAAACTGTGGCAATTAATTTCCAGCATAAAAACGGCAACTATACTAAACAAGCGTGTGTTAAGTTTGGATCAAAGATTATAAACTGCAAACCTGAAACAAAGTTCTTAGGATTATGGATAGATTTCAACCTCTGCTGGGATAGTCATGTAGAGCATTTGACCTCAAAATTAAGTAGTCTGCTTTTTACTATACCAGCTGAAGACACACGTTATGTTAAGATGTGCTAAAAAGCTCTTATTTTGCCTACTTCCACTCGCATTTACAACATGGAGTAATATTATGGGGAAACAGTGTAAAGAGCAAACTGATTTTCAAGCTCCAGAAAAAACCTCTGAGAACTATATTAGGTATACCAAAAAGAGAGAGTTGCAGAAACATTTTAAGAAAATGAACATATTAACTTTACCATGTGTTTACATAAAAGAACTCCTACTATATGTGAAATCTAACCTACATCATCTTGTCACAAATTCTGAAATTCACACCCATAATATGCGGAATAAAAATAAGCTGCATATTCCTAGTCATAAAACAAAACTATTTGAAAAGTCTTAAATATAATTGTCTAAAATTGTTTAATATCTTACCATCACACCTCAGGAACATACGGTCAGTTAAAAATTTTAAAACTGATTTACATAAATTCCTGCTTTCTAACCAGTTCTACTCGGCTGAGGAATTCAAACAATGCTGTGTACCTGTGAATAAGATGCTGAAGTAATATAACAGTTTAAACATTAAGCTCCATTTTTTCAGTTTACTTCATAAACTTCGTTCTCTCTCTCTCCTCTCTCCTTTTGTGTAATTTTTCTTTTCAAATAATATGTTATAAATACTACACTAAAACTTTAATGCTGTGTAAATAATTTATATATAAAATTGGTTTATATCACTTTTGCAAATTTTGTCTATTAATGTTATAAATATGGCTGCATTTATTGTGCTACTATATTTTTCTGTAATTTTGAAGTGTCCAATAACATGTACGAGGGCTGTTCAATAAAGAATGATCACAATTTTTTTTTTGACAACGTACCTTTACTCATTATTTTGATGGTCCTTCTCAAAATAGTCTCCCCTGAATGCGATGCACTTATCCCAGCGTTTCTGCCAGTCTTCAAAGACATGCTGGAAACTATTTTTTGAGAGATCATTCAGAATCACGTCCGCAGCCTTCACCACTGCTTCTGATGATAGATAATGCCTCCCACGAAGGTGTTTCTTCAAGTTAGGGAATAGAAAGTCACATGGCACTAAATATGGACTATATGGAAGGTGAGGGATGCACTTCACATTGATTTTTGCAACATATTCAGCAACAACATTGGCAATATGTGGCCCCACATTACCATGGTGCAGCATCCAGCCTGCTTCATGGAAATGTGATCTTTTGTGCCTGATATGGATTTGCAATGTTTTCAGGACATCCCTGTAGTATCGGGCCCTAAAACACCACTCACTCACTCCCTGTAGTACTGTCCAGTTACTGATGTGTGTGCAGGTACAACATGCTGATAAACCATTCCATGAATATCAAAGAATGAGATGACCATAACTTTCCCAGCAGAAGCAACCACTTTTGGTTTTTTGGGGGTTAGTGATGGAGATTCCCATACTGAGCTTTGCTGTTTCCTCTCAGGATCAAAATGATGTTGCCAAGTTTCATCAGCAGTGATAACGTTTGAAAGAAACTCCGGATCTTCCTCTAACATCAACTTTAACTGCATGTTACCTCCACTGCAGTGGTAGGCGATACTGAACATGTCTGAACTTGCCTGGTTCTCACAGGCAGGAACCAGGAGTACCAACAATGAAACTACTACGGCATGTTTGTTTCACATTAAGCTAACAGAATATAATAAGATTAAATTTTAATGAGAAAAATCATGACCATAAAAAAAATTTAATCATTCTTTATTGAACAGCCCTCGTATATGTTTCAAAGGATGAAATAAGTACTATACTATACAGATGTACTTGCACTTGTTCAACTTTTCCTAAACATGCTTCTTTTTTTGTTTAGGAGTCCTTAAAAAACATTTCTGCTGAAATCTTGACTTAAGTGGAATATAGCAATGTAGTAGAGAAAGTCCAAACAAATACCTCAATATGAGCCCTCTCTGTACACCCTCCGCCATCTTTGCAGCCATATGATACAAGTCTTGCTGCAAATCCTTAATGGAGAACTTCTCTTCAAAAATATAAGCTGCATCTGCACCACCAGCAAGACCTGCCAATGTGGCAAGGTACCCACAATAGCCACCCATTGTTTCTATGACAAATACTCTCCTCTTTGTTCCTTGAGCAGACTGTCTGATACGATCACAAATCTAAAAACATTACAACTCTTATTAAGTTCCGCATTCATTGTCTGACACAATCACAAAGTCTCCTTAAATGTCCAATACGATCACAGATCTACAAAATACTTAGCTTTGCAATATGATCCCAGATTTGGGATACATTAGTATATTGAATCAGCATGATATTTACTAAAACCATTGTAATTAACTGCATCATTAAAAGCAGTGCCTACATACTACTGTCTTACCTCCGTTATTTCATTAAGTGCTGTGTCACTGCCAAGAGAGAAATCTGTGCCAGGAACATTGTTGCTAATTGTAGAGGGAATCACAACAATTGGGATGTTGCATTCAGGATAGTCCTTTCTTGCTTCCACAAACTGAAGGCCAGCGAGATATGCCTGCACATCATAATCCAGAGTGTTATCTTATCTAATGGACAATGTTTAAAGTGATGTGAATTATAAGCCCATAGTTTCAATAAGAGCACCAGATCTCAATATCAAGAATAGCCGGTAAAGGGTTTTGTGGTCTGAGTAGGACACATGTGGGTGGATTGGTTAACAGGAAACTAGGTCACCAACAGCAGCTTGTGGTGATTTGTGGCCAAGGATTGTCATTCTGGATTGAGTTAACACTAGAAGGACCACAACCGTCATTTTGACGGATGCACTGCTTTAGAAGACATTTCTTTCATATGCTTTTTTTTTTATTATTACACTTTCCATGTTCTACGACTTTTAATAAATACTTATGAAAAACACATCCACAAAGAATTAAGCGTTTTGGACCTTTCTAAAAACTGGTATAATTAATTCCTACTAGAAGGACCACAATCCGTCATTTTGACAGGTACAGAAGTGTGAACAATAGCCTTCGAATCTGTCCACATCTGTTTTCCTTCCTGATTGGTTTATGGCACTCTGCAGATCCCTTGTCGATAAGTAAGAAAGCTTTATTGCCTAAGTGGCGCAATTCGTGCTACCCCTTATGTATTTACGAGGTGTTGGAGCAAAAAACTTTCCGCTGAAGTTATGGTCAAATACCTGGGACCACCATTTTTCAGGAACACAATGAGCAGAAACAAATTTAATACAAAATTGAATCGAGAATATATTGACACATTGCTTCACTCACACTGTTTATTCACAGGACATGTTTCAAGAGCTCTTGCTCCTATCCTCAGCTGATACTCGACTAGTGCAAGTTGTAGTGGTTTCTTCTTTCTCCGTATTGTCAATAGATGGCGTGATGTACTTGTCAAAGATGTCCGGTGGTGGAGTTTCAAAATTCATGACTCTATGACAATTTTTGTTAATGAAGATTTTTTCCCATACGGAAAGGTCTATGGGGTGATTAACGTTAATCACCCCATAGACCTTTCCGTATGGGAAAAAATCTTCATTAACAAAAATTGTCATAGAGTCATGAATTTTGAAACTCCACCACCGGACATCTTTGACAAGTACATCACGCCATCTATTGACAATACGGAGAAAGAAGAAACCACTACAACTTGCACTAGTCGAGTATCAGCTGAGGATAGGAGCAAGAGCTCTTGAAACATGTCCTGTGAATAAACAGTGTGAGTGAAGCAATGTGTCAATATATTCTCGATTCAATTTTGTATTAATTTGTGCTTCACTGTCCCTACGCTTCTTTCAAATTTACACTTTGAGAAACAAATTTGTTGAAATTTTGTGGTTTATGCGATTTGATGACAAGGACACGCGTTCTCAAAGACTAAGTACAGATCACTTTGCAGCTGCTACTCCCATCTGGAATCCTTCATTTTTATGCTTATAAATCTCAATGGCCTCTCAGTACAGAAGCTGTCTATGACTGATTTCATCAAACTTCATGCTGTAGCAATGCATGCTTGGCTAATGATTTTTTCATGTGTCCTGTTCTGGAGGCCATTGCTAGATAATAAAAAATGAAAACCTCAAAAAATCTTGTGCTCAGTCACAGGAGCTTGCAGATGAGTACCTACTTATATATAGTTTGGACATCCCACCAAGTGCCAGAGATATGTTATTTTACATAAAGAAAATACGAGGCGCATTAGGAAATGATTTACAATTGTGTCGTTTCAAACATACATCTTCTCATAGGATGGTAGCCTGATACTAGTACATCACGCAGATGCTAGGTGTCATTTGTGAACACAGTAAATAGTGAAAGGACAGCCCTTGTTTGTTATCAGGTAGAGAAATCCATGGACAAGATGGAAGGCAACTATCACAGACAAAGATGGGCAGCATGATAGAGTCAACATGAAAAATTCAATGCCATGGCCAGGATTTGAACCACGGATCTCCTGGTTTCCATCCAGTCACTCTAACCCATTGAGCTACCATGGCCAATGTACCGTCCTGACCTTAAATTCTCCATTTGACTCATATTTTCCCAGTAGAATGGAGAATTTAATGTCAGGATGGCAAGTTGGCCATGGTAGCTCAATGAGTTAGAGCGATTGGATGGAAACCAGGAGATCCGTGGTTCAAATCCCAGCCATGGCATTGAATTTTTCATGCTATCAAAGACCTTAGTCTATATACGGCTAGTATGAAGAAATGATTAATTTCCATCAATTAACTAAAATAATAAGAGTTAGATGATGAAGCCTGGGACTCAAGTAATATGATAGTAAGTCGCCACAAATGGTGTATCTCGGATGCGAGAGCCCCTAGAATTTAATGTCAGGACGGTACGTTGGCCATGGTAGCTCAATGGGTTAGAGCAACTGGATAGAAACCAGGAGATCCGTGGTTCAAATCCCAGCCATGGCATTGAATTTTTCATGTTGACTATCTATCAAAGACCTTAGCCTATATATGGCTAGTATGAAGAAATGATTAATTTCCATCAATTAACTAAAATGGGCAGCATGGTTTTTGTGGAAGGAAGGAGTAAAAAACAGATATTCACAAATGTTTAAACGTGGTTTGTGGCCAAGCAGCTCCTGCGCAGAAGACCGGCCAAAGAAATTTTGTTCTGCTCCATCTGCAGGTAAGAAGATATGATCTCCGTCTTTTGGGATACTTGTGGTGTTCTGCTAATGGACTGGCCTCTACAAGGTATGACTCAACAGCAGGGTGAACTGTCACTCCCTTTCATGATTTAAATGCAAGAGTGTTCCAAAGGAGTGCTCCTACAGCATGACAACGTGCAATATGACTACAAAGTTGGCATAACTGGTGTTCATTGTGCCACACCCACCATATTCACCAGATTTAGCTCCATCTGATTATGTTCATTCGATAACATGAATGAAGGTGCTGGGAGGGAGGAGGTTCGGCAGCTGTCCATGAGTGGGAGCACAGTACTCCCAAAAAATGAACTGTGTGTGTCTTGAATGAGAATGTTGTGGACCTACTGTGGTTCTTTGTTGCATATTTATGCTATGGCGGATATAGGTACAGACAGGGGCCCAATGGCTAAATATGGCAATGCAGGCTTTTTCCTGAGCGCTTCCTCTGATGAGGTAGCTTGAAAGGATTCAGCTGGTTTCATCACACTGTCAAGAGAATTAGCTAAGACCAGTTAGCCTCCTCCTTGACAGTGCAAGACACATTGGCACAAAGGTTTGCAGAGCTCAAGCACCACCAAGGATCGACAAACCAGCAAAGCTAGACCTCAACCAAAGGATGCGAATAACTTGCTTTTTAACTTTAAAGAGAGTCGATTAAAGACACTAAACAACACTTACTTTTAAATTTTTCCGGAACATGTTTCTGAGGCTTTGCCTCTATCATCAGCCGGCTCTCGACTGGTTCTTGTTGGTGTAGTTGACAATATTTTGTCACAGGTCTCCTCTGGTGGCGGTTCAAGGAACTTGCTGAACAAATCTTTCTGGGGGATGTCGAAATTGAATACTTTGTTCCTATTTTTTGAAATGAAGATTTGTTCCCATGTGGATAGTTCTTGTTTTCCTGATGTATGTTTTAGTAGTTTTGGTTCTGGATTTATGTTGTGGTTTTTTTCCCCAAAATGTGTGGCAACTGCTGATTTTTCTAAATGTTTATATTTTATGTTTCTAAAGTGTTCCTTTGCTCTTGTTTCTAAATTTCTTTTTGTTTTTCCAATATACATTTGACTACAGTCATTGCATTCAATTTGATATATACCAGATTTTTTGTTAGATGGAATGGCATCTTTGATGTTTGAGCAAATTAGCTTTTTTAAGGAGAAATGGTTGACTGGTGCTAGTTGAATGTTTTGTTTTTTGAAGACTTTTTTGAATTTATCATAGACCCATGGATGGTAAGTGAATTTTTTGAAAATCATATTAGCTTCTGTAGCTGAGAGGGCTGTGGTTTCCTTTAGTAGCTTCTTCTTTTTTGCTAAGTTAACTTTTTTGTCCACTAATGATTTGGGAAAGTTATTTTTTTGTGCTATTTCAATTATTTTGTTGTATTCTGTTTTGTATTCTTCTGCTGTGAGAGGGATGTTTACCAGTCTGTGTGCTAAACTATTGAAGATTGCCTGTTTGTGGGATCTTGGGTTGTAGCCATTAGCTTTTATGTAGTTGTCTGTCTAATGCCAAAGTTTAGTCTGTTTTTATTCCTCATTTTTAGATCCAAAAATGGTAAATGCTCATCTTTTTCTATTTCTACAGTGAATTTGATGCTTTTTTCTTGGATATTTAAAAGTTTTAGTGCATCACTGATGTGTTTTTTTGATACTATTGCAAAGATGTCATCTACATATCGTTGCCAGAGTTTGAACATCCAAGGGAAACCTTTGTTTATCCTTATTTCTAATGCACTCATGTACAGATCGGCCAGGAAGGGTGATAGGGGGTTGCCCATTGCTAACCCTGAAGTTTGGTGATAATATTTTGTTTGAAACTGGAAGAAATTTTGTTCTATGCATAATTTGGTTAGTTCAATGTAGTCTGAAATTTCAGATGATGTCATTCCAAGTGATTTGAGCCATTTTTCTATCAACGGTGGGAGCTGATTTACTGGTATGCTGGGAAACAGTGATTTAACATCAAACGAGACTAGCGTGTCCTCTTCTTTTAGTTCAGTATCCTTAATGTGTTCTATAAGTTCATAGGTGTTTTTGATGCTTAGGCTGTCGAATTTTGGAAATGAGTTGAATTTGTTTGTTAACCACTTTGCAAGTTTATATGTTGGTGAATTTATACTGCTAACTATAGGGAGTGTCTAAGCTATGTAAAACTGATTACTATGACAAGCACGACTTAGATATTTAGGGCAGATCAAAACCAGTTTCCAGTAATGGACATGCTGATGATGTTTAGTTAGATAGATTTATTCACTGTTAATGTAACAAAGTATACATGCACCTTTGTCTGTGAGTATTGTGTTTATGTATTCTCTGTATGAAATATAGGGGATGAATAAATTTAATTCACCTACATACCACATTGCAAAGTGGTTAGTAAGGTCTCATTGTTATGGATGGTTTGTGTATTTTGGGTAAGCCATAAAGTCTAGGTAAGGTTGGGTTTTCCGGTTTAACTGCATATTTGTTTGGTATTATGCTTGATTTTGCTATTGTTTTTTCAAATGACTGTATGCAAACAAAATATTTTCACCAAACTTCAGGGTTAGCAATGGGCAACCCCCTATCACCCTTCCTGGCCGATCTGTACATGAGTGCATTAGAAATAAGGATCAACAAAGGTTTCCCTTGTATGTTCAAACACTGGCAACGATATGTAGATGACATCTTTGCAATAGTACCAAAAAACACATCAGTGATGCACTAAAACTTTTAAATATCCAAGAAAAAAAGCATCAAATTCACTGTAGAAATAGAGAAAGATGAGCATTTACAGAAATGCCAACACAGACAGACAACTACATAAAAGCTAATGGCTACAACCCAAGATCCCACAAACAGGCAATCTTCAATAGTTTAGCACACAGACTGGTAAACACCCCTCTCACAGCAGAAGAATACAAAACAGAATACAACAAAATAATTGAAATAGCACAAAAAAATAACTTTTCCAAATCATTAGTGGACAAAAAAGTGAACTTAGCAAAAAAGAAGCTACTAAAGGAAACCACAACCCTCTCAGCTACAGAAACTAATATGATTTTCAAAAAATTCACTTACCATCCATGGGTCTATGATAAATTCAAAAAAGTCTTCAAAAAACAAAACATTCAACTAGCACCAGTCAACCATTTCTCCTTAAAAAAGCTAATTTGCTCAAACATCAAAGATGCCATTCCATCTAACAAAAAATCTGGTATATATCAAATTGAATGCAATGACTGTAGTCAAATTTATATTGGAAAAACAAAAAGAAATTTAGAAACATGAGCAAAGGAACACTTTAGAAACATAAAATATAAACATTTAGAAAAATCAGCAGTTGCCACACATTTTGGGGAAAAAAACCACAACATAAATCCAGAACCAAAACTACTAAAACATACATCAGGAAAACAAGAACTATCCACATGGGAACAAATCTTCATTTCAAAAAATAGGAACAAAGTATTCAATTTCGACATCCCCCAGAAATAATACTCAGAACAGTACTACACATAAAAACAAATTGCTACAAAATAAACTCAGAAAATCATGACTATAACAATAGAAACAGGAATGACTATAGTTTAGTACAACATAGATTGGCAATGTTTGGAAAAAGTCCAAAATATAAAGGCATCGTACTGTATAATAAACTTCCTATGAAACTGAAGTCAATAACCAATGTAAATACATTTAAAAAGGAACTGTCTAAATATTTAATAAATAAGGCATTCTATTCTATTAATGAGTTTATCAATAATGGATGATTTTTGTAAATATAATTTTATTTTGTAAATGTAAATAATATACTGACAATGTCTGATGGATTTCTGTAATCTCTATGGACAATAAAATTGAATTTGAATTTGAAAAAGATTTGTTCAGCAAGTTCCTTGAACCGCCACCAGAGACCTGTGACAAAATATCGTCAACTACACCAACGAGAACCAGTCGAGAGCCGGCTGATGATAGAGGCAAAGCCTCAGAAACATGTTCCGGAAAAATTTAAAAGTAAGTGTTGTTTAGTGTCTTTAATCGACTCTCTTTAAAGTTAATTTATCATAACACTGTTTTCAACACTTCCAAGAAAGGAACTTGCTTTTTGTTTAGTACATTGCAAATAATAACAAATGGTTTGGAAATACTCGTACCACAATAACTTGTGCTGGTTAAAGCACAAGGCAAGGAACCAGTTTTGACTGACTGCTAGCTTCTTGCCTGCCTCATTTGAACAAACATTTGTCGATATCTGTTCCAATTACCAGCAGTATGTACTGGTGGTGCCATCTTGTTTATTCCCTTGAACTACTTACATTAGTTCAGCTGTGGTGCTGTTTCAGTTTATATAATATTACTGTTTTAACAATAATTATGTTCATGTTATGAACTTCATGTACATTGTGATTACATTTACAGGGAACGTCCTCAGAAGTCTTTATTCTGGATGACTTTTGCGTAACTGGTAAACCGTAACAGAAACAAAATCTTACTGCATAAAAAAATGTAGATTATTAAAACACCATTTATGTACTGAACTATTTAGAAGATATTCGTTATTTGTTTCAGTTTTCCAATATTTATAGCCTTCTCAAATGGGAAGTCCTTATTCATTTCTTTACGTTCTGCCCATACATTACAGATTTGACAATCACTCAAAACTTTTTGTACTCTTGCACCCATAAGAAAATTGGCAATAAGATAAACAGTAACTTGTTTACAGATACAGATATAAGCATTTGTACAAATAATTTATACAATAGCAGAGAAAGTCATGCGAGTGTAACCATTATATTTTTTGAGACAATCAATTTTTCAAATAGAGGAATAAAATTCGAGCTAATTCCCAGATTGTGTATAGACAACAAACACAAAAAGTTTCATTTAAATCCCTTCATTACTTTATAAATTGTCAAAAGGTTTAAAAAATGTATTTTGTGGGAAACAGCTTTAAAACCTTGATTTCAAATTTTGGGTATTTTTTTAACTATCTACATATCAGTTTTCAATCATTACACTCAAATTAATGAATATATTACATACACATGGACTAGACCTTTATTTTTCCACAATTATTGAACAATGACGCCCTTATGCATTACAATTCACATATACATACCTCAAAGCCACCAACAATGAGAAGTGCATGAATTTTGAATTCTCTCAGTCGAGCTGCACATTGTTCCATTTTATCGGCAGGAAGGGTACGTTTGGTACCAAGAATTGCACCACCCTGCGCCACCCATCCAGTCACATCTGCCCAGCTCATGTTTTGCACCTGGTGTTAAAAAGGGCAAATATGTTGTACCATAATATTATTAAATCTTTAAATCTTAAGACTCTTGACAGACTATTAAGTTTCAGTAATACATACATTGCCTGCTAGAAGTCCTTCTATTCCTTCATGAATTCCCAGTGCTGTGTCACCTCTATATGTGCAATGGCGTACAAAGGACCTAACAGCAGCATTCATACCTCCAGCTGGCGCCCCAATATGCATCACGGCCAATGTGTAACCTTGCTATACAAAATTGAGACACATTAGAACCTAGCTGGTACAAGTTAGTATTGTGTAAAATTATAACCTGGCTGATATAGGGCTGACACTTAACATTTCTAGAGAATCAAATAAAAGTTTTGAATATAACTGAGTCGAACTAATACTGAAAGCTCCACTTATTGCTAGTATTTACCTAGAACACGTTTTGTTAGGATCTTCCTAACATCATCAGCTGTTGACGACTAATGGATGTTGGTTTGGTGAACTCATTGGAGGCGACAGGTGCGTCTGTCGGTATCTTGATGAACTAGAAGTTCGGGTTTTCTTCAAAGGTAGTGTTGAAATTAAGTAATTTATTTTCATACTTCTTTATGAAGATTTTTTCCCACATGGTTAATGCAGCTGGACCTTGGACACTTTTTAATAAGTGGATTTCTCGTTCTATATCATGATTCTCCTTCCAAAAATGGTACGCTACACTGATTTATCTGTTTCTTTGTTCTTTATGTTCCTAAAATGCTCTTTAAGCCTAATGTTCAAGTTCCTTTTTGTTTTTCCGATGTTAAAGTTGGCACAGCCTTTGCAGTTTATCCGGTACACACCTGATTTTTTGTCTGTGGGGATCATCTTTGTATTATGTGATTTCAAAAGGTGTTGTACACTAAATTTGTTCTGTGGGGCCAAAGTAATATTGTGCTCTTTGAAGACTTTTTGGAAAAGGTGTGTAGCTCTGGCATGATATCCAAATTTTCTGTATGAAGTTTCATTGCTTAAGTCTTCAAAGAGCACAATATTACTTTGGCCCCACAGGACAAATTTAGTGTACAACACCTTTTGAAATCACATAATACAAAGGAGATACCCACAGACAAAAAATCAGGTGTGTACTGGATAAACTGCAAAGGCTGTGACAACTTTTACATTGGAAAAACAAAAAGGAACTTGGACATTAGGCTTAAAGAGCATTTTAGGAACATCAGGAACAAAGAAATAGATAAATTGGCGGCAACATACCATTTTTGGAAGGAGAATCATGATATAGAACAAGAAATCCACTTATTAAAAAGTGTCCAAGGTTCAGCTGCATTTACCCTTTCACCGATATGGATGTCATGACGTCCAAGTTAAAAGGCCCCAAACCGATATGGACGTGTATAGACGTCCTGTGCATACATGCATTTAATGCATATTTAATGATAATTCTTTTAAACCTAATGTTTTACAGTAAATTTAAATAAATTCTATAAGAAGTAAAAGCTTACCTTTAAAAGTTTTTTCTTGAATGTTACACCTCAAAACAGGGATAAACACACAAGGGCACATCTCCACATTCACGGCAAATCATACTAGTTTCCTTTCGGACACCTTTCTTGCGGCACACCAAACATTTTCTAAAGGGACGCGACTTTTTTGCTGTGGGTGGTACCCTTTTAGGAAAATGTTTTCCTTCAAGTCTGAGGGGTGCTGGGGTGGTGGATTTTTTACCCCCAGTATGGAGAGGTCTCTGAATTTTATACTGCTCAATTAGACTCCGAGCTATTGATATGCGAAAGTCCAGGTACGTCATTGTCTTCCGTTGGTTTAGAGCTCTCCAAATTACTGAACAATTGTATATGGTTATATCCAGCTAGTGTAAAAATACTTTTTATACCATTTGATTGTTTTTCGCAAAGAGGGATATGTGTGTAATATCTGATCTACTAGATCCACTCCACCCATATGCCTATTATATTCCTGGATAATATCGGGCTTGAAAATTGACATTTTGTTACGAGCATCAATTTTTCCAGTGTTAATCATCAAAATCTTACAGCTGCAATTGGATAATGCTGTAACAACCCTCCTGTCTTGCCAAGCAACATAGGTCAAGGGTGGGAGCTGATGCACCTGCATTTCTCCTCTTCTTAGAGCCTTCGTATTCACATCTTGGCAAACCAATACGATTTGAGCGTACTGTTCCAATTGCATTTGTTTTTCTTTTGTGTAAGGCCATGAATAATTTAGGGGAACTGTACCAATTATTTAAATATACAGTCCTACCCTGATCAAGTACAGATTCCATCAGGTGCATTACTATGGAACCAGATAACCCCAAATCTTTGTCTCCGGTGTTATCAGTCCCTTGGCCAGTGTATATGCAGCTATTGTAAAGATATCCTGTTTTACTTTCACATACATCAAAACTCTTTATGCCAAATCTGGCCCTCTTTGTTTTGATGTATTGTTTCCAACCTAAACAGCCCTTCCAAAGTATCAGGCTTTCATCAACAGTGATCTTTTCACTAGGCACATAATTTTCTTTGAATTTTGAAATAGTGTAATCAAAAACTGGTCTGATTTTGGATAGTTATCATTCACATTTTCTGTGCAGGTGAAATGAAGGAAGCGCAAAATGGAAGTAAACCTGTTATTTGACATGCATTTCCCAAAAAATGGGGTAGCTAGCATGTCATCTGTAGACCAGTACATGTGTAGCGTAGGTTTACGAATAACACCCATGAGCATAATTAGACCAACTAGTCTGTAAATCTCATTCATTGTTACTTCTGTCCACTTCTGCAATCTACTCTTAGGTCCTAAATTGCCTTTAGCAATCAGGTCTTCCTTCACCCTACTCGCATATACATTTGTTTCCGAAACAATGAGAGACAGTAAGTCAGTAGTAAAAAATTTTGTGAAAATGTCAATTGGTTGGCTGTCAGAAGTTAGCTGAGTATGCGGTTGTACACCAGAGGTTGTGCTCGTGAATGTATGTCTATTTGTGTTAGTTATTTTGACATCTCCATAATGTTGATTCCTCACGAACACCTGTCGGAAATGAGTCATTTTCCTCCTCAACACCCCCCTCAAAATCTGAAAACTCGCCATCAATGTCCAAATCACTGTCTAACAGCAAAAAGTCTTCCACATTTTCTGACGTAATATCAGAAGCACGCACTCGTCCTACACTAACTAATTGATTTGCTACATTACTAGTTGAAGCCATGATTAGCACTGAGGAAACTATTTCAATTGTTTTAGCTAAAGAAATTGCTTGGAACTCTGACGCAGTCTAAATTACTATATGAACTGAGCGAAGAAAAAAGTAACATCAGCTAACAAACTTCCGTTGTGCAATTAGAGAGATGCTGACGGAGTTTTCTTTCCAGCATGTATAACGCAATATAAACAGTTATTATTACGTGTTAGCATGAACTGAAACCTATAAACCTTGAACCCAACACTTCGTTTATTCAGCTGATATACACATATAGTTTGTAAAACAAAAGTACTCAGAATTAGGCGCGTTCGACGCAAAGAATGGCTTTCTTTACAGGATACAAATTAATGAAATTTCAATGCTTTATTAATATAGTCTCTATTTTAATGATACCGCAGATGTATACAGCTTTTAATGGGTTTTAAACCAGTTTTTGTTTCCCTGAAATAACTTAATAAATACGGAAGATACGAATATTTATTTATGAAACATTTTTGCAGCATTTAACAATTTAAATGTCCTGTTCTGTTTATTGTAACGCGAGCGCTGGAACACCCTGTGAACCAGCTGGGAACGGAAGGCAGGGGAGGACCGCGTTAGCCACACCTCCCCCTCGTTTGTCTTGTAGTGGTGACAGGCAGTGGTTGGGAGGAAAAACATCAGTGTGCCGTCTGTTTCTGTCCACCTGGTTCCAGAAATTACGGAATCTGGAACATTCTCCTGGTCACTAGAAACCGGCGATATTCCTATATAAAGAGGGTTACAGACGGACAGAGTGGAGTTGGTTTTGTCAGTGAGTGAGGAGACAGTCGCAATTCTTGGTGTAAGAGTTAGTCAGTGACGTGTTAATGAACGAAAGGATTGTGCAACGGAAGACTGTACGAACTGTGTATGTGTATCGGAGTTTATGTAATCGCGAGTACAAGTGAAGTTGTAACGGACGAACTGGTGAATTGTAATTGTGTGCAGCACGTAATACTGTGTAATTGGCAAGTGTTAAACTGTAAGTCGGTGGAAATAAAGAACATTTTTGAGTGGTGAAATTGGACTTTTCATTTCACGAACCCACAAAGTCACATTATTTGGTATCCGTTCCCAGCCGTGCAGGGTTTAAATGGCCATCGGCGAAGCGGTTAACCACGTGGGAAAAAATCTTCATAAAGATATATGAAAGAAAATTGTTTAATTTCGACACTACATTTGAAGAAAACCCAAACTTCAAGTTTATCAAGATAAAGAGACGCACCTGTCGCCTCCAATGAGTTCACCAAACCAATGTCCATTAGTCGACAACAGCTGATGTTAGGAAGATCCTAACGAAACGCGTTCTAGGTAAATACTAGCAATAAGTGGAGCATTGAGTATTAGTTCAACTCAAAATTATATTAATCTTGTGCTTCATTGTATCATAGTCCTTACACATTGGAAAAGTTTTGAAGTTAATCCTTAAGTTTAATTGTTTTCAAACTTTGACATCAATACATTTTTGCATTCAATAAAACTAGTCCTTAAAGTAATATCACCTCAGAAACCATAGCACTGTTTCATTTGACGAGGACAAAGTGATTCTACACAAAAAGAAATCACAATAGGTGCTAGGTCAGGCCTGTAAGGTGGTGCTACCCTTAGAACACCCAGATACTTATTAGTTTTATTGCTTGCAACAATGCTTTCTCAACACAGCAATAAGACTTGTTTTAGGGGTTAAAAAAGACACCAGCTGTTAAATATAAACAAATTTCATTTGCTTTTACAAACATGGCTTCTAACTCTTGTATCAGACTCAAACATGGCCAATGTAAATATTCTGTAACATAACCTAATCACAAGATTCTGCAACATGCATTTCTTTCCTTTTCACAAAATTTAAGGCTAATTTACAATCGGGAACAAGAACAACAAATTTATAAATTTAAAACATGGGAAGTATTTGTATGGCCTTCAGAAGTCCAAAGAAGTCAATTCCTGACATTTTTGTAGAACTTGCCATTCTTTGGTCTAAGGTTCATGATGTATGGACCGCAATTGTGATGTTCACAAAAGATTGTCTGTGGTTCTATATCAGAGAATCTATCACTAGTACATAAAAACAGAAGGAAATTCATTGCAAGGGTTTCCTGAAGGAGGCCACAGAGTCAAGATGGCCAAAATCTTGAATGAGTTAATTTAACAAGGCTGGTAACCCAAGAAGCCTTAATTAGCTATCATAGCCATGAAAGCTTCAAGTATTTGTCTTACAAATCATTCTTTTTGCATCATCTGTAAACACCTACCATTTGGCGAAAGACTACCAGTTTCTCACAACTGTCTGTCTCATTTCATAATACCTATCTAGGAAGGAACATTGTCATGACATCAAGGTTAAATTCACAACAAAAGTTTTCTTGTACACGGGTAAAATTTTGTTTTAGTGCAACAGTCAACTTGTGTTGTGGTACCCATGTCACCATTTTGGCTCATTTTAATCCAACCTATAAATTTCATCACTGCTGCAAACAAATGGTAAGGATAAAATTAAAAGAAGCATAGAGACAGTGAAGCACAACTTAGCACAAAAGTGAATCGAGAAGATATTGACACACTGCTTCACTCACACTGTTTTTTCACAGGACATGTTTCAAGAGCTTTTGCTCGTATCATCAGCTGGTACTCGACTAGTACAAATTGTAGTGGTTTCCTCTTTCTCCATATCGTTGATAGATGGCATGATGTACTTGTCAAATATGACCAGTGGTGGAGTTTCAAAATTCGTGACTGACGATTTTTGTTAATGAAGATTTTTCCCCATATGGAAAGGTCTATGCGGTGATTCACATATTTTATTGAAGATGTTTCCAAGTTGAAGTCAAGTCTAGTATTCAAAATGGCTGGAATCAATACTGATACCGAAATTAAGGGGTGCAATGTATAAAGAATCGGAATGGATTTCAAAGGAGTCTTGTATGTTTGTTACGACACGAACAGGTGCAGTTGGTTGAGTCGTGTAACAAAAGACACGGGAAAAACCGAATTCTAAGGGATAGCACTTGACTGCTGAATAAGGCATTCTTTGGACCCTAATAATGACAATGGACAAAATTGTCACACAGGGAATCTTTGTGTGTATAAAGGACTTCGAGAAAGTGAAAGCTAGACACTCACGCGCAGCTGTGAGGACATTCAGTCCTAAGCGTAAAGCCGATTAGGGCAATTATCTGGTTCTGTCTTGGTCGAGGGCAGACTAGAAGTGATGAGAGAAGAAATTAATCGGTTTATACATAACTAGTTAATTATTATCGAGTAATAAACATTTCATAAACAGTAATATTGGTAACCCTTGGCAACTTCAAGTTTGATGTTCTGATAAAAGAAGAAGTCATTAAACCAGTTTGAAATGGGCATTCCAGTGTCATTAAAACCATCCTTCTCATCCATATCCATGCATATCCGGAGATAAACCTCATTGCTTTACCCTGAGCTAAACACTATTTGCTTCAAACTGTTGCACCAACGTAGAACTCTTTGCTCGCCAATATATTTGTATCAATACAAGTAATCTCTGAAGAAATAGAAGAACTTTAACAACTTACAGAAATGTGTATCAATCAGAATTTTTTCAGTTTTAATGCACAGATCTATAAACAAAAAAAAGGGGCCTAGCTATGGGCAACCCACAAAATCCAGCTATAAAATTTACATTGGAAACAAGAAAATGGTGTGCTGCCCTTTTTGGATATCAAGATCAGAAAAATGAACAACACTCACTTTTGGTATTTCCAGGAAACCGGCACACAGATAATTATATTAAGAACAACAGTTTCAACACAAAACACCAACATGCCATTTTCAACAGTTAAATCTTTCGGATGATCAACTGTCCACTAAACAGAAGATTATTGTCACCCGAGCGTCGGAACACCCTATAGACTGGGCGAGCAGCAGACGGGTCGGTGTTCGCCCCGCCCCCTCGTTTGTCTTATAGCGTTAAGAAGGGATGGCTGGGACAACAAACATCACGGCACCGTCTCTTTCTGTTCCACCTGTGTTCTCGAACTTACAGGATATTTCCTCTAATCTGGAACCTTCCGATCGACCCGCTGGCCCTATATAAGCAGCACGTCGAGTTAGTTAGTCAGTTCTTGGTGTAAGAATGCAGTGCTAGTGTACGACGAGAAGACTGTGCGAGAGCATCGGAAGATTGTACGTAATTACGAGTGCAAGTGAAATTGTAACGGACGAACTGGTGAATCGTAATTGTGTGCATTACGTAATTCTGTGTAATTGGCAAGAGTTTAACTGTAAGTCGGTGGAAATAAAGAACATTTTTGAGTGGTGTAATTGGACTTTTCATTTCACGAACCCACAAAGTCACATTATCAAGAAAAATACCTACACATAAAAAAAGTAGCTATGTCCAATGGTTTCAACCCAAATTTAGTGGAAAAAACAGTTAACACACTCAACAAGGGTAAGAAAATAAAAGAAACCACCACCTTAGAACCTACAGGAGCAAAAGAAAAATTTTTAAAAAATTTACCTTCCATCCATCAGCCCATAAGAAATTCCAAAAGATCTTCTCAAAACACAACATAATTCTTGCACCTCAAAATAGATTTAATATCAAATTTGTTAAAAGGCCCACCCCCCCCCCCCCAAAAAAAATTTCAATTACTACCAAAGAAAAACCAGGAATCTATGAGATCAAATGTGAAACTTGCCCTAAAATTTATATAGGAAAAACAAAAAGAAATACTGACATCAGAACTAAAGAACATATAAAAAACATTAAAAATGGTGAAACAGAAAAATCAGCAGTGGCTTTTCATTTTTTGAATACTAGACATGACATCAACTTGAAAACATCTTTAACAAAAGATGTTAATCACCCCATAGACCTTTTCGTATGGGGAAAAATCTTCATTAACAAAAATCGTCATAGTCATGAATTTTGAAACTCCACCACCGGACATCTTTGACAAGTACATCATGCCATCTACTGACGATACGGAGAAAGAGGAACCCATTACAATTTTCACCAGTCAAGTTCCAGCTGATAAGAGCAAAAGCTCTTGAAACTTGTCCTGTGAAAAAACAGTGTGAGTGAAGCAGTGTCAATATCTTCTCCATTCACTTTTGTGCTAAATGGTAAGGAACCTGCTAAACATATGTCAAATGTTTCTTTCGTTGAATCTGAAACTACTAAAGTTAACAAAAGTTTGTAATGTTAAATGCAGGTATAGGCCAGACATCATGTATTAAGTTAGGCACTATATCTCCAAAGGAAGCACTGTGCATCCAGCCCTGTAGGCATATTGCAGCAACTTTTAGGTCCAGAGAGTACTGCTCAGTATGAGGATGATTGCCTATGTAGGAATACATCGAAAACTGCATCTCTAATCTTAGTAAGCCATTTCATTAGGAAATGCAGAAATAGGACTGCTTTGCAACATGTTATGCAAGTGCATCATCAGTGACATGGTATATAGGATATACAGCTCTACATTTCTTGGTGTAATATGTATTAGAATTTATTTGTGCAATATTTATATAAACATGCCTAGCTTAAAATTAACTAAAACGGCTCTTCTTTCTAATATGCAACACAGAAATTTGTTTCTAATTCCTTCACACTTTTTGATATTTTTATATACAACCATGATTTTCAATATAATTTCTTTACCTTTTAGTCCAATTTCATGTGAGAGGGCATTCTTTAAAGGTTATTAATTGTTTATTTACTTACTGATTAATGTAACCATATTGAAGAATTCAGTGCAGCCAAACTATGCTTGTTTCCCCACTGAACGCAATGCTGCTAACAGCCTTACTTGTTCCTAAATATCACTATCTAGCAGACTAACACATAGCTAACTATACACTATACACTAACATGGTTTGAGCAGACTCTTATCGCCCGGTCAAATTTTGTTACTCATGTATTGTTTTGCACATAAACAGTCCTACGACACGGCATTAATGGAGTGCTCCGTAGCAAATACATGTATGAGCTCATGGACTGTACCGGACTGGTTCAGCTACTGCCGCAAAGTGTGCATGATGTCAAATGACACCAAGTATACTGCAAGGGGGAAGATTTGTGGTCCCGGTCACGTCGTTCAAATCGACAAATTCAAAATAGGACACAAATTTCATTGTGGGTGCTGCAATTAGACTGTAGAGCATATTTGCATCCCTTCTGTTGTTGGGGCATATCGTCATTCGCACCTCATTCATTTCCACGTCTATCATTTCCAAGATCCAGTTGCCCTCTACGACGCGCCCACGATGAAACTTGCGTCATCCTATTTTGCATTCGTCGATTTGAACTACATGGCCGGGACCGCCAATTTTCCCCCTTGCAGTATACTTAGTGGGTGTTATCATGCACACTTTGCGGCAGTAGCCGAACCAGTCCAATACAGTCCGTGACTCATACATGTTTTTCCTACGGAGCACTCCATTATCATTGTCGTAGGATTGTTTATGTGCAAAGCAGTGCATGATAACAAAATTTGACGAGGCGATAACTTAGCCTGTTCCTTTGCGCACGGACTGCGTCACCTACGTTTGGGGCATTTTTGCAAAGGTTGGCTACAAGTTTTATGTATCTTTCTCATGTTGGCTGCAACACGAGAACCGGGTGGCCATCTGCTTGCACATGCGTATACGTGCACCTTTGGACTTAGGAAATATTCTCGTGTCGTACAAAAGAAAGTTTCTACACTAAAACTAAACACAGTATAGGCCTGCCATTAGATCCTGGAAGGACTCTGTTCTCTCTTATTGATATTTTATAATCTCCAAGAACACAAAACTACAACAAACTACTCCACTGCATGACCAAGAGAAAGCAAGTAACCGCTTTTGGATGACAGTATACAACTGTTGTGCAGATGCATGTACATGTTACAAATTAAGTGCACGTTGGCTGCTATGTGGGGGTTTGTAAGTCATTTTTTTTTTTTTTTTTTTTTGCAATTTACGTCCTCCAACGTTAAGTCATATCGGATGATGAGTGGAATAGGTGAAATGATGCTCAAATGAGCCCAGGGTCCATAGAGCTTAGATTTACCCGACATTCATATTTCAGGATAAGGGAAACCTTATCCAGGAAAAAAACTTTATCCAGGTAACTCATCCTGACAGATTCGAACTTGGGACCTCTTGAACATGAGGCAGACATGATACCAACTATGCCACCGAGGCGGGCCATTTCAATCTGCTTGTGCATGCACTGAACTTTTGGAGTTCAAAAATTTCTTCTCTTGCATCACACGTTCAAAAGTCTCTCCCAGAATTGGTAATGTATTAGCATTTAGAAAATGTTTACTGTATCGAGTTTAACTTTATACTGGATAAATTGAAAGCAGGAGAGAAAATGCCATATACTATACTGGTCGCCAATCTAGAAAGTAACATTTTGTGTGGAGAGACAGGTGACGTAGCCGCTTATTGCTGCCACATGGAGAGCGCGATAGGATTACGCGTGCAAAGATGATTCAGTTGCAACTGCAATGGGTATTTTATTATTATTAATTATTTATAATACTATACATAATGACAATAGAAAAGTCTTGGATCTACATGCAAATGCTAGAACATGCAAGAACACATCAATGTAAAGATCATCGTAACATAAGAGGCATACCTGTAACATTTTGATGCTTATTGAAGTGGGGAAATGCCGCTTACATACTTTTTTTCCAGGGGTTTCTAATTTACACCCCGATGCCTGGCTTTCTTCTTTAAAATACTTTTCTTTCCCAAACTTAACCACAATGTTCTTACTGATACTTACAGCACTTGAACTCCTATCAGGCACCTTAGAGAATGGAATAATAGGCTCCCCTTTACATTTCTCCTCTTCTAAGTATTCTCTCACAGAGCATGTTACTCCAATTTCCCGTGCCTGTCCTTTAATTGGAATACCTTTACCAAATATAGTTTTATTTGGTTCCCAAGCACGTTCAGTTTTCGCTTGTCACTATTTTTATACATAATTAAACATTCATTAAAACACAATTGCAAATGGTCACAACACGCGCAGAGATACACGAACTCACACACACGTAAACCAAGGGAAATTGTCACAAAATGCAAAGAACTTGCCAGTACAGGATCTCTAACTGTTGTAACCTTATATAAAATAACAGGAGCATATGCATGAAGGCATTCGTTTATGCAGCGTTATCAGAAGAGAAACAAAAACTAAGGTGGTGTGTTTACTGCAGCGTTTGCGTAACTCGCTCGCTCGCAGGTCATGCTAAGCATGTGTTAGAATATTGGCAACCAAGGTTTAGTGTCTGACACTGACATAGAAACGTCTCGACTCTAATTGGTCCTTCTAATGGTTACTATGACAACCATTATGTCGTACTCATCCCCTACCATTTATTTACAGCATTTTTCCATGTGCTTACTGTCAATCACATTCTAGTTTGGCGACCAGTATAGTTACAGATATTGCTGTTCTCATTCCTAGATTGTTATTAACAACATACATGCGACAACATTTAGAATGCTCTTGTCTGTCTTACCGAGGAACCCCACAGCGTGTCTTGCTATACAGAGGAAAAAAACAATATTCAACACTCAGCTTATTTTCAAGAATTTACCAACATTATGTACTTACAGTAAGTAAAGCAAGTATTGTACTCCACCAAAATATTCCATACCAAGATTTCACTGTAAATAGTTTTGAGATTCAGAAGAAGGCAAAAATGTAAAGAAAGTGAAATACCAAATTTCAGCATCTTCCCAGGATGCAACAAGAAGTATCCTTTCAACTGAAAAAGTTATTTTTTCAAAAATGGCTAACCATTTTGGTTAAAATAATATTTAAGATATTTTCATGATAAATAAAATATACATCTTCAATTTTCTAGGAATAGCCTCTGAAGTCCACTTCATTCTGCATTAATTTTCCATTAACTGGCAAACCATAAGAGAAACAAAATCTACAACAAAAAAGTGTAGATCATAGCAAAACTTTTTTTTGTTAACTTTTCAAGATATTCCTTGTTATTGGTATGATTATTCCAATATGAATGCTTTTCTTAAAGAGGAAGTTGTTTTTTCCTCTGCAAATACAACAATTTCAAACCCACTTTTAAAAGATTTGACTGTCATAGAAGATGAGATAGAAGAATCCATCCATGAAACAGTCAGTCTCAGCAAGTGTACATATTGACACCCAATTAGCGGAAGGTATGACGGCACAGCTGTGAGGAAACCAGAGGGAGCTGAGCCACGCCTCCCATTAGTCTCTGTCACTAACTGAAGGGTGGTTAAAGGAATGTCACCCGTCCCTGGACGTTTCTCTCCCCTTCTTCTATCATCTGGAATATTCGCCTGGATACCAGAGAAGCCGAGAATACGACGAGATGCCTATAAAAAGGGTTTCAGAGAGACAGACAGTCAGTGTTAGTGCTTGACGTGCTAGTGAAGTAGCGCCGTGCAACGGAAGAATTCGTGTAATTGTGTACGTGCATCAGAACGGTAACGGACGAACTGGTGAATCGTGATTGTGTGCATTACGCAATTTTGTGTAATTGGCAAGTATTTAACTGTAAGTCGGTGGAAATAAAGAACATTTTTGAGTGGTGAAATTGGACTTTTCATTTCACGAACCCACAGACACCACACTGGTGTCAGAAAGCGGGAAGATAACATCACCGAGCATTACAACCATGGACGCGGCATTGAAAAAATTTTTGGAGAAGATGATGGAAATGATGGCCGAATTAACAGAGAAGACAGAAGCGGCAAATAACAGCCTGGCCGCGAAGCTGGAGACTATGAATGACAACCTGGCCGCGGAACTGAAACAAATGAAGACGGCCAACGACAACATCACCGGGAAGATGGAAGAAATGAAGGCCGAATTAACAACGAAAATAGAAGCGGCAAATAACAACCTGGCCGCAAAGCTGGAAGAAATGAAGACGGCTAACGATAACCTCACGGAGAAGACGGAAGAAATGAAGGTGGCGAACGAGGTCCTCGCCGCCAAGTTTGAGGAACGGTTGGCCGGCGTGAGGGATGACGTCACGAATCTGGGCAAGCGGATGGGTCAAGTAGACGACAGCCTTAATGATTTAGAGGAAAAGGCCGACAACATCGCAAAACCCCTCACCCGCCTGACGGAGGAACACCGGCCTTATGTGTGGACAGAGGACGCTGAAAACGCTTTCCAGCACTTAAAGGAGACCCTGTGCAGTGCTCCAATTTTGGGTTTCCCACAACCGGGTGGCGACTTCATTGTGGACACCAACGCTAGCGACCATTGCATTGGAGGTGTCCTATCGCAGATCCAGGACGGTCATGAGCGGGTGATAGCCTACTACAGCAAGACGCTATCCAAGGCAGAAAAGAACTACTGCGTCACACGACGGAAGTTACTGGCGATAGTAAAGACATTGGAGCACTTCTACAAGTACCTGTACGGTCAGCCATTCCACCTGAGGACTGACCATTCCGCCCTAACTTGGCTATTGAGCTTTAGGAACCTGGAAGGCCAGACAGCACGTTGGGTCCAGAGGCTGCAGGAGTACGACTTCACCTCGGAACATCGAGGAAAAAGCCACGGTAACGCTGACGCCATGTCCCGAAGACCCTGTCCAGAAGAGTGCGGTCAGTGCACAAGAGTGGAAGAGAAGGAGCGTGCCGCAGCAGTCCGAGTAGTCACGGCAGTGCCAGCGGACGGCTGGGATAGCGCAGGCCTGAGGAGGGAGCAGCTGGCGGACGCAGACTTGGGGCCACTCTTGAGGGAAGTGGAGGCAGGGACGAGACCAACGTGGGAGGACATCGCACCGAGGAGCGCCACTTACAAGTCGTACTGGGCCCAATGGGACTCGCTGAAGACCAGAGAGGGCGTGCTGTTCCGGGTATGGGAATCACCCGATGGGAAGACGCAGAGGGAACAGTTGGTACTTCTCCGGAGTAAGGTCCTGGAAGTCTTAGAAGAAGTGCACGCCGGTACTTCAGGAGGACACCTGGGAGCGAACCGAACGATTGAAAAACTACGGCAGCGCTACCACTGGCTGAGACTCCGAGCAGATGCTGAGAGATGGTGCCGTCAGTGTCACATGTGCGCGGCGAGTCGCGGCCCCAGACTAGGAGCCGGGGTTGCATTCAGCAGTACAACGTCGGAGCGCCATTCGAACAGATCGCCGTTGACATTGCTGGACCGTTCCCAGTTTCCAACCGAGGCAACAAGTACCTAATGGTGGTCGTGGACTACTTCACCAAGTGGCCGGAGGTGTATGCCATCCCAAACCAAGAGGCAAAGACAATCACAGACTGCCTCATGGAGCAAGTGTTCTGTCGATTTGGGGTGCCGTTAGAGCTACAAAGTGACCAGGGTACCAACTTTGAGTCCAACCTAATGAAGGAGGCACTACAAAGGCTTGGGGTGAACAAGACCCGCACGACGCCTCTACATCCCCGAAAGGCCGTGGCCAGCCATCAGCAAAACTGGGACGTCAAGGTGCCACTGTTCTTGCTGACCTACCGCTCGTCTATACACGACACAACTGGGATGACGCCAGCCAGCTTGATGTTCGGCCGAGAGTTACGCCTCCCTTGTGACCTGGCTTTTGGAAGCCCTCCGGAAGCAAAAGAGCCAGCAACCGAGTATGTGGAGAACTTGGTGGACCATCTCCACGACATGCACGAGATGACTCTCCAAAATATCCAGAAGGCGAGCGACCGCATGAAGACCAGGTATGACAGGCAAGCCAACAGCCAAGGGCTCCAGCAAGGTGACCTGGTCTGGTTGTACCGTCCTACCCGGACCAAGGGACGCAGCCCGAAGCTCCAGCAGCCATGGCAAGGACCGTACCGGGTGGTGAAGAGGATTAACGACGTGGTCTACCGCATCCAGAAGGTTCCCCGAGGGAAGGTGTTGGTGGTACACCTGGATCGCCTGGCACGCTACGATGGTGCTGTTCGGGATGACCAGCTTTGAGGAGGGAGCAGTGTCACCTGAACTTCGGAACTCCCTATAGGACTGGCAGCAGCAGTAGGAGACGGTCTGCATTCGCCACGCCCACTTGTTTGTCTTATAGCGGTAACGAGGGGTGGCTGGAGAAAAACATCACTGCGCCGTCTTTCTGTTCCACCTGAGTTCTCAAACTTACAGGATATTTCATCTAATCCAGAACCTTCTAGAAAACAGTGATATTCCTATAAAAAGGGGCTGCAATGAGCGAGTCTGTCAGTTTCTTGGCGAGCAGCGAAGCAGCGTCGTGCTAGTGTACGGACGAGAAGACCGTACGTGCGTCGGAGGAGTTTACGTAATTGCGAGTGCAAGAGAAACTGTAACGGACGAACTGGTGAATCGTAATTGTGTGCATTACGTAATCCTGTGTAGTTGGCAAGTGTTCAACTGTAAGTCGGTGGAAATAAAGAACATTTTTGAGTGGTGCAATTGGACTTTTCATTTCACGAACCCATAAAGTCACAATACTAAACATGACATCAACTTGGAAACATCTTTAATAAAATATGTTAACGACCCCATAGACCTTTCCTTATGGGAAAAAATCTTCATTAACAAAAATCGTCATAGTCATGAACTTTGAAACTCCACCACCGGACATCTTTGACAAGTACATCATGCCATCTATCGACGATACAGAGAAAGAGGAAACCACTACAATTTGCACTAGTCGAGTTCCAGGTGATAAGAGCAAAAGCTCTTGGAACATGTCCCGTGAAAAAAGTGAGTGAAGCAGTGTGTGAATATCATCTTCATTCACTTTTGTGCTATCATGTTAATCATGATAAGCATTTGCAGAAATTGTCTCATTACACATTTTCTTACAGGTATAATGGAAATAGGACAATACAATAAGCTTTAAGTTATAGCTGGTCACTTGTGATGGTTTCAAACTTCTATTATTACCATGAGAGAGAAAAAAAAATAATAAGACTTTACATTTGAGGAAAGTATAAGAATTTGACAAATAACACTGAAATGGTTCACTGCATAAAAATGTGTTTAAATAAGATCTACATTTTTCTACAGTAATATTTTGTATCTCTCTTACGGTTTACCAGTTATACAAAAGGCATTCAAAGGACACTTCTAGGAAGGTCAAGACATACATTTCATTTATACAAATATAACAATTTTTAACAAAAGCCTCACTTAAGAAAATGGCGTTAATTCTTCTTTCTAATTGATATCGATTTCACGAACTCTTGTCTGCATCTTCAGTCAAGAAAACCACAGGAGAAAACAAATTTGTTGTTAAGGAAGTTACTATATTCTTCTGTTTTTTCAGTATTACCAAAATCTGAAAACGAAACAAACTTAAGAACAGAATCAACTGCTGGTATTTCAAAATTCATTATGCAATGTTTATTTTTTAAAATATCTTTTCCAAAACCACTAAATCTATCGGGACATTTGTTTTAATAATTTAACTTCAGGATTTATATTATGGTTAAATGACCAAAAATGATCTGCTACGGTCGATTTATCAGTTTGTTTACACTTAATGTCACGAAAATGTTCTTTCATTCTGATTTCCAAATTACATTTCGTCTTACCAATGTAAACTCTTATCACAACCTAAACAATCAAATTGATAAATACCGAATTTTTTATTAGGAATTTCATCTTCTTTAGAGAAATGCAGTGAATTTTTAATACTATATTTGGTTTGAGGAACGAGAGTTATACCAAACTCTTTAAAAGCTTTTTGAAATTGTTTATTAAACCAAGGATGGTAAGTAAATTTTTTAAAATTATTATCTTTTATTTTGTTAAGGGTAGAAATATCATCAGCAGTTTTTTTTTATATTTAAATTTTTCAATCTTCTTTTGTATAAAATCTTTATTAAAACCATTAATTAAAGCAGTACTAATAACATCTTTATATTCTTTATTAAATTCATCTTTATTCAGGGGTATATTTATTAATCTATAAATCAAATTATTAAAAACAGCAAATTTATGTGGAAAAGGGTTAAAACTTATCTTTTATGTAATTATCGATATGAGTAAATTTCCTATAAATACCAAAATCCAATTTATTATTTATTATTATCTTCAAATCCAAAAAAGGCAGTAAACCATCAATTTCAGTTTGTAATGTGAATTTTATAGCCTTATCTTGTAAATTTAGTAATTTTAAAGCATCGTTAATTTGTTTATCGGGAAGAATAGCAAAAATATCAACATGTCTAGACTAGGCTTTAAAAATCAAGGGGAATTTAGTGACTTGCATTTCGAAAAAACTCATAAAAAGATCAGCAAGAAAAGGTCAAAGAGGATTAGAAAGAAGAATTAACAATTTTCTTAAGTTAAGTAAGGCTTTTGTTACCAATTGTTATATATGTATAATACTCATTGCTTCACTCTAGCTAGCTTCATTTTCTACATAATACATTTGTCATAAAAATATCTTAAAACATACAGTACTTTAAAAATCATTAAGTCATTTTTGAGAAAATCAACATTTTTGGAATATTTCCATATGACCAGTTTGGTGTGAGGAAACTTATTACGAGGGCTATCCAGAAAGTAGATTACGTTTTCGTCTGTTTCCGCTAGGGGCGGGGCTAGCGCGGCCATCTTGGGGTCAGAGCGTTGCGCAGCTCAGTCGGCATCTAGCCGTGCTAGTGAGAGGTTCGTGCTGTGCTCCGTTCAGATACTGTGACGGTTTGAAATGTCTGCGTTAATTGAAAATCCCGCGAGCTGCGAGGTGCGTGCAGTAATAAGGTTTCTGACTGCAAAAAACTGTAAACCGATAGAAATCTATCGGCAGCTTTGTGAAGTGTATGGGGACAACATTATCACTGAAGGTGGAGTGCGTCAGTGGGTCATCAGATTTAAAAATGGCCGAACCAATGTTCACGACGAAGATTGAAGTGGGAGACCCAGCATAGTGACTGCCGAACTTGTCGAAAAAGTCGATGCTAAAGTCCGTGAAAATCGAAGGTTCACAATAACGGAACTTTCTTTGAGTTTTCCACAAATTTCGCGAAGTTTGTTGCACGAAATCATCAGCGAAAAGCTTGGTTACCACAAGTTTTGTGCAAGATGGATTCCAAAAATCTTGACAGAGGACCACAAAAATCAGCGAATGGCTGCAGCGTTGAACTTTTTGGACGTTTACCATAAGGATGGTGACTCTTTACTCGATCGCATCGTTACTGGTGACGAAACATGGGTGAAACACGTGAACTGTGAAACGAAATCGCAATCAATGCAGTGGGGGCACACAAGTTCTCCCCAAAAACCCAAGAAATGCATGCAAACAATGTCGGCAAGGAAGATGATGGCGACTGTTTTTTGGGACAGAAAAGGTGTGATTTTGGTGGACTTCCTGGAAAGAGGCACTACAATAAACTCTCAAAGGTATTGCCAAACTCTCCAAAAACTCAGAAGAGCCATTCAAAACAAGCGCAGAGGAATGTTGAGCTCTAAGATCTTGTTGATTCACGACAATGCCCGGCCCCAAACGGCAAATGTCACTCGTGAAGTTCTTGAATCTTAAGTGGGAGTTGTTTCCTCATCCGCCATACAGTCCCGACCTGGCACCGAGCAACTTCCACCTATTCCCAGCAATGAAGAAGTGGCTGGCTATGCAGCGTTTTGATGACGACGCACAGCTGCAAGAAGAGGTAACAAAGTGGTTGAAGGCGCAGGCGGCCGAATTTTTCGACGAAGGAATTTCCAAGCTCGTACATCGCTACGATAAATGCCTTAATTTGAATGGTGACTATGTCGAAAAGTAGTATTTGAGTGTGGCTTTCATCTGTATATAATAAAATTTGTTTCCTATACTTTGTTTACTTTTTATTCCAAAACGTAATCTACTTTCTGGATAGCCCTCGTACATTCTTGGGCTGATTAACCAACTTTTCCTTTTTGAGTCACACACATACGCATGCACACGCCCATGCGCACGCGCACTCCTATAAAGATCTTTTTTTAATTTATTTTCAAATCTTATTTTATCTTCTTTTTTTTTTATTTATTCAGTGTCAAAATATGTATTGCCAGTGAATTCTCAGAACTGCCCTACTTACTGTATGTAGTATGGAATCAGGTACCAGGTCAAAAGTACAAACATATGGCATTCTTCTTACCAAGCCCCATCTTGCTTCTAATTTAACTGAGATTTCCAAATCATATTTCTCATCATTAGAAAAAGTATCATCTCTCATAACTTAAATATACAGACTTTGCATTTTCAAGTTCAATATTTCTGGAAATTCCTTTTAGCACATTTACTTTTTTAAGAATGTTCCACATGATTCTATTTCTTCTGAAATTTGTCATGTACATTCCCAAAAATAAACAATTAACTCTGCCATGTAATGTTTTCTTTTCATAAAAGAACCTTAAATGACAGAACTAAAGATTTTCTTTTCAACTAAGGGTAGCAAAAGAAAATTATGACATTTGTGCATTATTATCAAGTAAATGGCATCAAATTTTATAAAATGTTTGCTTTTTAGAATTTTACAGCGGGAGCATTCAACACAGGCTAATAAAATTAACCTGCAAATAAAGATATTTAAACCTATCTAATGTTTATACCAGGGCTGTTCAATAAAGAATGATCACAATATTTTTTTTGACAACATATCTTTACTCATTCTCATAATTTTGATGGTCCTTCTTAAAATAGTTTCCCCTGAATGCAATGCACTTGTCCCAGCATTTCTGCCAGTCTTCAAAGACATGCTGGAAACCATTTTTTGAGAGATCCTTCCAAATCGCCTCTGCAGCCTTCACCACTGCTTCTGATGATGGATAATTCCTCCCACGAATGCGTTTCTTCAAGTTAGGGAATAGAAAAAAGTCACATGGGGCTAAATCCGGACTATAGGGAGGGAGAGGGATGCACTTCACGTTGATTTTTGTAAGATATTCAGCAACAACATTGGCAATATGTGGCTGCGCATTATCGTGGTGCAGCATCCAGCCTGCTTCACGGGAATGTGGCACCCAATGAAATTTAATTCGTTGATCCTCTCTCATAATGGCAGCAGCAGTGTTGATGTTTTCTTCCTTAAGAGCAGTAACTGGAGCACCGGGTCCACCTTCCTTTGAAATTGATTGTCTCCCATCTTTAAACATTTTAAACCACCTTCCAGCTATGCTGTAGAGAAGAACAGACTCTCCATAGGCCTCCTGTAACATTGTATAGGCCTCAACTGAAGATTTGTTGAGACGAAGGCAGAATTTCAAAGTCGCATATTGTTCCTTGTGTGTTACCTCCATTGCAGCGGTAGGTGATACTGAACATGTCTGAACTTGCCTGGTTCTCACGAGCGGAAACCAGGAGTACCAACAATGAAACTACTACGGCGTGTTTGTTTCACATTCAGCTAATATAATAAGATTGAATTTTAGTGCGAAAAATAATGACCGTAAAAAAATTATGATCATTCTTTATTGAACAGCCCTCGTATAACATTTAATTGAAAATAAATTGTCAGCTAGACTGGCTGTGTGTGAAGGTATCCCATGCTCACCTTTGTCAACTTTTATTGGCAGCATGGAAAAGAAAAGAAAAGAAAACAATTATTTTTTTGAAGTAGATATTAGCAATTGTTTCTGATTTTTCTCAGCATGTGCAACAAAAACAGTAAATCAAACTACAAGTTATTCAACAATCAATTTGTTGTATTGCTAAATTAAACTTGAAAAATTACCATTTTCTACAATTGCTTTGACTTTTTTACTGAAACGTCTAAACAAAAACATGAAAAACAATGGCAAGAGTAGAGATATTCGTGTAATCTGCAGCATTAACTAGAATGTGTCATTTAAGCAAAGGGCAAACACATCATTGAGCATCCTTTCATCCTAGCAGACTACTATGTACACTACAGTGAGAATCTATTGAAATTTATGAGCATCCAAAAAATTTCAATAGAAAATAAGAGGCTATAAAACTATAGCAGTTATAAAACTTCTCGGGCTACCAGCCAGGTAAATGGCGACTAACAAGCTGCCAAGCTTTCAAGAGCCAACATGGCTCCCCTCATCAGGGTGATGTGCAGAAACGTGCAATTTGTCTCCTATAAATACTAAATGGTCAGAGATGGGCAGTGACGATTTCTAGCCAATGTGCATGCTGGAGCCCGATGATTGGCATGGTCAGAGGAGCCAACAGCTGGAGGGCGTTACTGATTGGTCCGGGCTGAAGACGGACTCGTGACAAAACTGCTGTGTTTAAGATCCGGGGCAGTGAGATAGCTACATTTATGAAGCAAAGAGGTCCACATGCTTTTCACTTGCATTTCGCAGTCTCTATTTATATTATTAGGCTCAGCTCTTATAGCCACGACCTCTCTTATGGTACGATCCCAATATCGCGAGGCTTTGGCAATGATGCTGGTGTTAGCAATCATTGGTTTGTGGCCCTCATTTATGCAATGCTCCGCTAGGCTCAAACAGCTGTCATCAGCCGGCTCAACATTAAGTCAGTCATTTCCACATTGGTACACAGGGCCTTCGCAATTTCAGACCAAGAAGCCCTTCCCTTCCTAAGATATTAGAGCACTTAAAAACACTTCAGGCCAATGGTTACAGCAGAGCCTCTATAAACAGGAAAATAAGACAAAATCGTAACCTCAAGATCAAAGGAAAAGCCCGATACAAAGACATACAAACACTGATACGGCAAAACAACGTAAAGCCTTTGTGCCATATATAGGCAATCTTTCGGGGAAAATTGGACGCATCCTCAAAGAGCATAACATAAAAACAATTTACAAGCCCCTCCGCTGAGTTAAAAGTGTTAATAAGACCCGTAAAAGATAACCTTGGCCTTAAAACACCTGGAGTTTATCGTATCCCGTGTAGTTGTGGAAGAGCACATACAGGCCAAACAGGCAGAGGAATTGAAGTTCGCTGCAAAGAACATGAAAGCTACTTCAGACTGAAGTATCTTGAAAGATCTGGCGTAGCAGAGCATTGCATAAATGAGGGCCACAAACCAATCATTGCTAACATCAGCATAATTGCCAAAGCCTCGTGATATTGGTATCGTACCATTAGAGGGGTCATGGCTATAAGAACTGAGCCCAATAATATTGTGACTTTGTGGGTTCGTAGAATTAAAATCCAACTTGCAGAAATTCAGATCGTTCTTTATTCCCGTAGAAATACACTTCATACTCCTCTGATAACACGTACGCAATCTTCCAGTCCGTTCACTAGCACTGCATCCTTCACGGCTGCTCACCAAGAACTAACTCTCCTACAGCCAGGCACCAGCTTGCGAATCCAGAAGCTTCCAGGCTAGATGAAATATCATGGTTGTTCCAGGAGTCAGGGGGAGGGAAAAGGGATGGTCCATTGACTTGTGGTAGTTTTCCACCACCCTCTCAGCGCACGCCAACCAGTCACAAGGGTAGGCATAGCCTGAATGCTTTCTTTTCCTTCCCTACCTGCCAGTTGGTATTGTGCCTTCCGATAATTGGGTGACAATATAAATAGAGATGGCAGAATGCAAGTGAATAGCATGTGGACCTCTTTGCTTCATAAATGCAGCTATCTCACTGCCCCAGTGTCTTCAACAACACAGCAGTTTTGTCACGAGTCCGTCTCCAGCCCGGACCAATCAGTAACACCCTCCAGCTATTGGCTGCTCCGACCGTGCCAATCACAGGGCTCCACAGCCTGCACATTGGCTAGAAATCGTCACCGCCCATCTCTGAGCTTTTAGTATTTATAGGAGACAACTAGCACCCTTCTGCACATCGCCCTGATGAGGGGAGCCATGTTGGCTCTTGAAAGCTTGGCAGCTAGTTTGTCGCCATTTACCTGGCTGGTAGCCCGAGAAAAGTTTTATGACTTGTCGCCAGGAAAGTTTTAAACCAAGAATTAAAACTATAGCAACTGGCAACCAATTACTGAAATGTTGCATACACCCAGGTGCTTCTAAGCCAAGTGCTCTCAGTATGCGCTTTCTCCCATGTCAGTTTATTTTGGTTTATCAATCTTTTTAGTATTTTTGGATTTGGGTCAATGTCATGGTTTTCGTTCCAAAAATGAAAACCTACGGACTTATCTTGTTTCATTTTTAAGTTTCTAAAATGCTTGTTGACTCTGGTTTTTGGGTTTCTTTTAGTGTGACCTATGTAGCACATTTCATAGTTCTTACAATTTGATATATTCTGAATCTGCTAATTGGTGGGATTTCATTATATAGTCTTCATCAAAAAACTTGTAAGTGGAGAAAAGTATATACAAGGTTGACTCATTTTAGAGGTGGGATTTCATCTTTTGTTTTTGAATTTAGCAATTTTAAAACAGTATATTTGTAGGTGTCAAGATGATATTTTGTTCCAGATCTTTTTGAATTTATTAACATTTTTGGGTGGTATGTGAATCTACTGAACATGCTGTTACTTTTTCTTTAGTGAATGACATTGCTTCCCTAATGGTTTTCTTTAGTTTAGTCTTTTTAATTTTCTTAAACATCACACTTTGTTGTATCCATTTTCTTCTATATGAAGCATGGCTTTTTGTTCTGTGAAGTATTCTGCTTTATCTATGGGTATGTCGACTAGTCTGTGTGTAAGACTGTTTATTATTGTATGTTTATGTATAATTGGGTTATAGTTAATATTTTATGTAATTTTCTGACTGTGTTGGCTTCCTGCGAATTCCAAATTTTATTTTTGTGTCATTCCTGATGATCCAATAGAAAATTGCTTCCAGGGTTGAAGGCCGTGATCTACACAATGAAAACATCTGACGTTTCGCCCGTAACTCCATCGGGCATGTTCAGAGATTCTAAGTCTTGTCTGTTCTCAACAAAACTGGCATTTAGTTGAGCACCTGAACTATATATAGAGGTATGAGCAACCGCCCACTCTGCTCCTATTGGTTACTCGTTCACCAATCCCTGTGCAGCTGAAGAGGCTGCCACACCTTTATTCTGGTTGGTTCTTTGTGGTTGTGGCTTTATGCTGTCCAGCACTGGCACCCAGGTTTTGTGGACGAGTAACCAATAGGAGCCAAGTGGGCGGTCGCTCATACCTCTATATGTAGTTCAGGCGCTCAACTAAACGCCAGTCTAGTTGTGAACAGACAAGACTTAGAATCTCTGAAGATGCCCAATGGAGTTACAAGCGAAATGTCAGACCACGACCTTCAACCCCGGAAACATTGTATTGGATTAATGCCGGCCGTGAAAGGCTAAACATGTACATTCCTGATGATATTTCGGTCCAAGAAAGTTGTCCATTGACTTCCTTTTCTATTGTGAATTTGATGGTTTTTCCTTGCAGACAAAGTAGTTTTAATGGATCAGCTAAATGTTTATTTGGAACTATTGCAAAGATGAGAACATATCTATACCAAATCTTGACGATCCATGGGAAGGCCTTTTTAATTTGTGTTTTGAATGTACTCCTAAATTTGCCAAAAAGAGTGAAAGTGGGTTGCCCAATGATAACCGCGATGTTTGCTTGTAGTATTTCCCATTAAAGCTGAAGAAGTTTGTTCAATGCATAATTTTGTTAGTGAAATGTATTTTTCTCCTTCTACTGTTTCCATTTCCATTGTAGTTAGCCATTTTTAATAGTGTGTAATTTTGCTGTTGGTATGCTAGGAAAATGTGACATAAAAACAGTCTTTCATTTTTGTCAAAATTTATGTCTGATTTTTTATAGCAGTTCTAAAGAGTTTTTTAAATTTGCACTTTCAAACTTTGGGAAGTTATTGAATTTATTTAGCAACTATTTGGCTACTATTAATAGTCTCATGGCTTTTCCTGTTTATGAATTTTTGGTAAACCATATTGTCGCAAACCTGTTGTCACAATAGCGCAGCTCGTGCACACAAAGTGCAGATAGTGTAGAGCGAAGATAAAAGGCTTGTCGCAAAAGATATAACTCGAAGATTCTAGTGCCATCTTGTTCATTCTAGACATACGAAAAGAGGTATATATACGAAATTGCGACACACCAGAGGGACAGTCGTAAACAGAGTCATAATGAGAGTTGTAAACAGAGTGTAATCAGAATCATGTGCCTGCAACTGAACGCCTTTGTTTGTGGTCAATGACCTTGGAAGATTATATTTGTGTATGTTACGTAATTCTGCTACTGTAAGGTTTGACTAGTGTGTTTCTATGAAACTAAAGAGCATTTTGAACTTTTGGAACTTAGACTTTTAATTGTACAAACCCAGTCACAATATTGTTGCGAATCCATTCTTTACGATAATGCGCCGCAGAGAGATACAGGGACAAATGGTGCCGGTCAAAGACAAACAGCTTGCCTAAGCAGATAAACATAGCACGGAGATAAAGGTCTGCGGAAATAAAGAGATTAATGGAACATTTTAGTGATATCTTGATTGACAGAACAGTCGATTTCTTGTTTGTTACAGAATATTCCAGAAATATCTATTAACATGAGTCGTGGTATATATAAGGAAGCTGTGACTTGCCAAGGGGCAGTTGTAAACAATCGTAAACTGAGACGGAACGAGAGTTGTAATTGAAACTAGTGTGTTCAGAAAGTGAGCTCTTTGTTGTGGTCAACGACCTTGGTAGATTGTAATTGTGTATGTAACGTAATCCTGCTACTGTACGTGTACTTCTACGGAAATAAAGAACATTCTGAATTTCTGCAACTGGGACTTAATTCTACGAACCCACAAAGTCACAATATATTCTTTGTAATATTGGATTATCTACTCAAATTTTGTGAAATTCTTTCTTGATTATTTTCCTTTCTTTTAAAGTTTTATTTGTGGATTCAATACTGTACTTTAATGGGCTGGTTTCCAATTCTATCCTTTAAGAGTTCTATTCTATGTGTATTCTGCTTTTTTCCAAAATTACTAATTTCCTCCCCCTGTCTGCTTTAGTGTGAATAACTGGTTTCTTTTTAAGGGCTTTCATAATGTGATTGTTAAAGTTAATTTTCTTTTCATTTTTAATTTATTCTTCTGTTTTGGAGCATTGGTTTTGTTTACTATGTTTTTATTTTCTTCATTTAATGTTTGTGAGACAATTTGCTTGTCAGCAATATAGTCTTCAACTATTCTAACATCTAAATGTTTATCTGGAACTATGCAACGATGTCATCAGTATATCTATACCAAACCTTGAAGATCCATGGGAAGGCCATTTTTATGTTACACCAGTAGAGAGAAGACAGCAAACAACAACATGATTAAGTGTTAAAAACCCACTACAAATATTTTTTTCAATTAATTTGAACACTTACTAAATTCCTCCAAACACACATAAAAGCTATTATACTTGTGTCACCTTTTGTTTACTTACAAATTTTCCCATCTGAATTCCCATTTTCAATGAAGATAGCACAACTGGTCTCCTTGCATTGTTCACTGTTGCCAACATATCACAAATATAAATGGCTAATGCATTTATTATCCTACCTTAGTAACTAAACACCCTAACCTGCAATGCACAGCCGTGAAGCAACAAAACATAACTGAAACATCGGTGTAACTAGTAACTAAAACTCTATGAATCCTTTAGGTTGGCAGATACAGTCTGTCTGTTCAGTAGCCAGTAAATAAGCAACATCCTGACTATGAGGTGATAAATTCCTTATAAAAGAAGGCTATTAAAAAGGCTGAATCGATGGCCTTACAGGCCTTCAATGTAATATCTACACCAGCCAATAAGATATTTGTAACACTCCATTTGAACTCTTTCACTACTTTTAAAACATGGTGCAAACATGAGGGGTAGTATTTAAACTTGTAATTAGTATCAAACTAAGTACTCACAGTTGGACGTTCGCCATCTCCTAGGGGGACTTTTGGTGGCTTGAGTCTCGTCAGCATCTTGTAAGTTTCCAGGTTCCGTACAAAGCTCCTACAAGAAAGATTTAACACTGATTTGTAATATCTTGAGAATGAGAAGCAAAACTGCACTGAACTCTTGGTTCACATTAGCCCAGTAACAAGAATGGGAATGCAAAGTCTAGCTGACACCTCCAACATCAAAGTTTGATATGAGCCATTTCAGAAAAGAACGAACCCATGTAGATACATGGATAGATAGGAAGAGACTAGGCTGCTAATTGGTGGATCAAATTTTGAGTAGGAAAATAGTTCAATTCAATTCAAATTTATTCATCCTTTAAAATCAAATCTGTACATAGTGCCTTGATATAGGATATGTCAGTAAATTTACACTTTATATTACAAAGTTAATCAAATATGTACAAAAGTGAATCGAGAATATATTGACACATTGCTTCACTCACACTGTTTATTCAGAGGACATGTTTCAAGAGCTCTTGCTCCTATCCTCAGCTGATACTCAATTAGTGTAAGTTGTAGTGGTTTCTTCTTTCTCCGTATTGTCAATAGATGGCGTGATGTACTTGTCAAAGATGTCCGGTGGTGGAGTTTCAAAATTCATGACTGACGATTTTTGTTAATGAAGATTTTTTCCCATACGGAAAGGTCTATGAGGTGATTAACGTATTTTATTAGAGATGTTTCCAAATTGATGTCATGTCTAGTATTCAAAAAATGAAGCCACTGCTGATTTTTCTGTTTCACCATTTTTAATGTTTCTTATATGTTCTTTAGTTCTGTTGTTATTTCTTTTTGTTTTTCCTATATAAATTTTAGGGCAAGTTTCACATTTGATCTCATAGATTCCTGGTTTTTCTTTGGTAGTGATTGAATTTTTGGGAGGGCCTTTTAACAAATTTCTGATATTAAACCTATTTTGAGGTGCAAGAGTTATGTTGTGTTTTGAGAAGATTTTTTGGAATTTGTTATAGGCTGATGGGTGGAAGGTGAATTTTTTAAAAAGTTTTTTCTCTTTTTCTCCTGTAGGTTCTAGGGTGGTGGTTTCTTTTATTTTCTTAGCTTTGTTGAGTCTGTTAACTGTTTTGTCTACTAAATTTGGGTTGAAACCGTTGGATATAGCTACTTTTTTTATGTGTAGGTATTCTTCTTGATAATCTTCTCTGTTTAGTGGAAAGTTGATCATCCGAAAGATTAAACTGTTGAAAATGGCATGTTGGTGGTGTTTTGGGTTGAAACTGTTGTTCTTAATGTAATTATCTGTGTGTGTCGGTTTCCTGTAAATACCAAAAGTGAGTTTGTTGTTCATTTTTTTGATCTTGATGTCCAAAAAGGGGAGCACACCATCCTCTTCTGTTTCCAATGTAAATTTTATAGCTGGATTTTGTATATTCAAAAGTCTAAGACCATCTTGTATGAGTTTTTTTAGGTACTATTGCAAAAATGTCGTCAATATAGCGATACCACACTTTGAAATAATTTGGAAAAGCTTTTGTGATATGTGTTTCAAAAGCACTCATGAATAAATCTGCCAAGAAGGGAGACAATGGGTTGCCCATAGCTAGGCCCGTTTTTTGTTTATAGATCTGTCCATTAAGCTGAAAAAATTTTGACTGATACAAATTTCTGTAAGTTGTGAAAGTTCTTCTATTTCTTCAGGTGTTATTTGTATTGATTCCAGCCATTTTTTGAGAAGTGGAATAAGCTCATTGGTAGGTATACTTGGATATAAAGAAATGACGTCAAAGGAAACTAAAGCATCTGTAGAGTTGATCTTTGTGTCCTTCAGGAGATTTAACAATTCAAACGAGTTTTTGATACTTAAATTTTCAAATTTTGTGAAGGATCTGAAGATTTGAACCAGCCATTTTGATAGTTGGTAAGTGGGTGCATCAATGTTATTAATTATTGGTCTGAGGGTAATTTCAGGTTTATGTATTTTGGGTAAACCATATATGTATGGTGTTTTTGGACTGTATTTTATTGTTCAATTTATCTCTTAGTCATGATTTTACTGTTTTTAATTGCTAATTCCACAGATTTGCATGCTTTCTTTAATGGATTGTTTTCTAGTTTAACAAATTGTTTTCTAGTTTAACAAATTCTTTTCCGTTTAAAAGGTTGTCCATTTTTTTGCGATAGTCTTCTTCGTCCAATATTACTATTTTGTTACCCTTGTCTGCTTTTGTGTAGACTACCGGTTTTTCATTTAAATTTTTGATTAATTTTTTGTATGAATATCTTTTTGAATTTGCATTTTGAATATGATCTAGAGTTTCTAAGCACTGTGTTCTGATCGTAGATTTTTTGTTATCGGGCAAATTATATATCGCTATTTCAATGTCTGCAATATAGTTTTCAATGTTTTTTGTGTAATGTTTTTTGTATTTAATCAAATATACCTAACTTACATTCAATTATACTGCAACACACGTTGGATATAATTATAAATGAGAGAAATGAACAAGCTAAGTAAATTCATGTCTTATGATTATCTGGATTTGTTAAGTTGCAGATATTCCTTTACTGTGTAAAAGCAGTGCTTCTGCAAGAAAACCCTTGTTCTAGTTTTAAACATACTTTTGATGTCATTAGGAAGGGAATTATAAACTTTTGTACAGGAATGCAGTACTCCGTTCTTAAACATTGTAGTTCTGATCGAGGTTACGTGTATATCCTTAATATACCTCGTGTAATGCATATGAACACTTCTGTTTTGAAAGTTAAATCTATTTCTTTTTACAAATAAAGCTGTCTCCAGTATATACACACATGCCAAAGGAAGTATGCAAAGCTTTTTTCACAGTGGCTTATATGAACATAGCATTCTTTCGTTGCCTATAATTCGAATGGCTTGTTTTTGTTTAATAAATACATCTTTGGCTTCTGGTGAATTCCCCCAAAATATTATTCCATATTTAATTACAGAATGTATATGTGCATAATAGGACATTAAAATACACGAAGGCTGACATTTTGACTTAATATTCTTAGAGCATATATATTGTGACTTTGTGGGTTTCTGAAATTAAAAGTCCAATTGCACAACTCAACAATGTTCTTTATTTGCACTGAATTACAGTCGGAACACTTGCCGATTACACAGAATTACGTAATGCACACAATTACAATTCACCAGTTCGTCTGTCACAGGTCCACTGCACTCGCAGGTCCGATGCACGTTCACAGTCTTCTTGTCCGTTAACTCACTCGGCGCTCCTCACGCTGCTCGCCAAGAACTGACTTTCCTCCAGCCCCACGCGTTGCTTATATAGGACCAACTGGCCAATCCAGAAGGTTCCGGATTAGATAAAATATCCTGTATGTTTGAGAACTCAGGAGGAGGGGAAAGAGATGGCACAGTGATGTTTTTTCAGCCACCCCTCGTTACCGCTATAAGACAAATGGGTGGGCATGGCCGAACGCCTCCCGTCCGGCCCCACCACCGGCCGGCTCCACAGGAAGTCCCGACGTTCAGGTGACAATATTCCTGCTTAATTTGGTTAGTAGATTGTATGAGTTTTCCATTTTAAGTTATCCTGTATCCACAAGCCTAAAAAGTTTCACTTTTGTATGAAATTAATTTATTATTTAATTTTACTTCAGGAATTTTACTTGTCGCTGTTTAGTTTGAATTAATTTCAGGATGAGAAAAGGCTACCAATATTTACATTCATTTCTGTGTATCCTGCACATGTATGTTTTTGGCTTGTCAATTCTGCAAGGAATGTTTACAACAGAGATTTAAACAGCAGACAGGCACAGTTATACACTATTAACTGATTCTTAAATAATAGGCAGCCTAACTTGTACAACAGCAATTCATTAAATATCCATGTTTCAAAATGTGTTGCTGAGACAAGTTGGTGTTTCCATCATATAATGTTGTTTGTTACGTTAAAAAAAAATTGGTACTAATTCATAGGTTAGAATTTCAGTTTGTGGCTCAATGTGTTTTTGATAAAATGGAAAAAGTTAAATGTTTCAGTATTCTAATGTGTAAGGACTATGATACAATGAAGCACAAAATTAATATAATTTTGAGTCAAATTAATACTCAATGCTCCATTTATTGCTAGTATTTACCTAGAACGCATTTCGTTAGGATCTTCCTAACATCATCAGCTGTTGTCGACTAATGGACGATGGTTTGGTGAACTCCTTGGAGGCGACAGATGGGTCTGGCGGTATCTTGATGAACTTTAAGTTTGCGCTTTCTTCAAAGGTAGTGTTGAAATCAAACAATTTTCTTTCATATTTCTTTATGAAGATTTTTTCCCACGTGGTTAACGCAGCTGGACCTTGGACACTTTAATAAGTGGATTTCTCGTAATATATCATGATTCTCCTTCCAAAAATGGTACGCTACCGCCGATTTATCTATTTCTTTGTTCCTGATGTTCCTAAAATGCTCTAAGCCTAATGTTCAAGTTCTTTTTACTTTTTCCAATGTAAAAGTTGTCACAGGCTTTGCAGTTTATCCGGTACACACCTGATATTTTGTCTGTGGGTATCTCCTTCATATTATGTGATTTCAAAAAGTGTTTAACACTAAATTTGTTCTATGGGGCCAAAGTAATATTGTGCTCTTTGAAGACTTTTTGGAAAAGGTGTGTAGCTCTGGGATATGTAAATTATCTGTATGAAGTTTCATTGCTGATTGGGGAAAGAGTAGTTACTTGTTTGCATCTTTGTTGTCTTTCGAATTTATTAATTTTCTTTTTCACCAATTCAGCACTGAATCCATTGTATTCTGCAATGTGAATGATATTATTGTACTCTTTAATATATTCCACCTTGTTTAAAGGTACATTAACCAGTCTGTACGTTAAACTGTTGATAACAGCATGCTTGTGTTGTCTTGGGTTATATCCATCTGCTTTTATGAAATTTTCTGTGTGTGTTTCCTTCCTATGTATGCCAAATTCAAGTGTTGTATGTTTTCTGGCAAGTTTCAAATCTAAGAAAGGGATTTCACTGTTTGTCTCTTTCTATGGAAAATTTTATTACAGGATTTTGTAAATTAAGTAGTTTTAATGCATCATCCACTTGTTTCTCATTTACTATTGCCTAAATGTCATCCACATATCTATACCAATGTTTGAAAACTAGTGGGAATGCCTTTGTGATATTGGTTTCCAAACAACTCATGAAGAGGTCTGCCAAAAATGGGCACAATGGGTTGCCCATAGATAGTCCTGATTTTTGTTTGAAAAATGTTTTATTGAATGTAAAAAAGGACTGTTCAATGCAAATACCTGTTAAGTGAAGGTATTCCTCTATGATGTTTTGGTCCAATTGTAGGGACTGAAGCCATATTTGCATGTACTCCATGAGTGTTTCTTGGCACACTTGGGAACAAAGATTACATCAAAAGATACCACTCGGTCGGTGGGAGAAATTTGTAGATTTTTAGTTCTGTTGATGAATTCCAACAAATTTTTAATACTGTCACGAACTCGATCGCGATAAGGCAGCTTGCACACACAAAAGGAACTGATAGGCGAGCAGTGTGGTATTAAGGAGCTTGCATAAACAATTAACGATAGTGCCGATAAACAAGAGATGGATAATCTCAGAAACTATTTGTAGTTGGTTTATTAATACTCGTCACTTACTTGTTTACATATATGAGAGACTAGTTTCAAAGACCTTCGCCTCCATTTTCAATCTCTTTTCAACTGGCATCTGTTGTCTGCTCTCTCTCTGGTGGTGGAACTATGAACTTCTTTGTCAAATTATCTACTGGTGGGATTTCAAAGTTCATTACACGATCCTTATTTTTCCATATGAATAGGTTCTCCCACGTTGTCAATTTATTTTGGTTTATCACTCCTTTTAATAATTTTGGATTTGGATCAATGTCATGGTTTTCATTCCAAAACTGAAATGCTACTGCTGACTTATCTTGTTTCAATCTGATGTTTCTAAAGTGCTCTTTGACTCTGGATTTTAGATTTCTTTTAGTTTCACCTATGTAGCATTTTTCACAATTCTTACAACTTATCTGGTATATTCTAGATCTGTTAACTGATGGGATTTCATCTTTTGTTTTTGAATTTAGCAATTTTAAAATTGAGTGTCTATTAGTAGGTGCCAAGGTGATATTTTGTTCCTTGAAGATATTTTTAAATTTATTAAATGTTTTTGGGTGATGTGAATGAACTGAATATGCTGTTGCTTTCTTTTTCTTTTGTAAATGTGGTTGCTTCCTTAATGATTTTCTTTAGTTTAGCTTTTCTAATTTTCTTGAACACCAAACTTTTGTTGTATCCATTTTCTTCTGCTATGTGTAGTATTGCTTTTTGTTCTTTGAAATATTCTTCTTTTTCCATGGGTATGTTGACTAGCCTGTGTGTAAGGCTGTTTATTATTGCATGTTTATGCATAATTGGGTTGTGGCTATTATTTTTTATGTAACTTTCTGAATGTCTTGGTTTCCTGTAAATTCCAAATTTTATTTTTGTATCATTCCTGATGATATTTAGATCCAAGAAAGAGAGATGTCCATTGGTTTCCTTTTCTATAGTGAATTTTATAGTCCTTTCTTGCAGAAAGGACTGCTTTATGAGTGCATTTGAAACAAATCAAAAAGTCCTTCCCGTTGATCTTCAAAGTTTGGTATAGATATGTTGATGACATCTTTGCAATTGTACCAAATAAACATTTAGAAGATGCATTAAAATTACTCAATCTGCAATCGGCCTTTGAAACTAGTCTCATAAATATAAACAAGTAAGTGACGAGTATTAATAAACCAACTACAAATAGTTTGAGATTAATTCTGACGTCACTGTTACTAAATTCCTCCAAACACATAAGAGATGGATAGTTTATCACAGAGGTGAAAGACTTGCTGGCACCTATATAGTTACATTCTAGAACATTCGTGTTTTATCTGGTGACATTTTAGAGTGAAGTCGAGAACAATCTAGAATGATCGATTAGGTGTATAAAAAGAAGCCATGGCTAGTGATGAGTCAGTTGTGAAACAGAGTAAGTGGAGAGACAGCTGGAAGTGTTATTGTAACGAGAGCTAATCTGCTGTCACTGTTACTGTCATCGACCTTGGATGACTGTATATGTGATGTTACGTGAGAATTGGACAGTGTATTGCTACGGAAATAAAGGAGATTTTTAATTTCTGCAACTCGGCCTTTTAATTCTACGAACCCACAAAGTTAAAACTAGTGTCAGGAAGTGGGACGACAACATCACCAAAAGATAGAAGAAATGAAGACTGAATTAACAACGAAGATGGAAGCTGCAAATAGCAACTTGGCCGCGACGATGACCGCAAAGATGACCGACACCAGGAAGAGCAGCCGGAAGAACGAGTAAGGCCCGGCGTGGCAAGGAGCACGTCGGCGCCGTCTACACCATCTCCTCGAGTGACACTGCGCACCGTCAGCCGATGGATGAATTACAGCCTCATCGCAGATGGTTGGTTACGAGAGAAGCCATGCTGCGTGCTCGTAGACACCGGTGTAGCCATGACCGTCATCAGACCCGACGTAGCCAGGGGTTCGCCGTCAAGAAAACCGAACCGACCATACCAGCTAGTGACGGCATCGGGCAAAACCTTGACCGGGAAGAGGGAGGCCCTGCTGCAGTTGACCTTGGGATGGAATGCCATGCGTCAGTGGGTATTTGCCTTGGAGGTGGCTGAGGAGGTGATACTGATACTGGATGCCCTAAGGAGCCACGAGACAACAATCGATGACGGCAGGAAGGTCCTGCGGCTCTATGGAGAAGAGGTCCTACTCTGGCAACCCGTGGAACGCCTTAGAATCTGCAGGGTCATCTTGAAGGAAGATGTGGGTCCCCGCGAGAAAGAAGGTGGTGGAGATGGCGCAACTGGGAGGACAGCGAATGAAGAACATTGTTGCCTTGCCGAGAGGTGCCAGTGAGGCTGCTTAACCTAGCGGACATCGATCACGACGTCCAGGTTGGAACGGAGATGGGGACGTGCAAGCCTGTGGTCATCGTGACAGCAATCGACAAGACACTGGAGCCGGTGCCAACGCAACACCTGGGGCCCCGGCTGGAAGGCTTACTGGAGAGGGTGGCCAATCACCTGACCACAGAACAGCTCGAGAAGGTTCGATAACTGCTGAGATGATACCAGCGCGTCTTCAGCCAAGGCAGAGAAGAACTACTGCCTCACCCGGCGAGGGTTACTGACGGTAGCAAAGGCCTTGGAGCACTTCCACAAATACCTGCATGGTTAGCCATTCCACCTGAGGACTGACCACTCCGCCCTAACCTGGCTACTGAGCTTTAAGAACCTAGAAGGCCAGACAGCACGTTGGGTTCATGGGCTGCAGGAGTACGACTTCACCTCCGAACATCAGAGGGAAGAGCCACGGTAACACAGACGCCATGTCTCGAAGACCCTGCCCAGAGGAGTGCAGCCAATGCACAAGAGTGGAAGAGAAGGAGCGTGCCGCAGCAGTCTGAGTAGTCACGGCAGTGCCTGCAAATGGCTGGGATAGCGCAGGCCTGAGGAGGGAGCAGCTGGCGGATGCAGACTTGGAACCACTCTTGAGGGAAGCGGAGGCAGGGACAAGACCAACCTGGGAGGACATCGCACCGAGGAGCGCCACCTATAAGTCGTACTGGGCCCAATGGGACTCGCTGAAAATCAGAGAGGGCGTGCTGTTCCGGGTATGGGAATCGCCCGATGGGAAGATGCAGAGATAACAGTTGGTACTTCTCCAAAGTAAGGTCCCGGAGATCTTGGGGGAAGTGCACACCGGTACTTCAGGAGGACACCTGGGAGCAAACCGAACAATTCACAAACTTCAACAGTTTGGCAAGGACCGTACCGGGTGGTGAAGAGGACTAACAATGTGCTCTACCACATCCAGAAGGTGCCCCCGAGGGAAGATGTTGGTGGTATACATGGATCGTCTGGCCCACTACGATGGAGCTGTTCGGGACGACCAGCCTTGAGGAGTGAGCAGTGTCGCGAACCCGATCGCGATAAGGCAGCTTGCGCACACAAAAGGAACTGATAGGCGAGCAGTGTGGTAATAAGGAGCTTCCATAAACAATTAACGATAGCGCCGATAAACAAGAGATGGATATCGAGATTTAACTGTATTGGAACACCACAGTGAAGCGAAATAATTATTAATTTATAGATGAGTCGTAATTATTACACATCTGCTTCACTTTCGTACCTATTTTGAGGACATGTTTCGCAAATCATCGTTTGCATCTTCGGCTCTTATGCAACTAAAGTTCATCACTAAATCAACAGATGGCGGCAGCAACTCCAGAATTACCCACACCACTGGATCAAGCTTTAGTCGCATAAGAGCTGAAGATGCAAACGATGATTTGCGAAACATGTCCTCAAAATAGGTACAAAAGTGAAGCAGATTGTAATAAATACGACTCATCTATAAATTAATAAGAGATGGATAGTGTATCACAGAGGTGAAAGACTTGCCGGCACCTATATAGTTACATTCTAGAACATTCGTGTTTTAACTGGTGATATTTTAGAGTAAAGTCGAGAACAATCTAGAATGGTCGATTAGGTGTATAAAAAGAAGCCATTGCTAGTGATGAGTCAGTTAGTTGTGAAACAGAGTAAGCAGAGAGACAGCTGGAAGTGTTATTGTAACAAGAGCTAATCTGCTGTCACTGTTATTGTCATCGACCTTGGAAGACTGTATATGTGATGTTACGTGAGAATTGGACAGTGTATTGCTACGGAAATAAAGGAGATTTTTAATTTCTGCAACTTGGCCTTTTAATTCTACAAACCCACAAAGTTACAATACTGTGGTTTTCAAATTTTGGTAGCTCCTTAAATTTCTTGTTTAGCCATTTGGATAGTTTGTAGCAGGGTGTGTTCATGTTGTTAATGATTGGGTGCATCAACAATATAAATTTGACTACAGTCAAAAACCAAAAGAAAAGCCAAAAGAAATTTAGAAACAAGAGCAAAGGAACACTTTAGGAACATAAAATACAAACAATTAGAAAAATCAGCAGTTGCCACGCATTTTTGGGGAAAAAACCACAACATAAATCCAGAACCAAAATTACTAAAACATACAACAGGAAAAGAAGAACTGTCCACATGGGAACAAATCTTTATTTCACAAAATAGGAACAAAGTATTCAATTTCGACATCCCCCAGAAAGATTTGTTCAGCAAGTTCCTCGAACCGCCACCAGAGGAGACCGATGACAAAATATTGACAGCTACACCAATGAGAACAAGTCGATGTCCGGCTGAAGATAGAGGGAAGGCCTCAGAAACCGGTTCCGGGAAAATTTAAAAGTGAGTGTTATTTTGTGTTATTAATCGACTCCCAATTAATTTAATTTAATTTATACAACAACACTGTTTTCAACACTTCCATGAAAGGATTTGTTTAATTTCTTTTGGTATGATCATTTTATCCTTGATTGTTTCATTAAACTGTTTTACACACACATTTAAAGGGTCAGACTATTTCCTGGAATTCATCACTTGCCAATAAATTTGTCATTCTAGAAATGTAGTCTTGTTTGTCCATGATGACCGTCTTATTTCCTTTGTCTGCTGCCGTACAAACATCTTTAGTCAACAACAGCTGATAAGAAGATCCTAACGAAACGCATTCTAGGTAAATACTAGCAATAAGTGGAGCATTGAGTATTAGTTCGACTCAAAATTATATTAACATCTCTTTTTGTTGAAGTATTGTTGAGTCACACTTGTTTACACTCACCTTCACCGGTGTTGGCAACAGGATCAGATACAGGAAAAGGAAGACGAAAGGAAAGGGGAGAGTCAGTCACTATACTGCTGAGGAAGAGGGCGAATGTCCTGGAAAACGTTCCAGCATTTTTTTTAAAAATAAGTGAAGGTGAGTGTAAACAAGTGACTCAACAATACTTCAGCATTAAGAAAACTTCACTGTTAATAATGCTTCTATTTGTAATATTTAACATCTTTTTTATTCAGATATTTTAGTATTTTCAAGTATGGTTTGGGTTTACTGCTTTCCCTTTCTATTTTTTTCAGTAATTTGCTTTTTACTTTTGAATGGGAAAACTTGTGAGGAGATAAATGCAAAATTTGATGGGGACTTTCTGCCAAAAGTTCAGGTTACAGCAGCAAAAGGGAAGGCTAGTCATGTTGCATCTACTGGTGATGTCTGTTTTACTTTGGAGGAGTCCATCAATATCTGCTTATTTATATAGCCTTAATAGAGGATTGTTATATAATGGAGCCAAATATAGCAAGTAATAGCTATTTATGAAATGAATCCTTTGGTAATTGTGTAAATAACTCCTAATGTCTTTCATTCAAATATTTTATGTCCATACAATTTTGTAGAGCACTTCATGTGGAGCCCTGTACATGGGAATGTTAAAGCGTTCTTTTCAATTGTTTTTTTACCTCTGTAAATTGGGATTCAAATGCTGCATGTAGCTGCTTACCAACTGCAGTATATTTTTCCATCGGAACAACACTATAGCAAATACTGACTCCAAGTATGCATAATGACAAATGCTTAACCTCCAGTTGACCTTGAAATATCCTCAACTTGACCATTTATATCATTATAGCATCACTTAGAGTATTGTTTATGATGAACAATATTGGAAGTGGTATATAGTGTAGCAAAACTATAAATATGTCACAAAACTGAGTTAATATCAACACTTCACTGACTAATAGTTAAAATTATACAATGAGTCGAAAGACACTACTTCATATACTATATGCGCGCGATAAGAGCGATCAGGTTCCAAGTCCTCATTCGGTAAGTTTCGTTTAACTCCGTAAACATAGATGACAACTTTGAGATTTGAAATGCGCTATACACTGACATCTAGTGGCTAATATGCTAAGCTTTATCATGTCCGCCATCTTTCATTTTGATCAATTTCGAGGTTAATTAGCTAACCAGTTTACAACAGTCATATTTTAGAATTACAATTTTAGTTAGTCCTTGGAAACATATACATGTTATGAGACACATCAAAATGTATAAATACAGTATATACATAGTCAAATTGATTACATACAATATACACAGTAAGCAGCTTTTCTGTCGTTTCATGTGGTATTTGCATAGACTAATTTACTACAAGAAATGTCATAAATATTACAGGTTTGTGAATGTACTATGCTCCCATTGCTCATTTAGATGGTTGTAGTTCTAAAAATTCATTAACCGTATAAAAACAATGAGCATGCAAAAATTTCTTAACCTTATTCTTAAAGTGTTTTAATGATGCAGCTTGTTTAAATGAATTTGGATGTTTCTTATATAACATTATCACTTTGTAGTTAAAGCTTCCTTCATAAAGGCTCGTTTGGTGCGCTGGAATTGCCAGTTTATCCTTGTTACGAGTGTGGTGGTAATGGACATCAGCATTTACTTGAAAATGATTTATATTTGTATGAACATTTCTGGATGTTATGGCTCTCGAAAGGGGACATTATTCGTCTATCTCCGTATAACTGTGATCTGAATGCAATTGAGCTGGCGTGGGCAAAACTAAGGAATGTTTTCAGAGGATGTAACGTTACTTGTGATATCTTCCCTTATCTTACACGCTATTTTGCTGAGCTGTGTTTTTCAAGGTTGACCACACTGCAGAAACAAAAGAGCATTTGCTCTCCCTTCTTCCCCTATGCCCGCACAACACGGTAAATCCAGTGCTCAACTTATCTTGCGCGTATTGTATCATGGTATGAGTCTCAGTGAACTCATTGTATAGTTTTAACTCCATTTACATATATTATGTATAATATACACCCTGTATATTCTTTATAGAAGATTTAATCGATATTCAACAGTGCACATTAGCTGATGATGTTAGGAAGGTCCTAACAAAACATGTTCTAGGTAAACACTAGCAATATATGAAGTAGAGAGTAATATTCCAATGTGTAAGGACTGTGATACAATGAAGCACAAAATTATATTACAGAGTAATAGTTTGAGTCAAAATTATATTACTGTAGATCTTGTTAAAACTAACTTATGTTAAATATTTATAGAGTTAAACCTTTTTAGGATATTCATTGTTATTGTTTTGAATTGACTGGAGAATCCCTAACAAGATGACGGACTGCACAAAAAACTATTAAACGTAAGTTCATCCTTCCTGTGAACCAGCCAGACCAATAACAGACTGCTATGTAATGGCACGACAAGCCCCACCCACACAAGGTCTATATATGGGGAAGATTGGCCAGCATTTTTCATTCAGTTCCTGAAGAAGGCCATGGCAGCTTAGAATGACGGACAGCTCAAATTCAATTACTTTGACATGGCTGATCAACTATGAAGCTTTAAGAAAAGAAGTTATTTGTTTTATTACGTTTTGAATATGCAAAAATCAAAGCCTTCACATAGCAAAGTTCTTAAACAATTTGACTACCTTAAAGCCTATACTAATATGTATTAAGAATATTTCAATTAAACAAAGCATATAAAACAGGCTTTTAAGAGTAGCTCGTAGAAGAGCCCATAGAAAAAGTCATGTGGATGCCCACAACAGGCCTTTGAAAATTTTCAACATGAAAAAAAGGGAGGGGGAGAGGGAGAGAGAGAGAATTGTTATTAGAAGGATTTAAAATGTTAAAACGGAGTGAAACTGTTAGTATTAATATGGAATGCCTAGGTATTTTAGAAATGGTGCATAAACAATGGCATAGTGTTATAATCAAGAGCATTATCATTGGATTTTACTGTATATGCATTTTGTTAACATTGTCAATTGCCAGGATCATATCGCCACTGCCACAATTTTGTTCCACAAGAGTTCTTTTACATGCAGTGAATCTGCTGACATTGTGCTGTTCTTTTTGAAACAGTACACTCAGTTGTGAGCAGACAGGAAGAAGTACCGCTAGGCGAACAAAGACAGGTAAAGAAGGGTTGGTCATTACCCCCAAGAGGGAAGGGGTAGTTCAACTGGAAAACCTGGAGACAAGCCAATGCCCTAGCTGGAGGCACTCTTGTTTGGAATGTCGATGCAGTGGGGTAGGATGGTGACTTCAAACTGAGCGGGGGGGGGGGGGGGGGGGGGCGTGCATGCGCGTGTGCGTGTGTGCGCGCGCGCATGTGTGCGTGCGCATGCATGCGTGCGCGTGCGTGTGCGTGAGAAACCTAGACCAGAAGAATAAGTGGTGATGAATAAAGGAAAGGAAAAACCGAAGCAGTCGTGTGTACCACTCGTTAAATCAAAGAACCATGCTCTGAGCTAGCCATGAACCCATAACCTGTCCCAATAAGGTCCATAAAACCAACCCCATGCTTATACCCTCTTCCAACCATGAGTACCCTCTCACTTTTCAGTACACATTAAAACCATCAGTCTGGACCAGTACCCAACTGGGACAACCATACAAACCTTTTGCATAGACACAGAAACGGTAATTGAGAACTTCTTGATTATGTCTTCAAGTGGAGGCAAAAAGCGTTGAAAGAAAATCTAGGCATATGAAGCACAGTGTCTCTCAGTCGACTTACTGTATAATTTTTAATTATTACAGAGATGGTAACTTACTTGCCACGAAGTTGGACAGCCTTCTCCCATTCCTTGTTGGCCATGGCCTCTGTAACAGACTTGGTCTTCATCACACATTCCATTAGAGGAAGTCGCACAGCCTGGTTCCCATCTAACGTCACCACACATGCCTCAGTTTCGTCGGTAGCTTCCATCAATGCCATCACAGCTTCTGCACCCATTCTGCAACCCTTTTACCACAAACCCCCGTTACTTTCTGTATCACTGTCAAACAACTTCATTAAGCATCCCTAGCACCATACATACCAGTATTCTGTCAAATGCTGAAGGATTGCCACCTCGCTGAACATGTCCAAGCACAGTTATTCTGGTGTCCTGCTTCAGGTTCTCAACTACCACCTGCTTCACTCTCTCTGCTGTGATTGGCTTGCCATCTCGATCTATAGCACCTTCTGCGACAATGATGATGTTCAAGCGTTGGCCAATAGACCGTTCCTGTTGGTGACAAAATAATGCTCATAAATGCAAATTGGTTTATTGAGTACTAAATATTCATTTTAGGCTGCCCATGAACTTGGACCCCTGTCCCATCACTGCTCAGTCTAATACTGAAAAATGCCCTGTTACTCACATGACTTTCTCTATGACGTTAATGAGGTTATGAGGTTAATTACCTTATTGCTAATGTTCTTTTAAGTGCAAGGGATTATGGGTCTACAGTAGGCATTAAGAGATGGTCACTGTTCTGTTTTTAGGACATAAATGCAAATGGCTTCCCATTTAAGAAAAATATCAGTATTGAAAAATTCAAATATCAATCTCAGCAATGGTTTGCTCTACAAAAAATTGTATTTCACAAATCGTATGTTTTAATGAGATCTAAATTTATACTGGTCGCCAAATTAGAATGTGATTGACAGCAAGCACATGGAAAAATGCTGTAAATAAATGGGAGGAGATGAGTACGTCATAGCGGTTGTCATAGTAACCATTAGAAGGACCAATTAAGAGTCAAGACGTTTCCATGACAACGTTAAGACGCTAAACCTTGGTTGCCAATATTGTAACATGTGCTTAGCATGACCTGCGGGCGAGCAAGTTACGCAAATGCTGCAGTCAACACAATACCTTGGTTTATGTTTCTCTTCTGATAACGCTGCGTAAACAGAATACGTTCTTGTATATGTTGCTGTTATTTTATATAAGGTTACAACAGTTAGAGATCCTGTACTGGCAAGTTCCTTTGCATTTTGTGACAATTCCCCTTGGTTTACGTGTGTGTGAGTTTGTGTATCTCTGTGCGTGTTGTGATCATTTGCAATTGTGTTTTAATGAATGTTTAATTATAAAAATAGTGACAAGAGAAAACCTGAACGTGCTTGGGAACCAAATAAAACTATTTGGTAAAGGTATTCCAATTAAAGGACAGGCACGGGAAATACAAGTAATATGCTCCGTGAGAGAATACTTAGAAGAGGAGAAATTGAAAGGGGAGCCTGTTATTCCATTCTCTGAGGTGCTTGATAGGACTTCACATGCTGTAGATATCAGTAAGAACACTGGTTAAGATTGGGAAAGAAAAGTATTTTAAAGAAGAAAGTTAGACATTGGGGTATAAATTAGAAACCCGCAGAAAAAAAGTATGTAAGCAGCATTTCCCCACTTCAATAAGCATCAAAATGTCACAGGTATGCCTCTTTGTTACGATCTTTACATTGATGTGTTCTTGCATGTTCTAGCGTTTACATGTAGATCCATGACTGTACTTATTTCCTTTGTGTACAGTATTATAAGTTAATAATGATCATGATGATAATATACGCATTGCAGTTGCAACTGAATCACCTTTGTATGTGTAATCCTATCGCGCTCTCCACGTGGCAGTAATAAGCGGCAATGTCGCTTCTCTCTCCATACGAAATGTCAATCACTTTCTAGATTGGCGGCCAGTGTAATTATCAACAGTTAATTTGCCTGCCCAACTCACTTTCTCTAAGTATGGTGAGCATCAACAGTTTCTATAAACAATATTTATTTTCTGTACAAGTATAGTTCATAGAGGAAGTATTGCATTCCCCCTAAAAATTTAATATCAAAATTTCACCAGAAATACATGTTTTGAGACTACTTTAATCTGTGTGATTATTTTAAATACTAACTTGATTTATAGTGTCATACTTTAGTAAAACTTCAAACTTCACTTTTTTCATAACTATTTCAATCAAACTTGATGTTCAAATTCAGCACTCTCCAAGAATGTAACACAAACAAGAAACACCCCCTACCCACTCCAGACTACCCCTTACATAGAATATTTTCCAAAAAATGTTATCTTCTCAAAAATGACTCAATTGATATTAACATACCACATATTTAAGCCACTATCATGTCAAATGAAATCTATATCCTTAATTTTCTGGGAATGTCCTCAGAAGTCCTCTTTATTCTGAATAACTTATTGGTAAACCGTAACAGACAAAATATTTATCACACAAAAACTGTACATATCGTTAAAACATACAACTAATGTCCAATCAATTCCCCACACCCAAAGTGAAGCACTTCTGATACTTTTCTCAAATGGAAAGTCATTCATTTAGTATTTCTTGGCCATGAAAAGAGGACAATTTCACACTCAGCATATACAGACCAGCTGTTTAAAACATATGACTATCACTTAAAGTCTATTGTATTCCCTTGTACCTAAAGTAAGTTAAAGTTTATCCCAAACACAAAGTAAATAGAGGAATAAGCATTTGAGAAACAAGTGGATGATGCATTAAAACTACTTAATTTACAAAATCCTGAAAGATAAACTCATCCGAAAATAAACAGAAGGCCATGCGGGACATAAAAAGGGAACCTCAGTCCAACCGTTGCAAGCAAATATTGTATTGAAAAAACAAAGACAAAACTGTAACAAATCCATGAGAAATAGCCAACATATTTAACAATTTCTTTGTAGATATCTCAAAAAGTGTGCAAAAGAAAAGCAGCATAACTGACCGTCCAGAAAATAAAGCCCACATTCATTGCAATGATGAATCATTATTCCTGGCACCAGTCTACAATGATGAATTAGTTGATGTAATTAGGGAGCTAAACAATAACAAATCAGATGCCCTTGATGAAAGCTCAACCTACTTAATTAAAAAGTGTAGCAAGAATATCTTAGAACTGCTGTGTCATATAGTAAATCAATCTCTTCAAAGCAGCATATTCCTCCAGGAACTAAACATTGCAAAAATAAAACCAATATTCAAAAAAGGAGATGAAAAGAACCCAAACTATAGACCACTAGATCTACTTTCAACCTTTTCAAAAATATTAGAAAAAGTAATGTACAAGACGCTTACGGCATAACTCAACAAAATTTAAAATCATTAATAGCAGTCAGTATGGGTTCCAAAGCAAGAAATCTACTAGTCTGGCAGTGATCAATTTTGTTGATAGTATCTATGATGTACTGGACAGAAGAGAAGTTGGGATGGGTTTATTTTTGGATCTACCCAAAGATTTGGACATGGTGGATCATGATATTCTGTTAAACATGCTACATAAATATGGTGTAAGAGGGGTGGCCTTCAATTGGTTTAAATCATACCTTGAAATGAGAGCAGGTTGTCAAGATCACTTTCACAGAAAGAGGCCAAAAAAAAATCAATAAGGAGTTATCACAAAAAAGACCAGTAATATCAGGGATTCCGCAGGGATCTATTTTGGGCCCCCTGATATTTTTACCGTATATAAATGATCTATTCCATCTTAGATGCTAAAATCACTCCTTGCAGATGATACAAGTATTTTCATTGCAGGAAAGGATGATGAAGCCTTCAGCAAAATTTATCACCAGCGGTAGTAAAAGTATTAAATTGGTTTAAAGTCAGTAAGTTGCTTGTAAATGAAGAAAAAACAATAGCGCTCAATTTTCAACATAAGGCTTGTAGGAAGGAAAGCAGGAAATCCTTGCATCAGAATTGCCTCCAGATTGATAAATTTTGAATAGCAAACTAAATTCTTAGGACTACGGATAGACAAACTTCAGTTGGAACAAACATATAAAAAAGTTAGCAGAGAAACTGAGCCGTGTTTGTTTTGTTTTACAACAGCTGAAGCCTCAAGTAGAATTTACTGCACTCAGAACTTGTTACTTTGCTTACTTTCATTCACTATTCTCATATGGACTACCATTGTATGGTAGTTATTATGTAAGGATGGCTCCTTATTGATTATATCCTATTAAAAATAATGCCACAGACAACAGATGAGTTTCTAAGAAGTAAAATTAAATAGTAAATATTGATATTAAGAAGTAAATATTGATTTTTTGGTAAAAGTTATGTCTCTTATAGTTCTTAAAAATGTAATACATTAAAAATTGTGACCTAATTTGCATTATTCTTAATTACTATTTGTATTATTATTCTGTTAATTACTACTGCATTATTTAATTGCTACTGCATTATTTAATTGCTACTGCATTATTTAATTGCTACTGCATTATTTAATTACTATTGTATTATTTAATTACTATTGTATTATTCATAAGAATTTTATTATTCTTATGGGTAGAAATTTGACGAAGCCATGAATATTATACATTCCTATGGTGAATAAAACTTGCATTGTGGGGAAATGCTACAAATAGTAAGATGTTATTTAAGCTACAAAAGAAAGCATTACGAATTATGGTTGGTATACCAAAAATGGAAAGGTGCAGAAATCATTTCAGAGATTTGAATATCCTGACCCTACCAAGTTGATATATGAAACAGTAACAGTGACGTCAAAATTTATATCAAAAACTATTTGTAAATGGTTTATTGATACTCATCACTTTTTTATATTAATGAAAGACTAGTTTCAAAGGCAATCTCCTCCATTTTTAATCTTCTTCCAACTGGCCTGTTGACTCTGTCCAGTTCGAAAGAGATTGAAAATGGAGGCGATTGCCTTTGAAACTAGTCTCTCATTAATATAAAAAAAGTGACGAATATCAATAAACCAACTACAAATAGTTTTTGCGATTATGTCACAAATGCTTAAACACACACCCATAACACACATAATAAAGACAAATTACACATGTATAGTCGTAAAACAACGATTTCTTCAAATACATGGGTTTAAAGCTATACAACCACTTGCCAAATCAATTAAAAAACATGCCCTCTATAAATAAGTTTAAGGCAGAGCTACATAATTTCTTTAAAAAAGTCAGTTTTACTCAATAAATAAATACTTATGCTCGATTTCACCAACAGATGTTAAAATTGACATTAACAAATGTAATGCAACAATTGTCACAGCACTAACACTAATGTTAAATTTCTTGCATTTCACCAACCTGTTTTCTGAAAATGTTAACAAACCTGTGTTAATGAAAAGAAACTTGTAAATATCTCAGCTATAGAAGGTTATGGAGTCGTATTTTCTGAACGTACTGTAATGCACTTCTGTTTTCCTTTTCGTTTGCACAAGCTGAAAAATGGTGGATGAACAAAATCTTAAATAAAGCTGTGAGACAAATTTCTCATCAATGGAGAAAGAATTGTCAATTGAATTGGTGACGAAGTGTAAGGATATCATGGAAAATAAGATGACGGATGCGGTGAATGTAAAAGAGAAAGATGTCACAGGGAAAATATTGGAAACAAATTTAATTCAAATGCATGTGTCACTACTACAAGCATGAAACAACTTTTCAGTATTACGTAAATTTAAAACGAGGTGCGAAGTACAAGTGACTTAAATATTTCTAGAAGAGAGGTGGACAGTATTATCCACATAATTCAGTGAATTATAAAATCGCAAAGTTATTAATACTTGAAGCAAAGGCGAGATCGGCATATTCCTTTCGATGCATGTTCTAACCTCTTATACTTCCACAGTAACCGTCATAGCAACTTGTTTCGACAGTCTATACCTCCGTAAAAATTTTTCTTCAGATAGCTCCTCAAAATAATTTCTCCTCGTAAGCCGTACTCTATTACAAATGCCATTTAGACGGTCTTAAATATAGCAAATCGACATCAATAGCTGAGGTCATGCTCGCCATCTTGACTATTTACAATTGTTAAGGACTTAACATCAGAAATTTGGCTTGTTAGTTTAACAAGAGATTTAACACATGTTACGCTAACACTTGTTGGTGAAATGCAATTTTTGTTTTAATTATTGCTTAACTCATTTTAAGTCTTAACATCTCTTGGTGAAATTGGGCATTAGAATACAATTCACGTAAAGTATAAATTAATCAGTTTGTTGTATCCAATTATACTGATGTATTCTATTTCTATTCATGTTTCATGTGTCCGAGATTGGAAGACTCATCAATGAACTGGCCAAAACATTAAAATAAAGACTAGTCAGTGTCTGCATGAACATTCTTAACTGAGTTGATCCATTATTGTACTCAAGTGTCTTAATGTTTCCAAGTGTGGATAGTAATTTGCGTAAATTATCTAAACTTTAGATTGTAAATATCTCAGATGAATTGTAAATATTGTAAAATACTCTAACTATACTTACAATGCCTATAATTCTGCATGAATCCCTATAGCTAAGAAACATTTTATTGTAGTGTAGTAGATGGGTATACCATATTGCAGAAATGAAGCTAGGATTTTACCAAATAATGTTACTAGTTTGAAATCTGACAAAAGATGAGGCATTTTTCTTCTGATTAAGGAAGTGAATTCTGCTTTGCAAGTTACTAAATATTATAAATATAATTTTCATTAATTATACAGCTGTCACAAAGGTTACCAATGAGGGAGAGGGAAGGGGGGGGGGGGGGAGCTGAAGCATGCAGTCTGAGCTTCCATCTGTCACCTTGCAGAACAATGGCCAGGAAATACCAGAGCCTTGCACAAAAGTGAATCCAGAAGATATTGACATACTGCTTCACTCACTGTTTTTTCACAGGACTTGTTTCAAGGGCTTTTGTTCTTATCAGCTGGAACTCTACTACCACAAAATTTGTTAAAAGGCCCCCCAAAAATTCAATTACTACCAAAGAAAAACCAGGAATCTGAGATCAAATGTGAAACTTGTCCTAAAATTTATATAGGAAAAACGAAAAGAAATATTGACATCAGAACTAAAGAACATATAAGAAACATTAAAAATGGTGAAACAGAAAAATCAGCAGTGGTTTTTCATTTTCTGAATACTAGACAGGACATCAACTTGGAAACATCTCTAATAAAATACATTATAGTCACCCCATAGACCTTTCCGTACGGGAAAAAATCTTCATTAACAAAAATCATCATAGAGTCATGAATTTTGAAACTCCACCACCGGACATTTTTGACAAGTACATCACGCCATCTATCGACGATACGGATAAAGAGGAAACCACTAAAATTTGCACTAGTCGAGTTCCAGCTGATAAGAGCAAAAGCTCTTGAAACATGTCCTGTGAAAAAACAATGTGAGTGAAGCAGTGTGTCAATATCTTCTCGATTCACTTTTGTGCTAAGTTGTACTTCACTGTCTCTATGCTTCTTTCAATTTTATACTTTGACCAGAGCCTTTGTTTTATGTCATTCTAGTATACTCTTCCTTGGTCAGGGCTGGCTTGTGGTTGTGAAACGGCAGTGATGTCAGTTGTGTTTGTTCATAGTCTTGTGTAACTGTGACTTAGGTGTCTGATTAGTAGTAACTAGTACTCTCATTTGCTATAGTATATCATTTGATTCAGCAACTTTCTACCTACTTTTAATTTAACATTTGTCAATTTTGGCTAACATTAGTTGGTAGAATTGGATCATGCATACTTCCTCAACAAATAAACAATACAATCTGTCACGAGTAACACAATGGTTTCAATAATGCTAATTCAAACATTCTTTATTTCACAAGGGCCTTGTTCATTTGTCCCAACCACTTGGTTCTCATTTCTAGCCTGTTGGTGTTTACTCCTGTCACTGCTTCTACTTTTCTACTATGTGCCTCCCATTCCCCATTGTTATTCAGCTCTGTGAAGTATTCAAATTCTTTAAGCATTTCTAATCCTTTCTCATTTTCAATTGTTACTACTGAAGCACATGTTGGTGCTATGCAAGTCATCAGTTGCTTTCATCTACTTGCACATGCACATTGCTGAACCTTTGGACTTCTCGCATCATTTGTTTGACGCTTGAGTCTTCATGCACAACCAAAACAAAAACTAAATCTTGCCTGTTCAAGCTTCTTACAAAGCTTTGTTGGCCAGTCCCTCTCTGGAGGCCATTCAGGAATGAAGACGTAATCTGCTTCGCTTGTCAGACCGGCGACCACAGACAGGTACCTAGAATGTGTAACATGCAACATGCTAATGTGGTTCATTGCAACAGAACTTTCATCTTACATTCCTCTACCTACTTCATGTCCGATAGATAATAATTGGATAAATGTGCTGAAATTAAAACCTGACATGGATAATAAGAAAACTGCTAGTTATTTATATGTGTAAAACACAAATGGATCAGAAAATCATAAGATATACAGAGTGAACAAAATGTATGCATCGAATTTAACTGTATTGGAACACCACAGTGAAGTGAAACAATTATTAAATTATAGATGAGTCGTATTTATTACATATCGGCTTCACTTACGTACCTATATTGAGGACATGTTTCATGAACCATCGTTTGCATCATCGGCTCTAATGCGATTAAAATTTGATCCAGTGGTGTGGTTAGTTCTGGAGTTACTGCTGCCATCTGTTGATTTTGTGATGAATTTAAATGTGGGGTTCTCTTCTGGTGGGATTTAAAAATTCATTAGTTGGTTTTTATGTTTTTCTATGTATATTCTCTCCCATATGACGAGTTCACTATGTTTTTGTACGTATTTTAGTAATTCTGTGCTATCTTCAATTTCATGATTTTCAGACCAGAAATGAGTTGCTATTGTGGGCTTATCAATATTTTTGTATCTTAAGTGCCTAAAATGTTCTTTGTTCCTAGTGCTTATGTTTCTTTTTGTCCTCCCTATGTAAATTTTTTCACAGTCCTTACACTTAAATCTTGAAAATGCCTGACTTTTCTTCTGATTTTATCTTATCAGTATTATTACTGTTAAAAAAGTTTTTAATGTTGTAATTGTTTTTTGGTGCCAATGTTATATTGTATTTCTTGAATATTTTTTGGAACTTTTTTGTGGCCCAAGGCTGGTAAGTAAATTTAGCAAATCTATTAAATTTTAGATGTGTAAAAAATATGACTCATCTAAAATTTAATAATTTTTCGCTTCACTGTGGTGTTCCAATACAGTTAAATCTCGATATATTAGCAAATCTAATTTTTTGTTTTATTGGTGAAAGAGTTGTGATCTGTTTTAATCTTTTTTTGAAGTTTGAATTATTTTAGTTTTTTTATCTACAAGGCATTTTACCATATCCATTTTTAATTGCAGTTTTTAAGATATGGTAGTATTCTTTTTTATGTTCTTGCTGGCTGAGGGGTAGGTTAACTAATCTGTGTGTCACACTGTTGATGGTGGCATGTTTGTGTGGAATTGGGTTGAAACTATTTGCTTTCATTTATACTTCAAAAAAGATTAAAACAGATCACAACTCTTTCACCAATAAAACAAGAAATTAGATTTGCTAAATTTACTTACCACCCCTGGGCCACAAAAAAGTTCCAAAAAATATTCAAGAAATACAATATAACATTGGCACCAAAAAAACATTACAACATTAAACGCTTCGCCAATGGCCATTTAAACCCTTCAGGGGCCGGAAACGAATACCCAATAAACAGAACAGGACATTTAAATTGTTAAATGCTGTTAAAATGCATCACAAATACAATTCCGTATCTTCCGTATTTATTAAGTTATTTAAACAAAACAAAAACTGGTTTAAAACTCATTAAAGGTAGTATAAATCTACAGTAACAATTAAGTAGAGACTACATTAATAAATTGTTGAAATTTCACTACTTTGTTTCACTGTAGCAAAAGCCATTCTTTGTGCCGAACGCGCCTAATATTTGAATCATTTTGTTTTGTGTGTATATGAGCCAATGTATGTATGTATAGCTATGCAAGCGACTTCTCCGGTTCAAGTTTAGTTTATTTATGCTATACCAAGCGATAATCATACGAGAATATATTGTGTTACACACTCACACACTGGAAAGAAAACTGTCAGCATCTGTTATTACAGTGTTTCTCAACCAAGGTTTCTAGTAGCCTTATGCAGCTGTTTTCGCTCTGTATTTCAGTTATTTATACTCTCTCTGTGTTCAGAGTGATTTCTTAGAGCTATCAAGAGCTAAATGAACGGCACATTTGAAATTGTGCTACATTATCCCCGTAATGTAGCAAATAAATTAGCTTGGGTATGTGTACAGGCTTCTGATATTACTGTAGAAAATCTGGAAGATTTGTTGTACGATTATGAAGGAGATCTTTAGTACTTGCGTAGCAGTGACGTGTGCTGGTCTACAGATGGCATGTTAGCTACTCCATTGTTTGGGGAAATGACGGGTCAAATATGGGTGATGCGGATCAGCTATTACTAGCTATCCCTCTTTACGGAAAACGGTTAAATGGTAAAAAAAAAAGTATTTTTATACCACTGGATGTAACTATGCACAGTTGTTTAGTAATTTTCAGAACTGTAAATTCATGCAAGACATTCATCTACCTGTACTTGCGCGTATAAAGAGCTCGTAACCTAATTGAGTATTATAATACTCAGAGGCCTCTCTATACTAGAGGGTAGGAAATTCACCACGACATCACCCCTCATACTTGAGAGAAAACACTTTCCTAAAAGGATACCACCCACAACCAAAAAAGTCGCAACCATTTCAAAAATGTGTAGTGTGTTGCGAAAAAGAAGTTCGCAAGGAAACCAATATTATTTGGTGTGAATCTGCAGATGTGCTCTTGGATGTTTATCTAGTTTTGGAGGTTACAATTCAAAAAGAAACCTTTAAGGGCACATTTACATTCCTTATAGAACTAATTTAAATTTATTGTAAAATAGCAAGATTAAAATAATTGGCGTTAAATGAGCATTAAATGCATGTATGTGCAGGACGTCTATACACGTCCATATCGGTTTGGGGCATTTTAACTTGGACGTCATATGACGTCCATATCGGTGAAAAGGTTAAAAATCTACTTAACAGTAATAATACCGATAAGATAAAACCAGAAGAAAAGTCAGGCATTTACAAGATTAGGTGTAAAGACTGTGAAAAAATTTACATAGGGAGGACAAAAAGAAACATAGGCACTAGAAAGAAAGAACACTCCAGGCACTTAAGATACAAAAATATTGATAAGTCCGCAATAGCAGCTCATTTCTGGTCTGAAAATCATGAAATTGAAGATAGCACCAAATTACTAAAATACGTACAAAAACATAGTGAACTCGTCATATGGGAGAGAATATACATAGAAAAACATAAAAAACAACTAATGAACTTCAAAATGCCGCCAGAAGAGAACCCCACATTTAAATTCATCACAAAATCAACAGATGGCAGCAGCAAATCCAGAACTACCAACACCACTGGATCAAGCTTTAGTCACATAAGAGCCGACGATGTGAATGATGGTTTGTGAAACATGTCCTCAATATAGGTATGTAAGTGAAGCTGACGTGTAATAAATATGACTCATTGATAATTGAATAAAATGTATGCAATTATGGCTATGACTTTTAAATGGATTAATAAAGTTGAGTGCTGAATTTTGATTCCCAGAGGACATAAGGGCTCTCCATACAGTGGCTCTTTGTGAAGTGAAGGCTGAACTACAGAATTTTAAATGGAACCATCACAAAAATTTTAGATATTTTTATAATCCTTAATAAATTAAAACACTTATGTTCAAAAATTCTCTTCTAAAATGAAAACTTGAGAATTTACAGGGTACTGATACTTTCATTTACCCACAAAACAAAACAAACCAAAGATTTGAATACCGTTGACAAGTGTCTGACCTTTGTGTAAACTCAAATGCAATGTAACTAAGTTATTTCTGGACTGTTATGCTGTGGTCTGCTGGAGTTGGATTTTCTGGACGTTTCGTCCACTACTATGGTGGACATCTTCAGTGGTGTGGTCGTGGTCTCCTCAGAGAAGTTCGAGTAGCGTTGACTGAAGTGTTGACTGTCTGAGCTGCAATATTTATAGGCCAAGTGACCTCCGCTGATTGGCCCGGCTGGCGGACAGAGTGAGGGAGGGGGTGGGCTTCGTTACAGATGTTGCTCCCTTCTGATTGGTTCGCTTTGTTTTCTTCTGCTTTATGCCGTTTCTTGTATTGAATGACTGAGTGCCAGTTGCTATTGAGCTTCAAGGTTTCCTCTTTCTTGTTGAAATTATGTGGATGTTTATAAATTTCAATAGCCTCGCGTTGTAGCCGGGCATGGTAGTGCATCATGGATGACAGAATTTTAGTCTCCTGGAACTTAATGTGTTCACCCTCAGCTTCAATGGCATGTTGGGCGACTGCAGACTTATCTGTTTGACCCAAGCGGCAGTTTCGTTTATGTTCGGCGAGTCTGGTGTTGATGCTGCGCTGTGTCATTCCAATGTAGACACAGCACAGCATCAACACCAGCTGAGGGTGAACACATTAAGTTCCAGGAGACTAACATTCTGTCATCCATGATGCACTACCATGCCCGACTACAACGCGAGGCTATTGAAATTTATAAACATCCACATAATTTCAATAAGAAAGAGGAAACCTTGAAGCTCAATAGCAACTGGCACTCAGTCATTCAATACAAGAAACGGCATAAAACAGAAGAAAACAAAGCGAACCAATCAGAAGGGAGCAACATCTGTAACGAAGCCCGCCCCCTCCCTCACTCCGTCTGCCAGCCAGGCCAATCAGCGGAGGTCATTCGGCCTATAAATATTGCAGCTCAGACAGTCAACACTTCAGCCAACGCTACTCGAACTTCTCTGAGGAGACCACGACCACGCCACTGAAGATGTGCACCATAGTAGTGGACGGAATGTCTGGAAAATCCAACTCCAGCAGACCACGGCAAAACAGCCTGGAAATAACTCTTAGTTATATTGACTCCGGCCATGAAAGCCTATGCTCTCAATGCAATGTACTATCAATTCTAAACTTTTCATTTTGAAAGAAAAAAAAGTTGAAAACAAAAGATTATTCATTTATAATGAACTATCCAATTATCACACTCCTCAAGCCATTTGGGGCCCACTGGAACACTACCCCTTAGGCTATGTGGAGAGCCTCTCCTCCCATGAGAATCCAAAAATTCAATACTTAACTTCATTGATCTATTTAAAAGAATTGGACTCATCCTTTTTGTTCAGCAAGTATGTACACTAGAAGTAGATGAAGTTTACAACATATTGTAGTGGTCCCAGGCGCAAGATGTTCAATTGAGATATACATAACATATAATAGAATGCATGGCAAAATCTACTTCATGTTTGATATATATATATACACAAAATAAGACCATACAGCAGACTGTACTACGTTTCACAAGCTGGTCGCTTTGAAATTCTGTTCTTTTGCTGGGTAAAGATAAAGCAAAAAACTTCTCATTTGAGAAAAAATATTGCAAAAGTTCAAAATAAGAAATATCCTGGAAATTATATCGAAATTTAACTGTATTGGAACACCACAGTGAAGCGAAATAATTATTAAATTATAGACGAGTTATTACACATCAGCTTCACTTACGTACCTAATTTGAGGACATGTTTCGCGAACCATTGCTCGCATCGGCGGCTCTTATGCAACTAAAGCTTGATCCAGTGGTGTGGGTAGTTCTGGAGTTGCTGCTGCCATCTGTTGATTTTGTTATGAATTTAAATGTGGGGTGATCTTCTGGCGGGATTTCAAAATTCATTAGTTGGTTTTTATGTTTTTCTATGTATATTCTCTCCCATATGACGAGTTCACTATGTTTTTGTACGTATTTTAGTAATTTGGTGCTATCTTCAATTTCATGATTTTCAGACCAGAAATAAACTACTATTGCAGACTATCAATATTTTTGTATCTTAAGTGCCTGAAGTGTTCGTTCTTTTTTTCTAGTGCCTATGTTTCTTTTTGTCCTTCCCTATGTAAATTTTTTTCAGTTTTTACACTTAATCTGGTAAATACCTGACTTTTCTTCTGGTTTTATCTTATTGGTATTATTACTGTTTAGTAGGTTTTTAATGTTGTAATTGTTTTTTGGTGCCAATATTATATTATATTTCCTGAATATTTTAGGAACCTTTTTGTGGCCCAGGGGTGGTAAGTAAATTTAGCAAATTAATTTCTTTTTTTATTGGTGAGAGCTGTGATCTGTTTTAATCTTTTTTGAAGTTTGAATGATTTTAGTGTTTTTATCTACAAGTTTTTTATCTAAAAAACTAAAAATCATTCAAACTTCAAAAAAGATTAAAACAGATCACAGCTCTCACCAATAAAACAAGAAATTACATTTGCTAAATTTACTTACCATCCCTGAGCCACAAAAGTTCCAAAAAATATTCAAGAAATACAATATAACAGTGGCACCAAAAAACAATTACAACTTTACAAACCTACTTAACAGTAATAATACTGATAAGATAAAACCAGAAGAAAAGTCAGGCATTTACAAGATTAAGTGTAACGACTGTGAAAAAATATACATAGGGAGGACAAAAAGAAACATAGGCACTAGAAAGAAAGAACACTTCAGGCACTTAAGATACAAAAATATTGATAAGTCCACAATAGCAGCTCATTTCTGGTCTGAAAATCATGAAATTGAAGATAGCACAAAATTACTAAAATACGTACAAAAACATAGTGAACTCGTCATATGGGAGAAAATATACATAGAAAAACATAAAAACCAACTAATAAACTTCGAAATCCTGCCAGAAGACAACCCCACATTTGAATTCATCACAAAATCAACAGATGGCAGCAGCAAATTCAGAACTACCCACACCACTGGATCAAGCTTTAGCCGCATTAGAGCCGATGATGCGAACAATGGTTCGCGAAACATGTCCTCAAATTAGGTATGTAAGTGAAGCTGATGTGTAATAAATATGACTCATCTATAATTTAATAATCCTAGAAATTTTTCACTCCACAAAAATGTATTTGACATAATCTGTGTGCTTTAATGAGATCTAAATTTTAATGTAGTAATATTTTGTCTATCTCTTACAGTTTACTAGTTACACAAAGGTCATCCACAATGTACAAGACTTCTGGGGACATTCCTAGTAAATTCAAGATATTGTCGCAAACCCATTATTTACGATAGCCCGGCACGGAGCGATAAGGGACAGATGGTGCCGGGCGGAGATAAACAGCTTGTCTAAGCCGATAAACATAGCGCAGAGATAAAAGGCATGCTCAAACAGATAATGTTAGAAGTCTGGAATGTTCGTGTTTCGTCTAGTGACAGAACATTTGATTTCTTGTTTGTTACAGAACAATCTGGAATCATGAGTGGTCGGGTATAAAAAGCCGTGGCTAGTTTATTGGACAGTTGAAAAGACAGTCGTAAACAGTGGAAGTTGAGTAAGCTACTTGTGGTCAACGACCTTGGTAGATGGTAATTGTGTATGTGACGTAATGCCGCTACTGTAATTTCTACGCAAATAAAGAAAGATTTGGAATTTCTGCAACGTGGACTTCTAATTCTATGAGCCCACAGTCACAATATACATTTCATGTGTCATGAAAATATCTTAAACCATTATTAAATTATAGAGGAGTCGTAATTATTACACATCGGCTTCACTTACGTACCTATTTTGAGGACATGTTTTGCAAACCATTGTTTGCATCATCGGCTCTTATACAAAAAATAGGTACGTAAGTGAAGCCAATGTGTAATAAATACGACTCATCTATAAATTAATAATTATTTCGCTTCACTGTGGTGTTCCAATACAGTTAAATCTTGATATCTTAAACCATATTGCATTTTAACAAAAATCATTAGACCATTATTGACAAAATAAAAATTTACAAAAAATATTCCACGTAAAGAGTAGTTTGGGGCTGGGAAGATACTGAACCTAAATACCAAGTTGGGTGGTACTTAACTTTTTGTTTTGAGATTATGCTCTTCACAGACACACCAACCTTTTCCTAAACTTCTTTTTTTTGGATATAAACTGTGCACTTCTAGTGAAGTCTTGGTATCTTCCCTATCTTCTATGTAACTGAAGGTAAAGCTTAACAAACAGGTGTAACTGACAGAGTATCCAGATAAAACAAGCAGAGAAACTGGACACCAATGCGCTTATATTTCTAGGATAATAGACACTGCATCTGGTCAACAATATTGGTCTGGGTGGCACTGATCCCAAGGTTGTGGGTTCAAACCTGGCCCAGACTGACAACTTTTAAGTGTTCTTAAAAGCAACAGCCTCATGTCAGTAGATTTACTGTATGTGAAAGAACTCTTGGTGGACAAAATTCAGCACACCAACAGCCCTGATATCATCCTAGCAATTGACAGTACATTAAACCAAATATTTATTTATTTTGGTCAACAAAGTTACTTGGTGAATTGTAGGTCTATGCAGTGGACATTCCCAAAAAACATTGAATTTTGTATAAAGTCCTTAAAAGTATGAAGCAATGATACTAATGTAGAACTGCTGAAATATATTATATACATATATAACCTCGAGGGTATCTACCAAGGCAATCCACACAAAGTGAAGACTGCCCCGCTCTGACGACCAGGGAGTTACCCCGAGCTGTCCCAACAACGGCATCCGGCACCTCCGTGCGGCTTTCCATAGCCTAAGACCTAGAGACTAACAAGCCCCCCATCTGGTCCTGTGCACACAAGACGGGATGGAAGTGGATACACCACTCACGCACGCGAACCCCAAAGGGGAATGCTACCGATTAACCTCTGTACGGCCACCTGGTGACCTAGCACACCTACTAGCTATGCAGGCTAGTATGCAGGAATATAAGGCTTCCCTCCACCTCTTCCAGAGACGTACCCGATCTCCCACGGGTATTGGGAACCACTGCCCCCTCGAGTCCAACCCAATCCGAACAACTCCCATTCAGGGAGGGGCTCGAATGTTCGGCCCGAGGTTCCTCTAGTAATGTCAGAGGTACTACGAGTGTTAGGGGTCTGCAGCACCTGCACCATGGCAGCTAAGGGGGACAGATCCCCTCCCCTATGGAGATATTATATACAATACAAATGCAGTAAATATGTAAAATATATAAAAAGAATCGCTTGCTAATGTGTTCCATATGGAGTAATGTCAGAGTGATATGGCATGAGACAGTCAAAATGTCCATGATTTACCATTAAAGGCAACACTATGGAGCTTGTGCAGGAACAAGTCAGCTCACCCCTTGCTGCATGACATGACATGGGGACAGCTATACTGAAATGAGTTTCTGGATTGGATCATTAGAGGTGATGAAACACAGTCTGCACACAATAGCTCAGATATGAAGGACTCAAAGCAGGCAGTTTAATGTTCTGTGATGGTTCGAAGTTCTCGTTGAATATCTAAACAAGGTGAGACAGTAAATGCCGAGTGCTAATGCGAACATTGCAATAGGCCATTCAGAACAAGCAGCATCATAAGTTTATTGGCAATGTCTTGCTTGGCCACATACAGCTCGACACACAACAGAGCTTCTATAAACATTAGGTTGGGAGCCATCTGATCATCCACCCTACAGTATTGTGACTTTGTGGGTTCGTGAAATGAAAAGTCCAATTGCACCACTCAAAAATGTTTTTTACTTCCACCGACTTACAGTTAAACTCTTGCCAATTACACAGAATTACGTAATGCACACAATTACGATTCACCAGTTCGTCCATTACAATTTCACTTGCACTCGTAATTACATACAATCCTCCGATGCACTCACACAGTCTTCTCGTCGTACACTAGCACGTCAAGCACTGACTAACTCTCCTGCAGCCCGATGTGTTGATTATATAGGGTCAGCTGGCCATCTAGAAGTTTCCAGATTAGACGAAACAACCCGCACGTTCGAGAACCTAGGGGGAGGGTAAAGAGATGGCTCAGTGGCCGCAGACCCTCTCCTAATCATTACTCCAGTTAGTGACAGGAGACAAATGAGTGGGTGTGGCGTGGCCTCTGGTCCCTTCTCAGCTGTCGTTTGTTGTGCTTCCCGATAATTGGGTGACAGTATGGATTTTGCTCCTAGTGATTTCCATCTGTTCCAGAACCTCAACAAATTCATTTTTCAACTGGAGTTGGTGTTTCCTGACTGACAAGAGATGATTATCATTTATCACACAATGGTTCCAATCACAGGTGTGCAGACACAGGGATACAAAAGTTGGACCGACGTATGACAAATGTCCAAGTTCCAACGAGAAATATATTAAAAAATAGCTCAACACTTCCTGTATCTATTCCAAAAATTCTTTCAATTAAATTATGTTTCATTTCTATTTACAGGGAAACTTAAGTTTACGGATGTTTCTATGCAGCTAGTGCAATTTATGTAAATGTTTTCAGTCAACATACATCAGTATCCAAATGAATGACATGTAGCCATTGTGTGCATGCTTCTCCTGGGACAAACTGTACAAGTAAACAATTTACATACTTAAATTTAAAGGGAGTCGATTAATGACACTAAACATTTTTAAATTTTCCTGGAACATGTTTCAGAGACTTTGCCTCCATTGTCAATTGGACATTGACTGGTTCTCAGTGGTGTAGCTGGTGATATTTTGTCATAGGTCTCCTCTGCTGGTGGTTCATGGAACCTGCTGAGCAAATCTTTCTGGAGGATGTCAAAATTGATTACTTTGTTCCTATTTTTTTGAAATGAAGATTTCTTCCCATGTGGACAGTTCTTGTTTTCCTGATGTATGTTTTAGTAGTTTTGCTTCTGCATTTATGTTCCCAAAATGCGTGGCAACTGCTGATTTTTCTAATTGTTTATATTTTATGGTCCTAAAGTGTTCCTTTGCTCTTGTTTCTAAATTTCTTTTGGTTTTTCCAATATAAATTTGACTACAGTCACAACATTCAATTTTATATATACCAAATTTTTTGTTAGATGAAATGGCATCTTTGATGTTTGAGCAAATCAGGTTTTAAAAGGAGTAATGGTTGACTGGTGCTAGTTGAATGTTTTGTTTTTTGAAGACTTTTTAATTTATCAAAGGCCCATGGATGGTAAGTGAATTTTTTGAAGATATTAGTTTCTGTAGTTGAGAGGGTTGTGGTTTCCTTTAGTAGCTTCTTTTTTGCTAAGTTCACTTATTTGTATACTAATGATTTGGGAAAGTCATTTTTTGTGCTGTTTCAATAATTCTTTTGTATTCTTCTGCTGTGAGAGGGATGTTGACCAGTCTGTGTGCTAAACTATTGAAGATTGCCTGTGTGTGGGATCTTGGGTTGTAGCCATTAGCTTTTATGTAGTTGTCTGTCTGTGTTGGTTTTCTGTAAATGCCAAAGTTTATTCTGTTTTTATTTCTCATTATTTTTAGATCCAAAAATGGTAAATACTGATATTTTTCTATTTCTACAGTGAACTTGATGCCTTTTTTCCTTGGAAATTTAAAAGTTTTAGTGTGTCACTGATGTGTTTCTTTGGTATTATTGCAAAGATGTCATCTACATATCGTTGCCAGAGTTTGAATGTTCAAGGGAAACCTTATCATTTGCCAGAGTTTGAACATCCAAGGGAAACCTTTGGTGATCCTTATTTCTAATGCACTCATGTACAGATCGGCCAGGAAGGGTGATAGGGGGTTGCCCATTGCTAACCTTTAAGTTTGGTGGAAATATTTTGTTTGAAACTGGCAGAAATTTTGTTCTATGCATAATTTGGTTAGTTCGATGTAATCTGAAATTTCAGGTGATGACATTCCAAGTGATTTGAGCCATTTGTTTTTCAACGATGAGAGTTGTTTTACAGGTATGCTGGGAAACAGTGATTTAACATCAAATGAGACTAGGGTGTCCTCTTATAGTTTACTATCCTTAATGTGTTCTATAAGTTCATAGGTGTTTTTGATGCTTAGGCTATCGAATTTTGGAAATGAGTTGAACTTTTTTATTAGCCACTTTGGAAGTTTGTATGTTGGTGAATTTATACTGCTAACTATAGGTCTCATTGTTATGAATGGTTTGTGTATTTTGGGTAAGCCATAAAGTCTAGGTAAGGTAAAAGTAAGTGTTTAGTGTCATTAATCAACTCCCTTTAAATTTAATATATTACAATAATGTTTTCAACACTTCCAAGAAAGGAATTGTAATTTACATACTCTTAAGGGGGTTATGTTACACTACTTTTTATGTAATGAGATTACTTGCACAGTTAGAAACAGAAGCCACAAGAAGCATGTTGCTATTCTTGGTTATATGTAGCAATGATAGAGTTCTTTGCCAACTTTAATGCCAAAGAAATGTCAGTAATATAATTTTGAGTTGAACTAGTACTAAATGCTCCACTTATTGCTAGTATTTACCTAGAACGTGTTTCGTTAAGATCTTCCTAACATCAGCTGTTGTCCACTAATAGATGTTGGTTTGAACTCCTTAGAGGCAACAGGTGCATCTCTGTCGGTATCTTTATGAACTTGAAGTTTGAGTTTCTTCGAAATTAAACAATTTTCTTTCATATTTCTCTATGAAGATTTTTCCCCACGTGGTTAATGCAGCTGGACCTTTGACACTTTTTAATAAGTGGATTTCTCATTCTATATCATGATTCTTTTTCCAAAAATGGTATGCTAACGCCGATTTATTTCTTTGTTCCTGATGTTCCTAAAATGCCCTTTAAGCCTAATGTTCAAGTTCCTTTTAGTTTTTCCAATGTAAAAGTTGTCACAGCCTTTGCAGCTTATCTGGTGCACAACTGATTTTGTCTGTGGGTATCTCCTTTGTATTATGTGATTTCAAAAAGTGTTGTACACTAAATTTGTTCTGTGGGGCCAAAGTAATATTGTGCTCTTTGAAGACTTCTTGGAAAAGATGTGTAGCTCAGGGGTGATTTGTAAATTTTCTGTATGAAGTTTCATTGCTGATTGGGAAAGAGTAGTTACTTGTTTGTATCTTTGTTGTCTTGATTTTATCAAGTTTCTTTTTGACCAATTCAGCACTGAATCCATTGTATTCTGCAATGTGAATGATATCATTGTACTCCTTGATATATTCCATCTTGTTTAAAGTAACATTAACCAGTCTGTAAGTTAAACTGTTGATAACAGCATGCTTGTGTTGTCTTGGATTATATCCATCTGCTTTTATGAAATTTTCTGTGTGTGTTTCCTTCCTATGTATGCCAAATTCAAGTTTTGTATGTTTTCTGGTAAGTTTTAAATCTAAGAAAGGGATTTCATTGTTTGTGTCTTTCTGTGGAAAATTTTATTGCAGGATTTTGTAAATCAAGTAGTTTTAATGCATCATCTACTTGTTTCTCATTTACTATTGCCCAAATGTCATCCACATATCTATACCAATGTTTGAAAATTAGTGGAAATGCCTTTGTGATCTGGGTTTCCAAAAAGCTCATGAAGAGGTCTGCCAAAAATGGGGACAATGGGTTACCCATTGATAGTCCTGATTTTTGTTTGAAAATGTCAGTAACTTTAATATGCCTTTAATCTTGCTCCTGTCAACTCCTTAAGCAAGATGTTTTTCTCAGGGTAAGCATGTAAGGATAAACACCAGTTACGATGACTGATGGAGGCTATTAATGATCTTAAGTGAGCTGTCGACTGACTATGAATTAAACTGCTTCTGAATCTTATCACTACTGTATAATATATACTAACTTCTGACATATAAAAGCTTTTCACTGTTTTCATAATAAAATCAAGAAGTGTGTGTTGTGATACTAAAGGTTCCCTGGCAGTTACTGCCACATCAAGAAAACTAGAACACATTCTTTAAGCACTGTCACTGCTGACAACTGATCACACTGTAGGACTAAAAAACATTAAGGGACAGATACAAATTTTAGAAATACCCATTATTTTATTAACTTAAGTTCCATCTGCTATGTTCTTATGTGATACAATGCCATTATGTTTCTCAAATGTGAAGGGTTCTGGACTGCGATGAATAAGATATGTTTGTGTGCTCAGCATTGCCACCTCATTATCTCCACTCTAATTTCCCTCTCACACAATGCTCTAGAGCATGCAAGTTTCCTTGGTGCTAGTCGTAAGGGAACCTAAACTGAATTTTCCAAACTTTTATAATAATGCTGTTATTAAAATCATGATTGCAAAAAGCATATTTGCATTTTTTTTAAATGCTATAGTTATAGTTTATGAATTACCTACTTTTCTAATCCAATGGAACTGCTAGTGGCTCATCCAAATAACTGAGTGTCACCTACGTCAAGAGACAATTCATCATTGTCACTGTTTTCATCATACTGCAACTTTGTGGGTTCATACAATTAAAAGTCCAAGTTGCAGAAATCCAAACGTTCTTTATTTGCGTAGAGATACACTTCATACACCAGCAGTATTTACACAATTACAATCTTCCAGTTTGCCTGCCGCAGGTTCACACTGTACTCACTATCTCAGCTCCTTGCCGACAACTGAAACTCGTCCAATGCATCCTTATATACACCAATTGCAGTATCTAGAAGTTTCCCGACTATTAACGAAGCATCACGGTCTTTCGAGGCAGGAGAAGTGGAAAGAAACCGTCCAGTGACTTCTGGTTACTTCACTCCCCACCTCACCTCTCCTCAGCACGTCATTAGCACTGCCCATTAGCGTAGGCACGTGGCTTAATGCTATCCATCTCCCTCACTCCCTGCTTGTCTCTCTCTCTCTCTCTCTCTCTCTCTCTCGCCACGTAATAGGCGCCTTGCGACAATATGATGAAAAGTTCACCATGATAAGACTCCAAAATCTCCTCACATGCTATTTCTTTCCAAAAGTCATCTTGTTTTTCTACACGTTTCAGATTTCCCAGTCTTGTGTTACCTTGTCAATTTCTACATCATTCAAAATCAGTCAATTAAAAAGTATTTCTGTTTGCAACCCGTTTTATTTTAACCTACACCAACTCAATTGGATTTTGATCCAGCTGAAACACTATGGTTTTTAAACAGAAGAACTGAATAATACTGATTTTAACTTTCATCCCCAATTACCATGCATTCAGAAACATATGTGATGGTTCATGTTCTGCAGATGCAGCATTCTACAGGTTAACAGGAGGTATACTGCTTGCTGTCTCCCGAATTTAACAAACACCTTGGCTAGCTCAAAGTAATTCTTTTAGCACATAATGCCAATAGTTTAAAATTCAGTTCTTAGTAATTATAAATATACATGTAAACATACAAACCAATACTGAAGGTCATTACAGTGCTTATGTCACAATGCATCGTAAAGTCAAACTGTGTAATTAAGTCTATTGACAATAAATATATTTTATTTATTTGTATCATAAAAGTTATTTGAGCTAAAACATGGGGCTTCTACCCTACCTTCCTCATGGATCACATTTTTTACAAAATTTGTATTTTTGTCTTAGCCAAATAGTATTAGAGATGGATTCACTTGGCACTTCATCATACCCTAGTCACAGGAAATGCAATAAAACACTGCAGGACTTTGATTGGTGCTGACCTGGTAGTATTCAAGGAAAAACATCATCCTGTTTGAAAGTCACAGTAATGCCATCTACTCACATGACTTGTTAAATTCCAACAAATCCTTTGGCTTTAAAGTTTTCAGAAATAGAATATCTCAGTTGGTAACATCTACAATATTTGAACATAACTGAATTCCAGGAATACCTTGACCTAATGGTATTCTTCTCTAAACAGCCTTTTCTTTAGCAGACATTGGCTAACAACCTCAATCCCTATCTTGTGTTTCTTCACCTTATGCCTTAATTTTAACATCTGTAAATATTTTGATTTATCATTTGTTTGTTTCAATAGTCCATCTATAATGCCAATATACAAGGGCTGTTCAATAAAGAATGATCACAATTTTTTTTGACAACGTACCTTTATTCAATCTCATAATTTGGATGGTCCTTCTCAAAATAGTCTCCCCTGAATGTGATGTACTTGTTTTAGCGTTTCTGCCAGTCTTCAAAGACATGCCGGAAACCATTTTTTGAGAGATCCTTCAAATTTGCCTCCATAGCCTTCACCACTGCTTCTGATGATGGATAATGCCTCCCACAAAGGCATTTCTTCAAGTTAGGGAATAGAAAAAAGTCACATGGGGCTAAATTCGGACTATAGGGAGGGTGAGGGATGCACTTCACTTTGATATTTGCAAGATATTCAGCAACAACATTGGCAATATGTGGCCGTGCATTATCGTGGTGCAGCATCCAGCCTGCTTCATGGAAATGTGATCTTTTGCGCCTGATATGGACTTTCAATGTTTTCAGGACATCCCTGTAGTATTGCTCAGTTACTGATGTGCGTGCAGGTACAACATGCTGATAAACCATTCCATGAATATCAAAGAATGAGATGACCGTAAGATTCCCAGCAGAAGCAACCACTTGCTTTTTGGGGGGTTGGTGATGGAGATTTCCATACTGAGCTTTGCTGTTTGCTCTTAGGATCAAAATGATGTAGCCAAGTTTCATCAGCAGTGATTACGTTTGAAAGAAACTCCCATTCTTCCTCTAACATCAACTTTAACTGCATGTTACCTCCATTGCAGCGGTAGGCTATACTGAACATGTCTCAACTTCCCTGGTTCTCACAGGCGGGAACCAGGAGCACCAACAATGAAACTACTACAGCGTGTTTCACATAAAGCTAACAGAATATTGTGACTTTGTGGGTTCGTGAAATGAAAAGTCCAATTGCACCACTCAAAAATGTTCTTTATTTCCACCGACTTACAGTTAAACACATGTCAATTACACAGAATTACGTAATGCACACAATTACAATTCACCAGTTTGCACGTACACAGTCTTCTCGTCCGTTCGCTAGCTCGTCAAGCACTGACTGATTCCAGCCCGACGTGTTGCTTATATAGGGTCACCTGGCCAATCCAGAATGTTCTGGATTAGATGAAACAACCCGCACGTTCAAGGACCTAAGGGGAGGGTAAAGAGATGGCTCAGTGGCCTGCAATCCCTCTCCTGATCATCCCTTCAGTTAGTGACTTAAATTAATGGGTGGCTGTGTCCGAATGCCTCCGTCTCCTGCTGCCGCTGCCAGCCGGGTCTACAGGGAGTTCCGACGTTTGGGTGACACTGCTCCCTCCTCAAAGCTGGTCGTCCCGAACAGCACCATCGTAGCGTGCCAGGCGATCCAGGTGTACCACCAACATCTTCCCTCGGGGAACCTTCTGGATGAGGTAGACCATGTCGTTAATCCTCTTCACCCCCCGGTACGGCCCTTGCCATGGCTGCTAAAGCTTCGGGCAGCGTCCCTTGGTCTGGGTAGGACGGTACAACCAGACCAGGTCACCTTGCTGGAACCCTTGGCTGTCGGCTTGCCTGTCATACCCGGTCTTCATGCGGTCGCTCGCCTTCTGGATGTTTTGGCGAGCCATCTCGTGCATGTCGTGGAGATGGTCCACCAAGTTCTCCACATACTCGGACGCTGGCTGTTTCGCTTCCGGAGGGCTTCCAAAAGCCAGGTCACAAGGGAGGCGTAACTCTCGGCCGAACATTAAGCTGGCTGGTGTCATCCCAGTTGTGTCGTGTGTAGACGAGCGGTAGGACAGCAAGAACAGTGGCACCTTGACGTCCCAGTCTCGCTGATGGCTGGCCACGACATTCCTCAGGTGTTCCTCTAAGGTCTTTATGTACCTTTCGACCATGCCATCCGATTGGGGATGTAGAGGCGTAGTGCGAGTCTTGTTCACCCCAAGCCTTTGTAGTGCCTCCTTCATTAGGTTGGACTCAAAGTTGGTACCCTGGTCACTGTGTAGCTCTAACGGCATCCCAAATTGACAGAATACTTGCTCCACGAGGCAGTCTGTGATTGTCTTTGCCTCTTGGTTTGGGATGGCATACACCTCCGGCCACTTGAAGTAGTCCACGAACACCATTAGGTACTTGTTGCCTCGGTCGGAAACTGGGAACGGTCCAGCAATGTCAATGGCGAGCCGTTCGAATGGCGCTCCGGCATTTTACTGCTGCATGCGACCCCTGCTCCTAGTCTGGGGGCCGCGACTCGCCGCACACACGTGACACTGACGGCACCATCTCTCAGCATCTGCTCGGAGTCTCAGCCAGTAGTAGCGCTGCCGTAGTTTGTAATCGTTCGGTTCGCTCCCAGGTGTCCTCCTGAAGTACCGGCATGCACTTCTTCCAAGACTTCCGGTACCTTACTCCGGGGAAGTACCAACTGTTCTCCTTGCGTCTTCCCATCGGGTGATTCCCATACCCGGAACAGCACACCATCTCTGGTCTTCAACGAGTCCCATTGGGCCCAGTACGACTTGTAGGTGGCGCTCCTCGGTGCGATGTCCTCCCAGGTTGGTCTCGTCCCTGCCTCCACTTCCCTCAAGAGTGGCCCCAAGTCTGCGTCCACCAGCTGCTCCCTCCTCAGGCCTGCGCTATCCCAGCCATCCGCAGACACTGCCGTGACTACTCGGACTGCTGCGGCACGCTCCTTCTCCTCCACTCTTGTACACTGGCCACACTCTTCTGGACAGGGTCTTCGGGACATGGCATCAGCGTTACCGTGGCTCTTCCCTCTACGATGTTCCGAGGTGAAGTCGTACTCCTGCAGCCTCTGGACCCAACGTGCTGTCTGGCCTTCCAGGTTCTTAAAGCTCAATAGCCAGGTTAGGGCGGAATGGTCAGTCCTCAGGTGGAATGGCTGACCGTACAGGTACTTGTGGAAGTGCTCCAAGGTCTTTACTACCGCCAGTAGCTCTCGTCGGGTGACGCAGTAGTTCTTCTCTGCCTTGGATAGCGTCTTGCTGTAGTAGGTTATCACCCGCTCATTGCCATGCTGGATCTGCGATAGGACACCTCCAATGCAATGGTCGCTAGCGTCGGTGTCCACAATGAAGGCGCCACCCACTTGTGGGAAACCCAAAATTGGAGCACTGCACAGGGTCTCCTTTAGGTGCTGGAAAGCGTTTTCGGCATCCTCCGTCCACACATAAGGCCGGTGTTCCTCTGTCAGGCGGGTGAGGGGTTTTGCGATGATGGAGAACCCCTTTATGAAGATGCGGTAATAACTGCACAGCCCCAGGAAACTGTGCAACTCTTTCTTATCCTTTGGGCGAAGCCAATCTCTCACAGCCTGTGTCTTCTCTGGGTCTGTGGCCACTCCGGTTGCTGAGACTATGTGGCCTAAGTAGTTCACTTCCTTGCGGAAGAGTTGGCACTTCTTCGCGTTCCGCTTCAAGTTGGTCGCCCGCAGTCTCTGTAGCACCTTACTCAGATTCTGGAGATGGTCTTCAAAAGTCTTACCGACGATGATGTCATCCAGGAGTAGCAGGCAGGCATCGTAAGTCAGTCCTCTCATCAATGACTCCATGAGTCTTTGGAAGGTAGCTGGTGCGTTGCAGAGGCCAAAGGGCATAACCGTGAACTGCCAGAGCCCTTGGCCTGTCGAGAATGCAGTCTTCTCCTTGTCTCTTGGGTCTAGAGCTACCTGCCAGTAGCCCGACTTCAGGTCCAGGGTCGAGAACCACTGTGCACCAGCTAGCGTGTCCAGGGTGTAGTCAATCCGGGGTAAGGGGAAACAGTCCTTCCGCGTGACAGCGTTCAACTTTCTGTAGTCTATGCAGAAGCGCAGCTCGCCATTCTTCTTTGTCACCAAGACTACAGGGGAACACCAAGGGCTGTCAGACTCTTCAATCACTCCCCTGGATCTCATGTCCTCCAGCATATCTCGTACCGCCACTTGCTTTGCCAGCGGAACGCGTCTATGTGGTTGCCGAATAGGCCAGGCATCCCCGGTGTCGATGTGGTGAAGCACTTTGTCCATGCGGCCGTAGTCACTGTCGCCTTGGCTGAAGACGCTCTGGTATTGCCTCAGGAGTTGTTGAACTTTCTCCAGCTGTTCTGCGGTCAGGTGGTCGGCCGCCCTCTCCAGTAGGCCTTCTAGCCGGGGCCCCAGGTGTTGCGTCGGCACCGGCTCCTGCATCTTGTCGATTGCTGTTACGCTCACCACGGGCTCGCACGTTCCCAACTCTGTCCCGGCCTGGACGTCATGATCGGTGTCCGTTGGATTTAGCAGTCTCACTGGCACCTCCTCTCGGCACGGCAGCAATGCCCTGGCTACACACAGTCCGGGTACAGGCGTCTTCTGGTCCAGCATCATGTACCTGCTTCTCTGGCCCTCCAGTCGCGCCGTCACCACAACCTCGCTCCTCGCGGGGACAACCACATCTTCATTCAGGACGACCCTGCAAATTCCAAGGCGCTCTTCTGGTTGATAGAGTATAACCTCTTCTCCGTTGAGCCGCAGGACCTTCTTGCCAACGTCGACCGTAGCCTCGTGGCTCCTGAGGGCATCCAATCCCAGTATCACCTCCTCAGCCACTTTCGCGACGAACACCCACAGACGTACGGTGCTCCTTCCCAATGTCAGCTTCAGCAGGGCCTCCTTCTCCACAGGCAAGGTGTCGCCTGATGCCGTGACAAGCTGGTATGGGCGACTCGGCTTCCTTGTCTGCAAACCCTTCGCCACGTCAGGTGTGATGATGGTCACGGCTGCCCCGGTGTCCACCAGCATGCGGCACGCCTTCCCTCTCACACAGCCGTACGCGACGAGGCTGTCATCCATACGCCGGCTAACGGCGCGCAGTGTCACTCGAGGGGATGGTGATGGCGCCGACGTGCCCCTCTCCTCGACGGCCCTTACTCGTTTTCCGGCTGCTCTTCCTGGTGTGGGCAGTCTATGCAGGTGTCCGGGCTGTCCACACCCCTAACACAGGCCACTAGGTGTTCGCCGGCGTCCCTCGGCTGGTCTTCTGTCTCCGGTGTAGCGGACACTCCTCGTTCTCGACGTCGGGATAGCTGTTACTTTGGCCGCCTCCATCCTTAATGCTGCTGTCAGCCCCTCTTGGATGGTTTTATAATCGCCAAGCATTAGGCGCTGACGAATCTCCGTGTCTTGTACCCCGTCCACGAAGGTGTAGGTAGCTTCCCGGGACACGAACTCTGGTGGGAGGTCGACTAGGGCCTTGCTTGCCAGTTGTTCAACTGCCAGGGCGAACTCCTGCAGCGTCTCCCCTGGCTGCTGTGACCTTGCCTTTAGCTGGCTGCGGTATGCTGCGGCTAAGCAGTGGTTCCCGAAACGATTCTCCAAGGCCTGCCAGATGTCCTTGGGCGCCGCCGCTGTCTGCACCGCGTTTAGGATTTCCGCGGCCCGTCCCTGGAGGCTGGCTATTAACTGTGTGGCCTCCTCCTCCGGTGACCATCTGTTGTGCTTGGCCACTGTATCGAACTGCAGGCGGAAGACCTCGAATGTTGATGCGCCGTCATATTTCGGAGGTTTGACGCGCGCCGATGTTGTGTCGCGTCCCGGTGCGTTGGCCTTCAAATCCTTCAGTCTCCTGCCGATGACGTCCACCATGGCGTTCAGGGACTTGATGCTGCTGTCCTTTCACTCCAGGTTGTTTATGCGGTTCGCGAGGTCTTCGACGTCTTCAACCATGGCGTTCGTCCACTTGGCCCATCCACTTCTGACACCAGTGTGACTTTGTGGGTTCGTGAAATGAAAAGTCCAATTGCACCACTCAAAAATGTTCTTTATTTCCACCAACTTACAGTTAAACACTTGTCAATTACACAGAATTACGTAATGCACACAATTACAATTCACCAGTTCGCACGTACACAGTCTTCTAGTCCGTTCGCTAGCTCGTCAAGCACTGACTGACTCCAGCCCGACGTGTTGCTTATATAGGGTCACCTGGCCAATCTAGAATGTTCTGGATTAGATGAAACAACCCGCACGTTCGAGGACCCAAGGGGAGGGTAAAGAGACGGCTCAGTGGCCCGCAGTCCCTCTCCTAATCATCCCTTCAGTTAGTGACTTAAATTAATGGGTGGGTGTGTTCGAACGCCTCCGTCTCCTGCTGCCGCTGCCAGCCGGATCTATAGGGAGTTCCGACGTTTGGGTGACACTATAATAAGATTGAATTTTATTACGAAAAGTTATGATCGTAAAAAAAGTATGATCATTCCATATTGAACAGCCCTCTTATATTCTTTAGACTATGACACCGCAGAAACCTTTTATTGATTAATCTAAATTCAGCTTTTAAAATTATTTGTAAATTTGACAACATTCATGAAAATATGTGCAATCCTGATATTAGGTACCGCAGTACTATTTTCTTTACCACATATCTACAGTAAGTACAGCAAGTATTGTATCCAAACATTCATTGTGAAAATTTCATCACAAATACATGACTCTAGAATTCCTAAGCCAAAAAAGCCATTTTTAGAAAAATGGCTGTATACAGCAGAATTAAACATTGAAAACTTAAATACTAAACTTGGTTCCAATGTATAAGGACTATGATACAATGAAGCACAAGATTAATATAATTTTGAATCGAACTAATACTCAATGCTCCATTTATTGCTAGTATTTACCTAGAATGTGTTTCGTTAGGATCTTAACATCAGCTGTTGTCAACTAATGGATGTTGGTTTGGTGAACTCCTTGGAGGCGACATGTGCGTCTGTCGGTATCTTGAAGTTTGGGTTTTCTTCAAAGGTAGTGTCGAAATTAAACAATTTTCTTTCATATTTCTTTATGAAGATTTTTTCCCACGTGGTTAATGCAGCTGGACCTTGGACACTTTAATAAGTGGATTTCTCGTTCTATATCATGATTCTCCTTCCAAAAATGGTACGCTACTGACGATTTATCCATTTCTTTTTCTTTTCTACTTCTTTTTCATCAAAGAAAAAGAGATAAATCAGAGGTAGCGTACCATATTTTTGGAAGGAGAATGCTATAGAACAAGTAATCCACTTATTAAAGTGTCCAAGGTCCAGCTTCATAAACCACATGGAAAAAGGTCTTCATAACGATATATGAAAGAAAATTGTTTAATTTCCATTGAAGAAAACCCAAACTTCAAGTTCATCAAGATACCGACAGAGACGCACCTATCACCTCCAAGGAGTTCACCAAACCAATGTCCATTAGTCGACAACAGCTGATGTTAGGAAGATCCTAACGAAACGCGTTCTAGGTAAACACTAGCAATGAGTGAAGCATTGAGTATTAGTTCAACTCAAAATTATACTAAACTTGGTATTTAACTTCAGCATCTTCGATAATGTCATATGAAGACTTAAGAAACATCCCCACCTCAAACTTTCCTTTAGGATGGAAAACATTTGTTTTTTCAAAATTGCCTAATAATTTGATTAAAATGCCTTATTTAAGATATTTATATGACAAATGAAATGTAGATCTTGAATTTTCTGGGAATTACCTCCGAAGTCATATTCATTCAGGATGACTTTAGCGTAACTTGTAAACTGTATGAAATAGACAAAATATTACTACACAAAAGTGTAGATCTCATGAAAATGTAAAATTTATATAAAATTCATTTGTAAATGGACTCAACCATTTCTGATATTTTCCTTGTTATTGGTTTGAATTTTCAAATACTTTTACTTCTCTCAATTAGAAACATGTTATTTGTTTTTTTATCTCTTAGCCATACAAAGAGAATTTAATACCAAAGCTGTTACATAGCGAGCAGTTATATTCTTTAAAGATTTCACGATTGCTTAAAGGCAACTGTGTTCACATATTCCCATGTACCTAAAAGAAAAATACCAATAAAATACGAGGTGCATCCAGAAAGTAAATTCTATTTGGTAATAAAATTAAATTGTGTAAAGATACAGAAAAATTATTTATTACACAAAATTCTACAACTCTTAAATAACTTTTCCGCATAACTGCCGAAGTTTTGCAGGCATTTGTCACAGCAAGGCAAAAGTTTTTGTATACCTTCTTCATAGAAGTTTGCCACCCGTGTCTTCAATCAGTTGGAAACATTTTCTTTCACCTCTTCGTCATTGTTGAAGTGTTGACAGGCAAGGAAAGATTTGAGATGCAAAAACAGATGAAAGTCACTAGCAGCGAGGTCAGGGCTGTATGGATGGTGGTCAAACACGTCTCAGCCAAATCCCTGTGGGATGTTTTTTGTTGCATTTGCAGTGTGGTCATGCATTGTCGTGAAGAAACAACACCTTTTGACATCGCAAATTTGCCGATAAATTTCAATTGGTTTCACTTTCCTAGCATTCAGAAAACAAATCAAAGATCTGATTTCACAAGCGGCAGGATTTTCAATCAACACCGACATTGTAAACAAGCACAACAAAGCGTATGTGGCTGACAGCGATCTCACAATGGCGCATGTTTCTTCTTCTTGATACAGAGCATCTACCATGCATGTGCAGAACTGGATCGCAGTGCTGCAGCGGAGATAAATTGAAACAGAACTTACTTTCTGGATGACCCTTGTAATTTCTGCACATGGATCTGATTGACATGAAGTAAATACAGGCATTGTACAACAGTAGAGAAAGTCATAGGAGTGCAACACATCACATTTTTTAAGGGTTTGTAGCAAATAACTTCTTTAAAGCTACAACCTGGACAGAAACTATTGTCAAGGAACCACATTTTAGAGTTATTTACAGAAAAGCAAAGCACACATGTTTTTAAAAGTACTTGCACATCTGAATTGTTAGTTTTTAAAAGCCACCAATCAGTCATGCGATAAAGCTGCATGTATGTTAGTTCACATAGTCCTTGCCTGTTCCAATTTGCTGCAAAGTTTGGCAGGCCAATCAGCTGGGGGCGGCAATTCAGGGACGAAAACATAATCAGCCTCGCTAGTTAATGCTGTCACCACAGCCAAGTACCTAAACACAACATGACTCACTTAAATCTACCGATAAGACAGCTCCAAATATATCAAGAGGTGTAACCAGCTGTGAATCAATATGGCAGAACAGCTGTGTATAACAAATATGAACCACCCATGTCAGCAGTGAGTGTCCAGTGAGAGACCAGCTGTATATCAACAGTGTGGAAGCATTTTAGATAAAACTTGTGAAAAAACCAGTTGTAATTCAGTAGTATAGATCAGCTGTACTAAATATGTGGTAGAGATGGACTATCTTTCAAGAAAGTAAATGTACACCTTCCGCGGGTCAGTATCACTCAGGCGTTCTGTGATTAGGTGGTATGAAAACTAAATCGGCCATGCTCATAGATGTATAGTGTCGTGGTCGCCATTTTAACCTGTTACTCACTTCGAAGATTTCTAAGGCTATATTAACCGCTTCGCCGATGGCCATTTAAACCCTTCAGCGGCCGGAAACGGATACCCAATAAACAGAACAGGACATTTAAATTGTTAAATGCTGTAAAAATGCATCATAAATACAATTCCGTATCTTCCGTATTTATTAAGTTATTTAAACGAAACAAAAACTGGTTTAAAACTCATTAAAGGCAGTATAAATCTACAGTAACAATAAAGCAGAGACTACATTAATAAATTGTTGAAATTTCACTACTTTGTTTCACTGTAGCAAAAGCCATTCTTTGTGCCGAACGCGCCTAATATGTGAATCATTTTGTTTTGTGTGTATACGAGCCATAGTATGTATGTATAGCTACGCAAGCAACTTCTCAGGTTCAAGTTTAGTTTATTTATGCTATGCCAAGCGATAATATGACGAGAATATGTTGCGTCACACGCTCACACACTGGAATGAAAACTGTCAGCATCTGTTATTACAGTGTTTCTCAACCAAGGTTTCTAGTAGCCTTATGCAGCTGTTTTCGCTCTGTATTTCAGTTATTTATACTCTCTCTGTGTTCAGAATGATTTCTTGTAGCTATCAAGAGCTAAATGTATGGCACATTTGAAATTGTTAAATTTCAATGTTAACCATGGCTTATCCCGGTAATGTAGCAAATAAATTAGCTTGGGTATGATGTGTACAGGCTTCTGATATTACTGTAGAAAATCTGGAAGATTTGTTGTACGATTATGAAGGAGATCTTTAGGACATACGTAGCAGTGACGTGTCCTGGTCTACAGCTGGCATGTTAGCTACTCCATTGTTTGGGGAAATGGCGGGTCAAATATGGGTCATACGGATCAGCTATTACCAGCTATCCCTCTTTACGGAAAACAGTTAAATGGTTAAAAAAAAGTATTTTTATACCACTGGATGTAACTATGCACAGTTGTTCAGTAATTTTCAGAGCTGTAAAAGACATTCATCTACCTGTACTTGCGCGTATAAAGAGCTCGTAACCTAATTGAGTATTATAATACTCAAAGGCCTCTTTATACTAGGGGGTAGCAAAATTCACACATCATCCCTCATACTTGAGAGAAAACACTTTCCTAAAAGTATACCACCCACACCCAAAAAACTTGTAACCATTTCGAAAATGTGTAGTGTGTTGCGAAAAAGAAGTACGCAACGAAACCAATATTATTTGGTGTGAATCTGCAGATGTGCCCTTGGGTGTTTATCCAGGTTTGGAGGTGTACAATTCAAAAAGAAACCTTTAAGAATACGTTTACATTCCTTATTGAACTAATTTAAATTTATTGTAAAACAGCAAGATTAAAATAATTGGCGTTAAATGAGCATTAAATGCATGTATGCGCAGGACGTCTATACACGTCCATATCGGTTTGGGGCACTTTAACTTGGACGTCATATGACGTCCATATCGGTGAAAGGGTTAACCCAGTATAACAAAAGATTGAGTATATATCACAAAGTAATAATTCTCTTGCAGCTGAGCTATTAACTACATGCCATTGGAAAATGTGCAAGAAAATGGAAAACCCCTGGAATTATGATTTTAACAGAACCAATATCTATATTGTATATAACGCAAGCTTCCTTAAGTGCTCACGTAGCTCAATGACAGCATGTGCTGTGATAAATATTACAAGGGTTCATGGTTCGAGTACCATCCTGTGGATGTTTTTTATTCCAGATTTTTAATTTGTTAGATTAAGTAACGAACCAATTTACAACTGTTCTCTTGAAGTAAGCTGTTACTAATGGCATTGGAGAATTAGCAAGAAGACGAATGCCAGGAAGAATGGCAGCTTAATAGAGCCAACATCTTGTTGTATATAACGAACTACAAATGTTATCGCAGCAAGGTGGCAAAATACATGCTGTCACTGAACCGAGGATTCATGGTTCGAAACCTAGTATGTAGTCAATTTTTATTCCAATGTTTTTACTTTGTAAGACACCGTAACGAATGAAATTATACTTTTCCTCTTGCTACTAGGTTAATAACATTTTCGAAAAGAATGCCAGAAGTTTCCAGAAGGTTGAATGATAATTTTAATAGAGCCAACTCCTGAACGCTGTATACCATCCATCTGTTCTAACAAAAAGCTAATATATAAAATAACAAGAAATAGAATAATCCTCATCTTGAGAAAAACAAACTTAGAGCTGCAATATAACTGCATAATCCAGTGGAATATAAGACATAAAACTGAAAAGATTCTGTGTAACCGTAGTTACAAATAGTCATTAGAATTACAAAAAGACTATATCCGAAGATAATGTTGCTTAGGAAACAAAGTAAAAAGCTGTCATTTCTTCATGAAGCCAACGTCATACATTAACAAATGAATTAAATTATGAAACATTTGAGATTTATAGAAAACGTATTTTTGCTAGAATAAACAATGATTTGTGGAAACAAAGAATGAAAAAAAGAAATGAAATCTTGTGATTTAGAACCTGGGATAATTGCCCCCAGCTATGATTACATCATTTAATCTTTCGTGCATGTTTGCAACCAATACAGAAAACCAGTTTGGATTCTGCTGATAATGTTCCCATAGCTCAATCACGTGAGCAACCAAATTTTCTTGAACCCTGCCTGGTCGACATTCTTCCCATGCTTTCACCATGAAGGCCCGTATATGTTCAATGAAATTAAGAAATTTGGAGTTAAAAATTATGCCCACGTATCAGGATTCGAACTTTGAAGCATGGTCTTGCTTATCTCAGCCCACGTTTTGCCTGAGCTATGAGAGCAGTTAAGATAAGCTTGCCTTATATAACACATATATTGGTTCTAATTCCACGTGTTTTCCATTTTCCTGCACATTTTCCAACGCTATGTAGTTAATAGCTCAGCTGCAAGATAATTATTACTTACTTTGTGATAAATACTCAATCTTTTGTTTCACTGGGTTAATATAGCCTTAGAAATCTTTGAAGTGAGTAACAGGTTAAAATGGCAACCACGACACTATACATCTACAAGCATGGCCAATTTAGTTTTCATACCACCTAGACATGGAACACCTGAGTGATACTGACCCGTGGAAAGTGTACATCTACTTTCTTGAAAGATAGTATATCAGCAGCATATAACCACTTCTATGTCAAATTTGGCACCTCCATCAGCAGTGCATGCCAACTGTATCAACTGTATGGAAACTTATCAACAGTGCGGGAACAAGTGCATATTGTGACTTTGATGTTGTAAACAGATGTAATCAGAACACTGTTTGTTGTGGCCACCAACCTCAATAGATTGGGATTGTGTATGTGACGTAATTCTGCTTTTGTGAGAATTGAACAGTGCATTTCTACGGAAATAAAGAAAATTTTGAATCTTTGCAAGTTGGACTTTTAATTCTACGAACCCACAAAGTCATAATTGAGGGATTATTCATATGAACTGTAGGTAAACAGCAGTACATCAAGTGTACATCAACCGCATGGAAACAGATGTAGAGTTCACCACAGCACAGGAAGTCCCAGCGGAATAAGGTGCAAGAGGGGTCCAACTGTTCCGATATCCTCCCAGGTAGTGTTTATGATGGTCAGGTCAGTTCAGTTAAATTCAATTCAGTTACAGCCCATTCAAAACCATTCTGACGCCTTCTTTTGTGAATAAATCTCGGTTTTAGTGTAATGAGTGAATAGGTGCATGTTTTTTTAACGATTCTACTCCTTGTGTAGCATGCACTTTCTGTCAAACACATTCACTGTCCTTGTCCCACTGCATAAGAGTGGTGCAATCCTGTCAGGGACTTTCTTTGAGTTGGCAGACAGTACATCAACCGCATGGAAACAACTGTACAGGGTAATCAAAATGATGGATCCAAATTAATAAATTTATTCTGTGAAATCTGCTGAACATATAATGTACAATATTTAACTTGATGATGCTTTGAATGTTTTGTATTCTTTTAAGTAGAAAACAAATGAATGAAATGTGCAAAGGTAAACTCTCAAATTTATCGAAATTTTACTTTATTGGAACACCACAGTGAAGCAAAACATAATTACAGATGAGTCATTTTTTACACATAAGCTTCACTTATGTACCTATATTGAGGACATGTTTCGCGAAATAGTTTGCATCATCAGCTCTATTGCGACTAAAGCTTGATCCAGTGGTGTGGGTATTTTTGGAGATGCTGCTGCCATCTGTTGGTTTCGTGATAGATCTTTTGTTTTCTACCACTACTGCTATGCATGAGCAGGTTGCAGTTGCAGAAAATGGTGGTGATGGAGAACAAGTCTTTCTTTGTGCTTGATTTCCATGTAAACAACTTTGTAATTGGTTTTCAATGGCATTTCCATACCAGGTATGGAAGAGACCTATCTACTGGAACGGCCATTCGTAAATGGTAAGCAATATTCAGATACAAGATGCATATGTAAGCAAAAAAACAACTGGCCAAACTTCAACTGGAGAAAAGACGGTGGAACATGTACACACGTTTTGTGTGAAGTCCACAGAAGTCAAACCTATAGGGCAGCAAGAGAACTTAAGATCCCACAGAAAATTGTATGGCAGATTCTGAGGAAACATTACACATGAAACCCTACTGCTTACAACTGCTACATGCCTTAAAAGCCACCGATTGTGGTGTTTGAGCGTACTTCTACGCTGATTTTCTTGCATTAATGGAAGAGGATGGGTTCTTTGAAAGGGCAATTTTCAGTGATGAAACTTTTCACCTTTCTGGGAATGTGAGTAGACAACTTAAGGATTTGGGGCACTGCTAATGCCAATAAAGTTGTGCTACACCAACATAATTCTCCCAAAGTGAATGTGTTTGTGCCATTTCCCATGAAAAGATTATGGACCCTTTTTCTTCCTTGAATGTACTGTGACAGGACTTTCTTTTCTTGATATGCTGCAACAATGGATCCTTTCACAGCTTGAAGAGGATAGTGCAGATTTCATTCAAACAGATGGTGCTCCTCCACATTACCATAGCAGTGTTTGGAACCATTTCAATGAGGCATTGGAACAGCCCTGGATAGATCATGCATCTCAGGAGGATCGAAGTCTCATTCATTGGCCACCTCATTCAGACTTGACTTCGTGTGATTTGTTCTTGTGGGATTACATAAGGTTACGTTTACATACCACCACTTCCAAAAACATTGGATGACCTTTGTTCCCACATCACAGGAGCCATTGCAGAGACTGACTGCAACATGCTCACATAGAACATTTGTGATATGATTGTAAAGAACTTTGAGAGTTTACCTTTCTCAGTACCTGTCTCACATCATGATATGTTCATTAGATTTTGCAGAGTAAATTTATGAAATCCGAACCATCATTTTGATTTATCACTCAATGGACCAGCTGTGTAACAATTACCATACCAGCTTTATATAAAGTGCTGGACCAACTGTATTATAAAAGTATGGGGCAAGCTAATGGACATCCTATACATCAAGTAACAGATGAGCTGTCTTCTTGTGGTCTAGCAGTAACATGCTAACCACTGGTTCCATAAGTCATGGAATTACCTGTCCTGCTTTTATGCTGAAGATGCAACGAAACATAGCATTTGCTCCTGAAAATCTGTTTACTAAAAGTAAGTATCTTGAGTCTATCTATGCATAGAACTTCTTTTATTACTTTTTTCATTTTAGCATTCTGTAATACAGCATCTTCAAACTAAGCAACATATTAAAGTTTCACGAGGTTTAGCACAATTTCTATAAATGCTGTCATTAATGAACAAATTTATATGGAGAAACTTTCGTTTGTGCGACGCGAGAATATACTACTGAGTAGCTTCAAGCAACGAAGAGTACAAGGAGGACTTTTCTATGCCACCGATGACGCTTGCCGCAGTTATAAGCGAAACATCTGGGAGAGATGATAAAACCCAGTGGACCACGGCCTTACAGCCCGGAATCTTCTACTGTATCCTTTAAGCTCCTCGCCCCAAACAGTTACTAAAGGGCCTATAGCAAAGCTGCTCCTGATGCCAAAGAAGCATAGCTGCAACCCACCTGGCTCTATAAATCCAACAATTGACAGCGACAATATATCGCTCTTTCTTCTCGGGCAGCCAGCCAGGTGAAACGACGATTAGATATCAACATTTCAGGAGAGTGCATTGCTTCCATCATCAGGATATTTATAAATTGTTATAACCACAAATGTAACACTGGATATAACACCAACATAAACAAAAACAAAACACTAACAAAATTCATATTACTGAACAAAAGACTTTTCAGTAAATTAAATGCCAGGTCAGGAGATGGCATGAGTATAGAAAATTAATTGTATCAAAGAAACATAACTACTTAACTTGATTATCAAGCTGTATTGATCTTTGCTTCTTAATCGACGGATTTCCATTTTTAAGGCCTGTTTCCAAGAGGAGCTGAACTGAAATCCAGCATCACGACTGAGCGTGCTCCTTTCAGAGGTAATCGCCAAAGCCTCCTTAATTCTCTGCTCCCAGTAACTGTTTCATATTGCCAAGATGGTCTCCCAAAAATTGGCTCTATGGTCATTATCACAACAATGCTCTGCCAGTCCAGATTTCTCAGGTTGCATTAAATGAATGCTCCGTTCATGTTCGATTATTCTGGTAAAAGACGATTAGATATCGACGTTTCGGGAGTGTGCATCTCTCCCATCATCAGGATATTTATTAAATGTTATAAACACAAATGAAACACTGGATATAACAACTATAAACAAAGACAAAACACTAACAAAGTTTGCATTACTGAACAAAACTGTTTTCAGTAAATTAAATGCCAGGTCAGGAGATGGCATGAGTATATATCTAATCGTTTTTTCACCTGGCTTGTTGCCCGAGAAGAAAGTGAGCATATTCGTCGCCAGGAAAGCTTCAGGTCTTGTTTAACAATATATCTGTTTATAACAGCAGAATCTTACAGGCTTCATAAAACATGATCTTGAGTTAATTGCAACATTATGACTGCATTATGTAGTCTTTCCTAATGCAACATAAATGTATTTAGCCCACAAATTACCAGGTGGTTTACTGAAGGAATAGCTTTACAGAAAATTGTTGTAATTTATATCTAACAATTAAAAATCTCACGACATTCAGTTGTTGCCAGAGTATAATGTGCATTTTATACTTAAGTTCATCAATGATAGGGTCGTACTAAAAGTCATGAACAACCCATTGCTTAAATTCAAATTTGGGTAGTGTACGAAAAGTGAGTGCAGGATGTTATCTACAGACTTTGCACCACATATGATACCATTAGTTTCTAATCATGTGACCAGCTGTCACTGAATTCCTTGTTAAAGAGAAAATCTAGCACTAAAATGCACCTCAGATTTCAATGCGTCTAAGGAAAGGTCAAACATAAGAACATGAGTATCCAAGTTGAGTCTCACAGTGGTTGCCTTCAAACTGTGAAATGCAACATGAGTTGAACTCATTATGGGCAACATATTCTGCATTGAATTCGCGATTTCCTTGAGCCACTATATCCAAACACTTTGAAGCTTTGTTCATTATGCAACAGACACCTTGCAACAGAATAATGCATGTCCTCGCACTGCTTGTGTCACTGTAGAGAATATGAGGACATTTCCAACTCAGAACTACCATCTTTTCAATTCTGTTAATGAACTGAAATGGAGGATTTTCATAAAGCAATGTGTCAGGGTCTTTGCACAGCTAGAATAGAGTTCTATCATAAGGGCATTTTCAAACTTGCAAAATGATAGTATATATGTAAAGAAACTATATTAAAAAATATATAAATGCTGATATACTTGCTTTATTAAACTTCATAAGTTTTCACGGCTGGTGTCAGTATAATATAAAGTATTATACCGAGCTTGTGGACAGTGGTCTACTGGGCTCCATCTTCCCAGACGTTTTGTCTGCAGCTGCGGCAGACACCTTCACTGGCAGTGCAATCGGAGTGTCCTGGCAGAAGTCTCAACAGTAACTGCTTTTTGCTCTTTGGGTCACATTATATGTACCAGAGGCTGGCCGGAGAGCTGCCTGTGATTGGATCAGGTTGGTAGTGGGCTGGATCTGAGAGTGGGCGGTGCTTCGTCCTGCTGACGTCTGATTGGTGCGGGTGGAATCCTTGGTTTTAGCTTTTGTTAACACTGTTGTCCATATCGAAGGCCTAAAACTAAACAAGATATGGACAACAGCGTTAACAAAAGCTAAAACCAAGGATTCCACCCGCACCAATCAGACGTCAGCAGGACAAAGCACTGCCCACTCTCAGATCCAGCCCACCACCAACCTGATCCAATCACAGGCAGCTCTCCGGCTAGCCTCCGGTACATACACTGCGACCCAAAGAGCAAAAAGCAGTTGCTGTTGAGACTTCTGCCAGGACACTCCAATTGCACTGCCACTGAAGATGTCTGCCACAGCCACAAACGAAACGTCTGGGAAGATGGAGCTCATAGACCACGGCCCACAAGTCCTGTTAATACTTTATATTATACTTGATTTGTCTGAAAAATAAAGATCATGATTTTTTCAAAACTGTTGCATCATGACAATTAGTATGACTCTCTTAAGACCAGGGAAATGAAACATGGTACACAGGAATAGACACCACACAAGCACATAAACCAGAAGCTTTGCTTTAACCCCTCCCTAGCAATCCATAAAATGTAAACTCTTAAGAGGGAAGGAAACATTTAATAAGGTGTTCCTATTTGTCTTACAGCAAAACAAACAGGCCTACCAATTAACTGATGTGGCTTATTTTAAGATTAATATTCGTCTCTTCTCAACAATGTCACACTTACCCACAGTGTCTGCCCATTACTTCCATAATGAATGTACGTTGATGAGAGTAAGCAGTGGAAACAATGGCATCTATTGCTTCAATGATGCGATGAAGTGCAGAATCTGTTCCTATCGTCATGTCAGTGCCACAGAAATCATTATCAATGGAGCCAACCATTCCTGCGATATGTAAGTGGCTGTACTTGGTCTGCTGCTCTTTTGTTATGTCTCCTGTACAAATAATAAACAATAACAATCTTTCTTGCTGTCGGGTCTAAATGAAACATACTTGAAACGGTGTCTCTCAGCCCAGAATATAGATTATTTCAACTTCTTACTACGTAAAGAACCATGGGAAGGTGTGCTGAATTAGCAGGATATTAATAAGGCTGAAACCTTCCGAAGTGGTATAACACTATTTTAACACTGCTTTCCTCTATAAGAGACTGTCCCATAAGCTACCAAATTCTAGGAATTGGATAACAAAAGGAATTATCAAATCGTGCAAGAGAAAAAGGTTTCTTCATGAACTTAATGAAACAGGTACAAACCTCACCTTCAAAGCTTACTTTAAAAAGTACTGTAGTATTTTCAACAAAGTTATTATCAAGGCAAAGAAAAAGAGTAACAGGAATGTTGTTAGAAGGGAGTTAAATACAACTAACTGTCCAAGAAAAATTACGTTATGTCATGATGGAGAACAAGTTTTGAACCATCACAGAATCTCCTATATATTCAATGAGCATTTTGTGAATATAGCCAAAAACTTAGCAAGCTCAATAGGTAGAGCTTCTTTCAACCCACTTAGCAGTATTGCTGCAAATAATATCACCATGTTTCTATATCCAGTCAGTGAAGATGAAATAATAGCAAGAACCCTAAAAAATAAGAACTCATGTGGCATTGACGAAATCCCTGATTCTCTGATCAAGCAATGTAGGTATCCAATATCCCACAAAACCACTTACTACTATTTGCAATGCTTCACTGGAAACAGGAAACTTTCCAAATGTGTTTAAGATAGCTTTAAGTAGGAAAAAACCAATGTGGAAAATTATAAGCCCATTTCCTTATCTGTATTTTCAAAACTCCTGGAGAAAATGATGTACAATAGAATAGTTCCCTTTATAGAAAAGCATAAGATCATATCACAAGCTCAATTTGGCTTCAGAAAGGGAAAATCAATTGATAGTGCAATTTTTTCTGTTATAAAATATATCCTGGAAGCAAAAGACAAAAAAGAACATGTAGCAGGCTTGTTCTTAGATTTAACTAAAGCATTTGATACAGTTGATAATACTATTATTTTAAAGAAGCTAGATGCTTATGGTGTTAAGAGGACTAGCTAATAAATAGTTCGCTTATCTTGAAAATAGGTACCAGATGGTTGAATTAGGTGCTTGTTCAAATCCTGCTGCTATAAAATATGGCGTTCCTCAGGGATCCATTTTGGGACATATCTTATTTCTAATTTATATAAATGATCTTCCATCTTACCTATTACCGATCAACAGTATTCTCTATGCAGAACATACAAACCTTATTTTCAGAAATAATGAGAGATCTCTGCAGGAAGAAATCAATTATACCATTATGGAATTAGAGAAATGGATGACTAATAATAAACTTCATATAAATATAAGTAAGACACTAACTCTTAAATTCAATCAACAATTGGGAGTACCTAATCCTGTGTCTCAATATTTAATACATTGGTAGGTGAGAGCCTGTACACCAAGTTTTGGGGGGATCATTGATACCCAGCCAACTGGACAGAGCATGTCAACTTTCTAGCCAACAAATTAAACCATATATGTTGTGCTGTAAGGCTGCTAGCTAAAACATGCAACTTAGATGTCCTAAAAGCAGTGTGTTGGCTATGTGTACTCAGTATTAAAATATGGAATTCCCTTTTGGGGATCTTCCAACAACTGCATTAAGGTGTTCAAATTACAAAAAAGAATAACATTAATCAAACAAGTGAACCAATGTACTCCAAGTAAACCACTTTTTTCAGATCTATAAATTCTACCCTTACCATGTATTTATATCTTAGAAACAGTTACATTCATACATGAAAATAAAAGCATCATTAAGCTTAACAACGAATATCATTCATACAATACCCTAATAGCAAAATCTATCCATCTCCAACAACATAGATTAACAAAAAGTTTGAATTCAGTTTCCCATAAAGGTGTTAACATGTAAAATAAAATTCCAGAGACCATCCAAGTTCTGCAGATCTAAGCATTTAAAAATAAAGTTAAAAACTTGCTCTTAAAATATATGTTTTACACAGTTGATGAATTCATGAATTCAGTCATTAAAGCAAATGCTGGGTATTTGTATTTTCACCTCGATGCAACTTTGCAAGATTGTGTTATTTCTTAAACCTCTTTTTTTAATACTGTAAATATGATATTTGACTTTGATAAAACCCATATTCTGTATGAATTTTGTTGGTGAATAAAAATCTGAATCTACAAAAGCATCTGACATCAGAGTTAACATCTATAGAGAAGTTATTTCAAATGAATACAATTAATCATAATTATACACAAGAGTATAATTACAGACATGTAAATATATTATAATTCTGCAATACTGTACAGACAGATGGAAATCATTTCTTCCACACTAGCCGTGTGTAGGCTAAGGTTTGAATGAGTAGAGCCAGACTGAAAAATTCAATACTGTAGCCGGGATTTGAACCACAGATCTCCCGCTCTCCATGTGTTTGCTCTAACCATCTGAACTATGGCCAACATGCCGACATGACATTAAATTCTAATTTTCCTAGTAGACCACTAGGGGCTCTCATATGCTATGAGCCATCACCTTTTGTGGCGACTTACTATGCTGTAAGTACTTAAGTCCCAGGCTTCATAGTTAAACCACTGTTATTCAGGTAAATTGATGGAAATAATCATTTCTTCCACACTAGCCATGTGTAGGCTATGCTTGGGTAGGCTTCAGAGGTTGGCTACATTATTACAGGGGCTGATTAGTTTTTCATAGATATTACAGCTCCAAGTCAATGTTTATATGATCGTTTTCAAATTAAATCCTCCTCACATTTTATGGTATTTCTGGTCAGTCCTCACAGATCATTCTTTGTAAGGTCCTTGAGAAAATCCTCCCATTTCTTGAGCTCTATTAATGACATCTCAAACTGAATACCATAGAGCTGTATCTTTAATCATGCACATTTAGAAAAAGGGTCACAGGATGTGAGACTGGGGCTAAAAGACAGTCACAGTAGATAGATGTCAAATTTAGCCAAAAATCACTTCATTTTTTTATGATGTGATGTTATCACTCAGTCTAATAAAGTTAAGGTTGATTCCTTTCTTCAGTTTAGCTAATATTGACGTTGAGCATGAGGGAGAACTGCATGCACATAAATTACTTTATCACCTTCCCTACAAATAGAACAACTTTCTGCCTTTCGCACGGTTTAAACAGAAATTTAACATTGTATACTGCATCACCCCCATTTTGTGCACGCTAAATCAAGCAGGAGTTAAATAGGAAAACAACCAATCTACAGATTCAGAAGTGCCGCTGCTTATGGACATACATAAAACCTGGCTGTTTCCAGAAATTCATGGTAATGGCAGGACACTATCGTGAAGCTTGTAACGGTTTTGATTTAGACTTGTAAAATTGTTTAAATGTTGTAGTGCGTAGGCTTTCACGGCCAGAGTCATTTGGTAGATGATTATTCGGGCTTGTAGGCCGTGGTCTAGTGGTAAATCTTCCAGACATCTTGTTCGAAACTGTCGAACAACCTCAGCGGTGTGGCCGTAACACACTCGTACTCTTGGCTGCAACTGATACAGAGCCTCTCGATTTCATGGGATTTTTATATGCCTTCTGAATGGATGGAGCCATCTTCCGGCTAGTGCACTCCGTGATAGGTTCGGCTGCTGCGTGGGCAGGACTATGGAGGGGGCTGCTTTTATCAAAAGTGGTTGATGCCAATGAGTGGTTGTTTATCGTTACTGCTGTTGGTGACGTACGAGCCTGGATTTGTCTCTGGTCAGGTTTCGTACGTGTGTTCCTTAAAGCTGGATACCAAACTTTATTTAACCCCTTGGTTTCTTCTTTCCTGTTGAAGTTATTCTTATGTTTATAAATTTCTATGGCTTCCCAGCTTAAACGAGCAAAGTAATGGACATCGGAGGACAGAACGGTCGTATCAGCATATTGTAAGATGTGTTTCCGTGGAGCATGTAATGCGTGTTCCACGACTGCAGATTTTTCTGGTTGTCCGAGACGAATCAATATGGACAAGTTAAAATGAATAAGAAAGGAGTGTTAATTCACTAGGTCATGAGATGACGAAACATGTAAGTGATGCGATGTTTTATCACTGGTAGTTTTAAAAATGAGATTATGTAATGTGTGACCTGGACCAGTAAACATTAAGTTTCATTGGTAGTGATGGCAACGAGAGAAGGAAAAATCAATATTTTGGGAGAACGGCTAGGAAACAAGGCATTTTTCAATTGCGTAACGATGAAGAGAACAGATGTGTTTTGGATTGTGGAATGTTGAAGTGAACGAACTAAAATATTAAAAATAGTTCAAACTGATTTTCAGAAAATTGTATCAAAGAAATATTCTTATGTAAAGTGTTGTATAAAAAAATGGCATAAAGTATCGCAATTAAATTACTAATTTGGATGTTTATAAATTAAACAAAATTTATTTATTTCTGAGTTTATTTTAAAAATGATTCTTTCAGTCATGACCACGCCTGAAAAAGGGTTCTCATGTAACAACTGAAGCAGCGCAGGAGCACTTTTTTTTATATACATCAATACATCTGAGTGCCAAATCAGAACCAAGGATTCAGATCAAGAAGAACTGGCAACTCGTGGCTTCGTCACCATTCAGGAAGGCAGCAGACATACCAAAACCCCCACAGCAACGCGTGACAACCACATCTTACACGTACGTAAAGGGAATTCCTGCTACAAGCTACATGAAACAATGAGTTTTTGTTGATCAGCCTTCATACAAATGAAGCATGTATGTTTGCTATGCAAGAAGCAATAGATCATTTCAGTCTGTTTGTACATGTACATTGAAGACTATTCAGTCATCTCACATTTATCATGTCACATTACCGTATTACCTTTATCAGCAAGTTCCTGCAGTAGACTTTTCCATTCTGTCTTAAAAAGATTTGCACCAGTAAGTGAACCGTCTCCACCAATCACAACAAGGTTGCTGATTCCTCGTTCCACCAAGTTCTTTGCTGCCTTTAGACGTCCCCATCGTTCCTTGAAGTCCATACATCGAGCTGAACCAATCACTGTACCACCCTGTACAATGAAATTTAATCTGCATTAAGAAACATGAAGGTGATAGAGATTTAACTGTATTGGAACACCACAGTGAAGCGTAATAATTATCAATTTTTAGATGAGTCTTATTTATTACACATCTGCTTCACGTTCGTACCTATTTTGAGGACATGTTTCGCAAATCATCATTTGCATCTTCGGCTCTTATGCGACTAAAGCTTGATCCAGTGGTGTGGGTAATTCTGGGGTTGCTGCTGCCATCTGTTGTATTAGTGATGAACTTAAATGTGGGATTTTCTTCTGGCGGGATTTCAAAGTTCATTAGTTGGTTTTTATGTTTTTCTATGTATATTCTCTCCCATATGAAGAGTTCACTATATTTTTGTATGTATTTTAGTAATTCTGTGCTATCTTCAATTACATGATTTTCAGACCAGAAATGAGCTGCTATTGCGGACTTATCAATATTTTTGTATCTTAAGTGCCTGAAGTGTTCTTTCTTTCTAGTGCCTATGTTTCTTTTTGTCCTCCCTATGTAAATTTTTTCACAGTCTTTACACTTAATCTTGTAAATGCCTGACTTTTCCTCTGGTTTTATCTTATCAAAGAGAAAGTTTATCGTCAAAAGAAGAAACTAAAGCATAACCATAATCATTGGCAACCAAAACATAACAAAATTTCAGCAAAGAACACATCCCTAGACAATGTAATTAATCTCTCAAAGCAAAATTTTAACACTGAAGAAATAGATGTACTTAACCAAGGCCTAAATACATGTATAACATACTCCAGCAACCCGGATGAATTCATTGCAGATATAGAATTAGCAGTAGAAGGCTTGGAAACCATGGACAAAAATATAATTAGGAAAAAATCATTCTCCTATATTGGAAAACTTAATAAATAAAAAACCAGGAAAACATTTGAAACAAATTAAGATAATTAAATCTTTAAGGAAAAAGGATGTATTCTTCTCAAGGGCTGATAAAGGGAACAAAATAGTAATCTTAGATACAGCTACATACAAGGAAAAAATATTAGAGTTACTAAACAAAAAGAATTCCAAGAAATAGATTCTAATCCACTCAACTGATGCATAAAAGATGTACAAAAAACCATCATTAATAGTAAAATTTTAACAACCGCAGAACAAAAGACTATCAAACCGGACAACCCTACCCTTGCAAGACTATATGGTTTGCCTAAAATACACAAACCCAACATACCCATGAGACCCATTGTAAATGATATAAACACTCCTACTTACCTTCTGGCAAAATGGCTGTCCAAAAAATGTCAGTCCTTTCCACAATTCCATACTCTGAGCATAAAAAACTCTTTAGACCTGCTAGAAAAAATTGAAAATCCTAAACTAAAACCTCATTACACTTTAGTATCCTTTGATGCCCGCTCCCTCTTCCCTAGCATTCCATTAGACAAACTTTTGATTCAACTGAAAAAATGGCTAAATTCTATAAACCTAGATGCCAATGCAATAGAAGAATACTTGGCAATGACTGAAATATGTATACATCAAAATTATTTTGTCTTCGATGGAAAATATTATAAACAAATTTCAGGACTAGCTATGGGAAGCCCGCTATCACCATTTTTGGCCAATCTATACATGAGCTTTTTCGAAACACATAACTAAAGCCATCCCTCATATTTTTAAAACATGGTACAGATACGTAGACGACATCTTTGCAATAGTGCCCTACAAACAAACAGATGATGCTTTGAAACTACTCAACCTGCAAGAACCCAGCATACAATTCACAGTGGAAACTGAAGAGGACTGTACTCTACCTTTTTTAGACCTTAAAATCAAAAAAAGCAATGAAAAACTAGAATTTGGTATCCATAGAAAAGCAACACACACAGATAATTGCATCAAAGCAAATAGTTTCAACCCAATTCCACACAAACATGCAACCATCAACAGTCTCACACACAGATTAGTAAATCTACCCCTCAGCCAGCAAGAATATCAAAACAAATACCATCAAATCTTAAAAACTGCAATTAAAAATGGATATGGAAAAAATCTTGTAGATAAAAAACTAAAATCATTCAAACTTCAAAAGAGATTAAAACAGATCACAGCACTCACACCAATAAAACAAGAAATTACATTTGCTAAATTTACTTACCACCCCTGGGCCACAAAAAAGTTCCAAAAAATATTCAACAAATACAAAAAACAATTACAACATTAAAAACCTACTTAACAGTAATAATACTGATAAGATAAAACCAGAGGAAAAATCAGGCATTTACAAGATTAAGTGTAAAGACTGAAAAAATTTACATAGGGAGGACAAAAAGAAACATAGGCACTAGAAAGAAAGAACACTTCAGGCACTTAAGATACAAAAATATTGATAAGTCCGCAATAGCAGCTCATTTCTGGTCTGAAAATCATGAAATTGAAGATAGCACAGAATTACTAAAATACGTACAAAAACATAGTGAACTCGTCATATGGGAGAGAATATACATAGAAAAACATAAAAACCAACTAATGAACTTTGAAATCCCGCTAGAAGAGAATCCCACATTTCAGTTCATCGCTAAATCAACAGATGGCAGCAGCAACCCCAGAATTACCCACACCACTGGATCAAGCTTTAGTCACATAAGAGCCGAAGATGCAAACAATTTGCGAAACATGTCCTCAAAATAGGTACGAAAGTGAAGCAGATGTGTAATAAATACGACTCTTCTAAAAATTAATAATGAAGGTGATACTTTATTTTAGAATGCCATTTTTTAAAAATAAAATTTGTTTATATTAGACAGCTACTTTCTAATGTTTTGCAAGTTTATGTATAGTTTGCTTTATTTACTGTAACAGTTTTTTAAATATCTACAGATTCAGTCTCCACCCAAAGTGAATTTGATTGACAATATTTCCAAACTATGTTTTTTTGTCAATTTTACTTTGTCATTAACGCAGAGGCGTAACGTAACCAATAGGGTCCACCTGCAAAAATTAAAATCCGGGTCCCCTAAAATATAATGTATAACTGATCAGTAATTGACATTAACCTCAGTAACAGCTATAACAGAGTTAAAGTCACATTCACAATACGCTCAAGGACCTGTTTCCATAAGCTCTCACTTTTCTTTAGTTCTAAATTCATACCTGCATCAACTGTTTTCCTTACGCCACGAATTGAAAACGATGCATGCATTCAAATGTGCATAGCTTTTGGTTACGCACCTCCAATCTCGAACTCCTTCCCTCCAAGCTGACGACGATTTCTGCCCTCCAAGCAGCCAATAAGGTTTACAGTAGTCATTTTTAGAAGAATAACACAACCATTCCCTCCAAATCTTTGTCCTGCCAATGTGAACTTTTCGTAATATTTAATGGAGAAGGACCTGTTTTCCTGCTTAGCATCTTTGGGGAATGGGCCCGCTGGCTGACAAGGACTTTGTCTAACAAGAACTTTTTAGTTTCATTATCTGCATCTAATTGACAATCTGCACGATCATTTGAATAGTCTGTGATACGCCTAATTATACTTATGGTGTTTGCTATTTTGTATTCACTTTCACAATTATTGGTGTTCACTTCAGAAATGCATTCATTTGTGATGCTGGAAATTTCTGTCACTGTTGAGCTAGTACTAATACTAGGAGAAAAAGGATCATTTATTTTCACTAATTTGTTTATTTTTCTAATTCATGCTTCTTTCGTTTTGTGCACCACTTAGATGTTTGTGCTTAACTTTAAAAGGTTTCATTTTACTGAAAGAGTACACAGTTAAATAGAAAAAGTTAAAATTTTAAGCAGTAGAGTCCTCCTGTAGTACCGGCGTGCACTTCCTCCAAGACCTCTGGGACCTTACTTTGTGGCCAGGTCACTATTTGCCACCTCCGTCTTCGCTGTTAGTTCCGCAGCCAGGCTATTTGCTGCTTCTGTTTTCGCAGCAAGGTTGTCATTTGCTGCTTTCATTTCCGAGGTCAGTTCGGCCTTCATTTCCATCATCTTCACCAAAATCTTTTCCAATGCAGCCTCCATGTCGCACTCATGACAGGTTACAAACACCAAAAATTGCACATTATTTCCGTAGAAATACGTTTCGTACACATACACAATACAACATACAAGGTCAACAAACACAGCTGTTTATGCGCACGCGTTCAATTACCGACTGACGCACTCTTTTGCGGGCGGGCTGCCTTTTTATAGATTACTAACATTCCAGAAATTTCTCAAACAAGCGAGACCCGGTTAGAACAAAGGTGAACTCTCAAGAAATCCATCTCCTCCCCCCCCCCCCCCCGTTTTGGCGAGCTTTTATCTACACACTGCACTGCGCATCCCTTTGAATGCCTCGCTGCCTCGATCAACAATGGCCTCGCGACAGTATGCATGATGTTACATGCCAGCTTTAATTTCATGCAAACCATTATTTAAAAAATTAAATATTTTAACAATACCTTCTGTATATATATTTTAGAGTTACTTAAGTATATAAAAATTATGACAAATTTAAGCAAAAACAAAATCATCATTACAGCACTCATAAAGAATCCAGCATAAAATACCCTATGCATAGACTAACACTATACGAAGAAACACCCTATTATATGGGTATAAAAATATATAATAAGTTGCCTCAAAGATTCAAAGAAATAAAGACTTCAAAATTGTTCAATAAAAGTATAAAAGAAATGTTATTAGATAAGACATTACTCCATACAAGAATTAATGGATTTCAACATTATAATTACTCACAATTTGTATTGCATAAATAATACCTTGTATACAATCTACACATTAGAATTAGTTTTCTCTTTTATGTTAACTGTTTTATATATAACCTGACGAGTCACCAGATTACCAGTTTATGCTCACAATGTAATCGTTAGGAGACAAAGATTCTATTCTATTCATGTGCCCCCATTGCTGTCAGAACATGATGGGTCGACATGTGTATGTTAAAGCTTTGTAAATGTGCATTTTAAGTATTGCACGTTTCTACATAAAAATCTGAAACTGCCGACAGTGAAGCAAACTACATATTAAAATAAACTGAACACTTTAGCAACACAAATTCACTATTACTTATCTATTTTTAATATCCTTGAGACTGGTTTCGAAATGAATCTGTTTCATTCTCAGGTTCTTGACTAACCCTTGGCCACTTCCGTAACTTTAATAGCTTGCTATCTTACTGCCACATGCCGGAGCAACACAAACTTATTGACTAAGTCAATAGCTATAGCTTACTATAGCTTGTCATAAAGTGACTATCAAGAATCAGTGCTTGAAAATCAATACCAGTCTCGAGAAATTCTGGTATCACATCATTAACCATAAGACATTCTCACCTTGTGAATGATGGATGACACGGACGACCATGAGGCCTCTACAATGTTCTCTCCACCATCAACCATCCCTTGGTAGCCCTCTTTGATAAAGTAAACCTTACAGCCAAGGTATATCCCCATTCTCACCACAGCTCTGACAGCTGCATTCATACCTGTATATCACAAACGTCAGTATAAGTAAAATCTTAACCTGATATTTGGAGGAATATAGGAATAATCACATCCAAATTATCGAAATTTAACTATATTGGAACACCACAGTGAAGCAAAATAATTATTAAATTATAGATGAGTCATTTATTACACCATCAGCTTCACTTGCGTATCTATATTGAGGACATGTTTCGCAAACCATTGTTCGCATCATCGGCTCTAATGTGACTGAAGCTTGAAGCTTGTGGGTAGTTCTGGAGTTGCTGTTGGCACATGGCAACAGCAACTCCAGAACTACCCACACCACTGGATCAAGCTTCAGTCGCATTAGAGCCGATGATGCAAACAATAGTTCAGGAAACATGTCCTAAATATAGGTATGTAAGTGAAGCTGGTGTAATAAATACGACTCATTTATAATTTAGTAACATCCAAATTAGTTCATAAAACTATTTGTAGTCAGTTTTTCACACTGTGTCACCTACATTTTAATTTTTTCAGGGACTAATTTTGGGAGCTATTGCTTCCATATTCAACTTTAGAAGTCGTACTCATCTGTTGCTGCCTGTGGTCTTCTATGGTGTTGGAACTATGAACTTTTTATGAAACTGTCGACTGGTGGGATTTTAAAGTTTATTAATCAGTCTTTATATTTTCAAATTAAGATGTGCTCTGGTGTCATTAGTTTGCAGTTTGTCACTCCTTTTAGCCCGCCTCGGTAGTGTCTGCCACACATTCAAGAGGTCCTGAGTTCAAATCTCGGCCAGGGTGAGTTACCTGGATAAGGTTTTTCCGGGGTTTTCCCTCATCCTGAAAGACAAATGTTGGGGAACTCTAAGCTCTATGGACCCTGGGCTCATTTGAGCAGCATTTCACCATTTCATTCATTGTCCAATGTGACTTAACGGAGGATGTAAATTACAAAAGAAAACTCCTTTTAAACATTTTGGATTTTGGTCAATGTCATGGTTTTCCTTCCAAAAGCAAAATGCTACTGCTGACTTATCTTCCTGCTTCAATTTGAGGTTTCTAAAATATTTGACTCTGGTTTCTAGGTTTCTTTTAGTCTGAACTATGTAATATTTACCATAATCCTTACAACTTATTTGGTATATTCCAGATCTACTGACTGGGAGGAAATAATCTTTTCGTTTTTAATTTAACATTTTAATAGCGAGTATCTATTAGTGGGTGCCAAGATGACATTTTGTTCCTTAAAGATCTTTTTGAATTTATTAAATGTTTTTGAGTGATATGTGAATGAACTGAATGTGCTGTTGCTTTCTTTTTCTTTAGTGAATGCGATTCTTTACTTAATAATTTTCTTTAGTTTAGCCTTTCTAATTTTCTTAAACACCAGACTTTCGTTGAATCCATTTCCTCACTATGTGTAGTATGGCCTTTTGCTCTTTGAAGTAATTATGTAAAAAAAAAGACTAGTAATTGATAATGTAAATGAGCGTTCACAAAATAGCGATCTCACAATTTCTTCTATCAACTTCATTACAGATAAGTGAAGTTTTTCTTACGAATTATTATATTTGTATAGTCTTTGAAGTATTCTGCCTTATCCATGGGTATGTTGGCTTGTCTGTTTATTATTGCACGTTTATGTATAACTGGGTTACAGCTATTATTTATGTAAATTTCAATCTGTGTTGGCTTCTTGTAAATTCCAAATTTTATTTTTGTGTCATTCCTGATGATATTCAGGTCCAAGAAAGAGAGTTGTCCATTGTGAATTTGATAACTCTTTCCTGCAGATTGAGTAGCTTTAATGCATCATCTAAATGTCTACTTGGAACTATTGCAAAGATATTGATACCAAACCTTAAATATCCATGGGAAGGATATTTTAATTTGGGTTTTGAATGAAACTCCCACATGAATTTGCCAAAAAGGTGGAAGTGGATTGTCCATAGATAACTGATTTTTGCCTGCAGTATTTAGCATTAAAGCTGAAATAGTTTTATTAAATGCATAGGTTTGTTAATGGGATGTATTATTGTGCTTCTACCGTTTCCATTTCTATTTTATTTAACCACTTTTTTAACATTGTAATTTTTCTTTTGCTATGCTTTGAATAATGTGACAACTGAAACTAATCTGTCATTTTTGTCCATGTAATTAATTTTATCTACAACATCTAAAGATGTAATATTTTGAGTCTAACTAATACTCAATGCTCCACTCATTGCTAGTATTTACCTAGAACATGTTTCGTTAGGATCTTCCAAACATCATCAGCTGTTGTCGACTAATGGATGTTGGTTTGGTGAACTCATTGGAGGCGATAGGTGCATCTCTGTTGGTATCTTGATGAACTTGAAGTTTTGGTTTTCTTCAAAGGTAGTGTCGAAATTAAACAATTTTCTTTCATATTTCTTTATGAAGATTTTTTTCCACATGGTTAATACAGGTGGACCTTTGGATTTCTCGTTCTATATCATGATTCTCCTAACAATGGTACACTACCACTGATTTATCTATTTCTTTGTTCCTGATGTTCCTAAAATGCTCTTTAAGCCTAACGTTCAAGTTCCTTTTTGTTTTTCCAATGTAAAAGTTGTCACAGCCCTTGCAGTTTATCCAGTACACACCTGATTTTTGTCTATGGGTATCTCCTTTGTATTAACCACATGGGAAAAAATCTTCATAAAGGAATATGAAAGAAAATTGTTTAATTTCGACACTACCTTTGAAGAAAACCCAAACTTCAAGTTCATCAGGATACCAACAGACACCCCTATCGCCTCCAATGAGTTCACCAAACCAACATCCATTAGTTGACAGCAGCTGATGTTAGATCCTAACAAAACGCGTTCTAGGTAAATACTAGCTATAAATGCAGCATTGAGTATTAGTTCAACTCAAAATGATAATTTTGTGCTTCATTGTATCATAGTCCTTACACAATGGAATCTAAAGAATTGTTTAACTTTGAACTTTAAAACTTTGGGAAGCTATTAAATTTGTTTAGTAAACATTTGGCCAAATTATATGCGGGGGCATTTATGCTACCAGTAATAGACTTCATGGCTTTTCCTTTTTCATGCATTTGCGGTAACCTATATATTACTGCACTGAATCTACCAATAAAACTTTACACAGAATTAAGAGAAAATCCAAAATTACCAAGAATGTATGGTTACACTTACGGCTATTGTGGAAGAACACTTTCCACCAATTAACCTAGCAATGGTCTATCCCCAAAAAATAACATACATAAATATTAAAAGCAGAAGCATTATTAACAGTGAAGTATTCTTCATATTTGAGTTTGATTTATGAGTCACTATGTTTACACTCAAACTTCACTTGTTGTATAATTGAAACGTTTTCAAGATCATTCGATCTCATCCTCAGCTGTTTGGTGACTAAATGAACCTTCCTCTTCTTCCACTACTGCGGAGCACCGATCACTCTGCCATCTGGTGTTAGGGGCACTAAGTTTTAATACTTCATTTAATGCCGGGATTTCAAAATGTATAACTTTATCACAGTTTTTGTTTATGAATATTTTTTCCCAAATATCCAATTCTATGGGTGTACTTAAAGATTTTAACAGTTTAATGTTGTGGCCAATGTTGTGGTTTTCTGTCCAAAAATGGTGTGAAACTGCAGATTTTTCTGCTTGTCTCAACTTAATGTTCCTCTGGTATTCTTTTTGCCTGTTGATTTATGAGTCACTGTTTACACTCAAACTTCACTTACTTGTTGTATAAGTTGAAACAAACAGAAAAATCTGCAGTTTCACCTTGTAGATAATCAAATCATTCAAACTTCAAAAAAGATTAAAACAGATCACAGCTCTTTCACCAATAAAACAGGAAATTAGATTTGCTAAATTTACTTACAACCCCTGGGCCACAAAAAAGTTCCAAAAAATATTCAACAAATACAATATAACATTGGCACCAAAAAACAATTACAACATTAAAACCTACTTAACAGTAATAATACTGATAAGATAAAATCAGAAGAAAAGTCAGGCATTTACAAGATTAAGTGTAAAGACTGAAAAAATTTACATAGGGAGGAAAAAAAGAAACAGACAGTAGGAAGAAAGAACATTTTAGGCACCTAAAATACAAAAATATTGATAAGTCCGCAACAGCAGCTCATTTCTGGTCTGAAAATCATGAAATTGAAGGTAACACCAAATTACTAAAATACAAAAACATAGTGAACTCATCATATGGGAGAGAATACACATAGAAAACTAATTAACTTCGATATCCCACCAGAAGACAACCGCACATTTAAATTCATCACAAAATCAACAGATGGCAGCAGCAACTCCAGAACTACCCACACCACTGGATCAAGCTTTAGTCGCATTAGAGCCAATGATGCGAAAGATGGTTCGCGAAACATGTCCTCAATATAGGTATGTAAGTGAAGCTGATGTGTAATAAATACAACTCCTCTATAATTTAATAATCTTAAAAAGTTAATGAATTCAACAATTTTACATCATGACAATTTGAATCGCTTATTTCAGAAAGTCTCTAAGTCTACTTTTTTTTCTTTTTGAGTTAGAAGCATTTGTGTGTTCCTTTGTAGTCGACCCGTCGTTGAGTGTACGACAGGGTCTTCATATCCAATCAAATAACCACAAAACAGAGCTGATGAATTCTTGTTGATATCAAAAGAGCCCTATGTCCAGGACAGTTTGAACAATGCAATACTGCTAATAATTAGGGAGTAGATATATAGGCACTAAAAATGTGTGAAATAGGCAGGCAAAAAGGCACTAAAATAAGCATTAACAATTTGCTAAGTGAAGACTTAGAAATACACAATTTTAGCAAAATGTATCTTAAACTGCACTATAAATGCACTATAACAAAATGACAATCATCACGACATATGCTGCAACAAATTTGCTAAACATACTATTTTGCAGTTCTCTAGACAAAATAGTTCTACATTTACTCCAAATTTCATAAATCATTATACAGCAAGTTAAAATAACAGATATTGTCGTATAATTAAAATACATATAAATCCACCTCACTAAGCAAGAACCATAATGTGCAGAAAAGTGTGAAGTAATTAACTATGTCAAAAAACAAAAACATGAGTTTGGGGGGCAGGGGGCCTTAAGGGTGAAAATTGAAATATCTGAAACTTTTGTTAGATTTGTTTTAAAATTATACCATTTACGAGGTACATCCACAAAGTAAGTTCTGTTTGGTAATAAAATTAAATTGTGTACAGATACAGAAAAATTATTTATTGCACAAAATTCTACAACTCTTAAACAACTTTTCCACATAACTGCCGAAATTTTGTAGGTATTTGTCATAGCGAGGCACAAGTTGTTCTATACCTTCTTCAAAGAAGTTTGCCGCCTGTGTCTTCAACCAGTTGGAAACATTTTCTTTCAGATCTTTGTCATTGTTGAAGTGTTGACCGCCAAGGAAAGATTTGAGATGCAAAAACAGATGAAAGTCGCTAGGAGTGAGGTCAGGGCTGTACAAGGGGTGGTCAAACACGTCCCAGTCAAATTCCTGTAGGATGTTTTTCGTCGCATTTGCAGTGTGGTCGTACATTGCCGTGAAGAAACACCTTTTGACATCGCAAATTTGCAGATAAATTTCAATTGGTTTCACTTTCCTAGCCCAGAAAACGAATCACAGATCTGATTTCACAAGTGGCAGGATTTTCAATCAACACCGACATTGTAAACAATCACAACAAAGCGTACGTGGCTGACTGCGATCTCACAATGGCGCTCGTTTCTTCTCCTTGATACAGAGCATCTACCGCGCATGTGCAAAACTGATCACAGTGCTGCAGCGGAGATAAATTAAAACAGAACTTATTTTCTGGATGCCCCTTGTATTTTTGTCATCGATCAGGAATGGAATACCAAGTTTCAGCTTTCTAGTTGCAATAGTTTCTGAAGAATCAAAAGTTTGTGTCTAAATTACAGGCGGTTTTCAAGATGTTCCTCATGTTGTAATTTTAAAAATTAATGCTTGAGGTATAGCTTTCTGCGCCCATTTTAACCTATTAATAACCTGTACCTATGTGAAATATTTGTCTTCGCCATATCAACGAAGAGAAAGTATAATCATACCTATTTAACAATTTTTATTTTCCTAAGCATTTTCAGTAAGAAGTAAGCATTATAATCCTTGTCAATACAAATAACAAAAACACAACACATGTAAATGGGTACACTTAATATGCAGTTGTCCTTACAGGCATGTTTAGAATTTCATACAGATTAATAAACTGCATCCCGTGGAACATTTTGAAGTTAGGAAAATGTAGAAAATATTGTCACCCGAACGACAGAACACCCTATAGAGCGGGCAAGCAGGAGACGGTCGGCATTCGCCCCACCCCCTCGTTTGTCTTGTGGCGTCGGCGAGGGGTGGCTGGGAGAAAAAAACATCACTGCGCCATCTCTTTCTGTTCCACCTGTGTTCTCGAACTTATGGGATATTTCATCTAATCTAGAACCTTCCAGATCGGCTAGCTGACCCTATATAAGCAACACGTCGGGCAAGAGGAGCCAGTCAGTCAGTCAGTTCTTGGCGTAAGAATCCAGTGCTAGTATATGACGAGAAGACTGTGTGAGTGCATCGGAGGATTGTACGTAATTACGAGTGTAGTGAAATTGTAACGGACGAACTGGTGAATTGTAATTGTGTGCATTACGTAATTCTGTGTAATTGGCAAGAGTTTAACTGTAAGTCGGTGGAAATAAAGAACATTTTTGAGTGGTGCAATTGGACTTTTCATTTCACGAACCCACAAAGTCACACTGGTGTGAGGAAGCGGGACGATAACATCACCGAACATTACAACCATGGACGCGGCACTGGAAATTTTTTTGGAGAAGATGATGGAAATGAAGGCCGAATTAACAGAGAAGACGGAAGCGGCAAATAACAACCTGGCCACGAAGATGAATGAGTTAACAACAAAAACAGAAGCGGCAGATGACAACCTGGCCGCAGAGTTGAAACAAATGAAGACGGCCAACGACAACATCACCAGGAAGATGGAAGAAATGAAGGCCGAATTAACAGCGAAGACGGAAGAAATGAAGGCCGAATTAACAGCGAAGACGGAAACGGCTAACAACAACTTGGCCACGACAATGACCTCAAAGATGGCCGAACTGACCACGGAAATGAAGGTAGCGAACGAGGTTCTCGCCGCCAAATTTGAAGAACAGTTGGCCGGCGTGAGGGATGACGTGACGGAGCTGGGCAAGCGGATGGGCCAAGTGGACGAGCGCGTCGAGGACCTGGCAGGGAAAGCCGACAGCAGCGTCAAGTCCCTGAACGCCATGGTGGAGGACGTCGTCGGCAGGAGGTTGAAGGATTTGAAGGCCGACGCACCGGGACGCGACACATCGGCGCGCGTCAAACCTCCGAAATATGACGGCGCGTCAACTTTTGAGGTCTTCCGCCGCCAGTTCGACACAGTGGCCAAGCACAACAGATGGTCACCGGAGGAGGAGGCCACACAGTTAACAGCCAGCCTCCAGGGACGGGCCGCGGAAGTCCTAAACGCTGTGCAGACAACGGCGGTGCCCAAGGACATCTGGGAGGCCCTGGAGAATCGCTTCGGGAACCACCGCTTAGCCGCAGCATACCGCAGCCAGCTAAAGGCAAGGTCACAGCAGCCGGGGGAGACGCTGCAGGAGTTCGCCATAGCGATTGAGCAGCTGGCTAGCAAGGCCTTGGTTGACCTGCCACTGGAGTTCGTATCCCGGGAAGCCGCCTACAACTTTGTCGACGGGGTACGGGACACGGAGATTCGTCAGCGCCTAATGCTCGGCGATTATAAAACCATCCACGAGGCGCTGACGGCGGCATTAAGGATGGAGGCGGCCAAAGTAACATCTATCCCGACGTCGAGAACGAGGACTGTCCGCTACGCCGCAGACAGAAGACCAGCTGAGGGACGCCGGCGAACACCTAGTGGCCTGTGTTGGGGGTGTGCACAGCCCGGACACCTGCAGAGAGACTGCCCACACCAGGAAGAGCAGCCGGAAAACGAGTAAGGGCCGTCGAGGAGAGGGGCACGTCGGCGCCATCACCACCATCCCCTCGAGTGACATTGCGCGCCGTCAGCCGGCGTATGGATGACAGCCTCATCGCGGACGGTTGGGTAAGAGGAAAGACGTGCCGCGTGCTGGTGGACACCGGGGCGGCCGTGACCATCATCAGACCTGACGTGGCGAAGGGTTTGCCGACAAGGAAGCCGAGCCGACCATACCAGCTTGTCACGGCATCGGGCGACACCTTGCCTGTGGAGAAGGAGGCCCTGCTGGAGCTGAACTTGGGACGGAGTGCCGTGCGTCTGTGGGTGTTCGTCGCGAAGGTGGCTGAGGAGGTGATTCTGGGACTGGATGCCCTCAGGAGCCATGAGGCGACGGTCGACGTCGGCAAGAAGGTCCTACGGCTTAACGGAGAAGAGGTTATACTCCGTCAACCCGAAGAGCTCCTTGGTATTTGCAGGGTCGTCTTGGACGAAGACGTGGTTGGCCCCGCGAGGAGCGAGGTGGTGGTGACGGCGCGACTGGAGGGCCACAGAACCAGGAACATGATGCCGGAGCAGAAGACGCCTGTACACGGACTGTGTGTAGCCAGGGCATTGCTGCCGTGCCGAGAGGAGGTGCCCGTGAGACTGCTAAATCCAACGGACGCCGATCACGACGTCCAGGCCGGGACGGAGTTGGGAACGTACGAGCCCGTGGTGAGCGTAACAGCTATCGACGAGACACAGGAGCCGGCGCCGAAGCAACACCTGGGGCCCCGGCTAGAAGGCTTAGTGGAGAGGGCGGGCTACCACCTGAACGCAGAACAGCTGGAGAAGGTTCGACAACTGCTAAGACGGTATCAGCGCGTCTTCAGCCAAGGTGATAGTGACTACGGCCGCACGGACAAAGTGCTTCACCGCATCGACACCGGGGACGCCCGGCCTATTCGGCAACCACATAGACGCGTTCCGCTGGCGAAGCAAGGGGCGGTACGAGACATGCTGGAGGACATGAGATCCAGGGGAGTGATTGAAGAGTCTGACAGCCCTTGGTGTTCCCCTGTAGTCTTGGTGACGAAGAACGGCGAGCTGCGCTTCTGCGTAGACTACAGAAAGCTGAACGCTGTCACCCGGAAGGACTGTTTTCCCTTACCTCGGATTGACGACACCCTGGACACGCTAGCTGGTGCACAGTGGTTCTCGACCCTGGACCTGAAGTCGGGCTACTGGCAGGTAGCTCTAGACCCGAGACAAGGAGAAGACCGCATTCTCGACGGGCCAAGGGCTCTGGCAGTTCACGGTTATGCCCTTTGGCCTCTGCAACGCACCAGCTACCTTCCAGCGCCTCATGGAGTCAGTGATGAGAGGGCTGACTTACGATGCCTGCCTGCTATACCTGGACGACATCATCATCGTCGGGAAGACTTTTGAAGATCACCTCGAGAATCTGAGTAAGGTGCTACAGAGACTGCAGGCGACCAACTTGAAGCTGAACGCGAAGAAGTGCCAGCTCTTCCGCAAGGAAGTTAACTACTTGGGCCACATAGTCTCAGCCACCGGAGTGGCCACAGACCCGGAGAAGACACAGGCTGTGAGAGATTGGCCTCGCCCAAAGGATAGGAAAGAGTTGCGCAGTTTCCTGGGGCTGTGCAGTTATTACCGCCGCTTCATAAAGGGATTCTCCAGCATCATCAAACCCCTCACCCACCTGACAGAGGAACACCGGCCTTATGCTTGGACAGAGGACGCCGAAAATGCTTTCCAGCACCTAAAGGAGACCCTGTGCAGTGCTCCAATTTTGGGTTTCCCACAACCGGGTGGCGCCTTCATTGTGGACACCGACGCCACGACAATTGCATTAGAGGTGTCCTATCGCAGATCCAGGACGGCCATGAGCGGGTGATAGCCTACTACAGCAAGACGCTATCCAAGGCAGAGAAGAACTACTGCGTCACCCGACGAGAATTATTGGCGGTAGTAAAGACCTTGGAGTACTTTCACTAGTACCTGTACGGTCAGCCATTCCACCTGAGGACTGACCATTCCGCCCTAACCTGGCTATTGAGCTTTAAGAACCTGGAAGGCCAGACAGCACGTTGGGTCCAGAGGCTGCAGGAGTACGACTTCACCTCGGAACATCATAGAGGGAAGAGCCACGGTAACGCAGAGGCCATGTCCCGAAGACCCTATATAAGCAACACGTCGGGCAAGAGGAGCCAGTCAGTCAGTTAGTCAGTTCTTGGCGTAAGAATGCAGTGCTAGTATACGACGAGAAGACTGAGTGCATCGGAGGATTGTACGTAATTACAAGTGTAGTGAAATTGTAACGGACGAACTGGTGAATCGTAATTGTGTGCATTACATAATTCTGTGTAATTGGCAAGAGTTTAACTGTAAGTCGGTGGAAATAAAGAACATTTTTGAGTGGTGCAATTGGACTTTTCATTTCACGAACCCACAAAGTCACAATATGGAATCTGAGAAATCTGAGGTTAAAATTACGTAATAGCAGCTACGATACAGGTGTAGGGTTATTTAAATAGTCATGGGACGTTTTCAGTAGTGCCGCTAGAAAAAAAATTTATATTATTGAAGTATGTCTATATTAATTTTAAGACAGAAAAAACTAAATTTGGTATTGTAAGTTTTGGGTCAATTTGCATAGATGTCTCTCCTCAATAAACTTATTTTTGAATACCCAATGTGCAATAGTAAGAAATTTCTCTTCCCGGAAAACTTCACGTTGAAACCAACAAATGCAAAAGTTGTCACAAATTACAAGCAGAAAAAAATTGGCTAAAAAGGTAGTTTTAGGTACTAATAAGCAGAACAGGCAACTTAAAAGTCTACGTTTTGGAACATAGGAATAAAATAAGCAAATAGAGCAAAATCCACCCCCTACTAATAAGATGGCAGACCAAGTTGCTTACATAATGCTAGAAGATATTTTAGTGTTCTGGAATACTATCCTTCAATGGCCAGACTTTTGTGAGCCAGTATGCACAAAATTTCAGTGTACTTGTTATACATTCTTTTTCCAAAAAAATGTGCTTACATGAGTTACTTGTGCCTTAGACCTTGTACCGACTAAGTTTTATCTTGATTAAGCAGATTTATTGCATATCTATTAAGTTTCAAATGTGTTATTTCTCACTTATTTCAGAATGGCCCTATGTCCATTACAAATTTTTAGCTTTTATCAGAAAACAGGCACATGTGTAAGCAGAATCTGTCGCAATCCTAGTAATTATCGACATCATTGAAATAGCAATCAAAAAGAAATTAAATTCTTCACAAACAATAAAATAATTGAAAGGGTAGAGCCAGACTGAGCAATGCCATAGCCGGGATCTGAACCATTAATTGTACCTAATAATGGTCTGAACTATAAAGCCCTGGCCTTACTTACAGCATAGTAAGTCGCCATTAAGGTAGTTCTCATGTGTATGAGAACTACTAGTGGTTTACCGGGAAAAATACGAGTCAGTTGGAGAATTTAATGTCATGTTGGCACGTTGGCCATAGTAGCTCAATGGTTAAGAGCGGCTGGACAGAGACCAGAAGATCCGTGGTTCAAATTCCAGCATTAGCATTGAATTTTTCAGTCTGGCTCTACCCTTTCATAGTGCATCCTACACACGGCTAGTGTGAAAGAACCATTAATTTCCATTAATTGTACGTAATAGTGGTTCGAACTATAAAGCCCGGGCCTTAAAGTATTTACAGCATAGTAAGCCGCCATTAAGGTAGTTGTCTCATGTGTTTGAGAACTCCTAGCGGTTCACCAGGAAAAACACGAGTCAGTTGGAGAATTCAATGTCATGTTGGCCATAATAGCTCAATGGTTTAAAGCAGCTGGACAGAGACCAGAAGATCCAGGGTTCAAATCCGGACTATGGCATTGAATTTTTCAGTCTGGCTCTACCCTTTCATAGTGCATCCTACACACGGCTACTGTGAAAGAACTATTAATTTCCAATAAAATAATTGTTTACACTTTTCTCAAAACTATGCCAGCTGGACTTAGGGTCTTTCTGAAATAACTGATTCATTTATCAACTGGGTATCTGGGTGCATCACACGAGCCTGACCTAGTATCCTGTTATTTCTTTTTGTTTCCAAAATTAAATATAAAAAGCATGGAATCACTTTTTTGTCATCAACTGCAATGGAAGATAAACTGATTTCTGATGGCAATCATTGCTTTATGGACTGATTTAAAAGATGTATTCACATTCAAATGTTGAAAAACAAAATGTACAGTGGAATCGCGTATATGACTTACGCATACCTTGAGAGTCCCCTCCGCTGGTGAACACTGCCAGACCTTTTCCTTTATGTGCTCCCCTCTCAATAAACCTTTGATTTTCCATCATTGAGCCAGGTGAAGATGTCTTCTCCATTACCTGCAACATTCAACATAAGTCCACTGCAGCATATGTCTACTCAATCTTAAGTACAAACTATTCTTACCTCTGCTTCATGTTAATCAGCATTAATGTTTATACAAATTAGCATATTGCAATAAGAATATGAAATACAATAGGCTTTAAGCAATAGTCAAATCTTTTAAGAGCTGGTTCCTACATAATATTTTTGAAATTCCACTCTCTGCATGTCCAGGACATGGAAAATAAAAACCTTGCTATTTGAGAAAATTCAAACTCGTAACCAGCAATATCTTGGAAATGATCCACAAAATTTATTTATTTTCAGTTCAGTATAGTGTTAAGAAGAATTCGACAGATTGTATCATATCTACATTTTTTGTGAAATAACATTTTTCCATCTCTTACAGTTAACCAGTTAAACAAAAGTCATCTGGAATAAAGACTTCTGAACTTATTTCCATAATATTCCAACAATGGATCAAAAATATTCGAAAACATTTTAATTAAATTCTGTAGCCACTAAAGAAAAAACGAATTTTTCTAAACATGTTCCCTGCAGGGGGTAGTCTGTGATGGGGGTATTGTCTCGGAAATCATGACACATACTTACAACTTTAGTATCTAAGTAACTTCATTTTTGAGTTATGCTGCTCTCTGTTGGGTTCTATAAACATGTCTGCTAGGCGCTGAGATTCTGAGAAGCTTGTACTTTGCATATTTCCACAGTATGAGGTATGGGATTGTTTTGAGGAAATAAAGTTCATATTAATTTCAAAATTCAAAAAAGAGCTAACAGAAATTTGCTTTCTAAAATAAAAGACTAGTGTCTGCCATCATAGAACCTCAAACAAGGTAAGTCCACATATAATGGTACCATGAAAACCATCCATTTATAAATTCAAAAAAGAAGTGCAAGTATTATTAATTCTAAATTGTTTTTATCATGTATGTGATCAAAAAGGTGAATAAATATCTTATACCAACCACCACTAGTACCATATTTTCCTGTGCAATCAAAATTCGTAATGCACCAACATTTCAAGCCTAAACCTCACAACAGGCATTACAGTAGGTCAATAACAATCTAAATCACCACTGCAAGTCTGCCCTATGTATTCAGAATTTACCTCATGAACAAGACATTAAAGAATTCCTCCATAGTATATGAGGAGCAAGTATTTCAACATTTCTCTAACATTTTCTGTTGATTAGAATTGGCTTATAGTTGCAGGTAGCATGTAAGATTATTATAAATTTTAATTGTAAAGTAATAATAGTTTTTAACCAGTTTTTAGTCTATACAAATCACCTGCATGCCTTGTACTGTGGTCGTGCAGAGCAAGGTTATTTGTGGAGTTACCAAAATTATCTAAGTTAGAGCAACAGAGAATTCCTTAAGTTTTAGATAATGACCTATAGGAATGACAGGGACCAATGCCATAAACAATGTGTACGGCCCTTTTTTTTGTAGTATGAACACTTGATTGCTCTGCGCTGAATTACCCCAGAAGACACTTCTATATTAGTTATAGTTATTGAAACCATGCAGTTTAAGAGGTTGCGAAATTGGCTGTCAAACATCATATTTAAGTCGCAAAATATTCCTAATAGTAGTAGAGAAAATAAAGATATTTGCCTTCTTTCTTCATTTAAACTCTTGTTTTCCAACGTTTCCTTTATTCGCGTTATTTTCACAGACGTTTAGTCTTCGAAATTATATAGTTTATTTTTACACTTTTTTCTTTAAACTTTTTTCTGCCTTAAAAATGTGGTTAGTAAGGGGGCGTAGCCCAAAAATTGACTGTCGGTATTCCTGAATTAAACGTGTTTCACCACAATCACGTGCAATTTCCAAACTGTTTGAAAATGTTAATTTTAAAACCAAAATTCTATGTGACGTCTCCCTTTGTCAAATTACATAAAAATATTTCCGGAAATAAATACTAACATTCATTCAAAATTTAAAGCAAGGCTAAGAAATATAGAAAACGGATTTGAAAAAGGGTAGCTACATATACCTACAGGCTTACTTACAATTTACTTTGCAGACAACAAACGCAGAAACAACCGACTCAACTATTATAGCACCGGCTCAATGCCGACAACGTCCTACAATGACTTTTCAAGGTGACCTGCGGTCGGCGGTGTGTCTTTCCCACAGATTAATACCAGGACCTCACCTCTGTGGTGGGGGTTGTACGACATAGGGCGCTCGTGCGATTTGTTGGTACGAACGCTTCCGTCGGCAATGCAGTGAGCTTCTATTTCGACCAAGCTATGTATGGTACACCCGTTCCCTTCAACCCGTTTACCAGAATGTATTCCTCTGCAGGCACGAGCTTAACCATTTTAATGGTATGCCTCTTATCCCATAGTTTTCTAATTTCGCCAATAGATGTTTAATATTAACACAGTCGAAAGCTTTTGATAGGTCAAGAAAAATCGCTATCACTAACTCCTTTCTATCTAATGCTCTAACAATTACATCATTTCCCTTACTAACTGCATGTATTGTTGATTTCTTTTTCTGAAAGCCGAACTGATTCTGTGATATAACATTAAATTTACTACAGAAGCTCTGGAGCTGTTCTAGGAAAAGTCCTTCGATAATCTTTGAAAGTCCAGAGCAAAGATATATAGGGCGATAATTTTCCATCATTTGTTTGGAGCCTTTCTGTTTATAAATAGGTCTAACTATTGTTTGTTTTAGGTTACTTGGAAAGGTTCCTGAAATAAAACTTACATTTATTATATGTGTAAATATATCCATTATTTCGTATTTGCAGTATTTTATCATTTGGTTTGAATATTTATCTAATCCGTTAGATCTTTTACATTTTAGTGTATTTATTTGTCTAATGACATCAGTTTGTGTAATTTCTCTAATTACCATTGAGTTTCATATGGAACTTTCGTTTGTTTTGTAGTCTCTTGTCTTAATTCCCATATTAGCTATTATATCTATATAATAATCATTAAATTGATTACTAATAATCACTGGGTCTAGTATTATGCAACTGGATTTTATAATTTGGAAGTTTTCTGTCCATTTTGAGGAATTTTCTTTATGTATTGTTTTGATAATGTTCCATATCTCTTTAATTTTATTTTCTGCATTCAAGAGCAAAGTTTTATTATGGTGTTTCTTAGCTTTGTTTATCACTGCATTTAGAGTATTTTTATAGTTTTCTATGTATGTGTTAGGACCGTTCATCTAATTTAAAAGCTTTTAGACTATTTAAGAATTTCATTCTCCTTTTGGATTTTTCTATCCCTTTGGTCGACCAGTTTAAGCTGTTCTGTTTTTTATGAACTACCTTACACAATGGTACTGACTGCTCCAAGCATGCCTTTAAAGTATTCATAAATTGTTCAAATGTTTCATCTATTTTAGTTATTTCAAATATATTACTAAATTTTGCTTGTTTAAGATTAATTCTTAATGCTTCTAGAGTACTTTTATTTACAATTCTTTTAATTTCCTTCAGATTTTTTAATGTTCCATCTTGTATATCTAAGGGCTTACTCTCTATTAATTGTCCAAAGTGGTCACTAAGCCCATTTTTTATTAAAGCTATATTTACATCTTCATCCTTTAAGTTAGTAAAAGCGTGATCAATAACTGTGGACGTATGCAGTGTTATCTAGTTGGTCCTGTTTCTAATAATTTTAGGCTATTTGTTTCAAGTAATTCCACTAATGCCCGTTTTTGCTTAGTTTCTTTTAGCAGATCTATATTTAGATCCCCTACAACAATAATTTTGTTATTTTTTACAATATTATTTAGGCATGTTTCTAATTTATTTAGAAAGTTGTCTTTATCAGCATTTGGTGGACTATAGACCCCTAATATAATTAGTTTTGATTTTTTACAATTTATTTCAATTGCTGATAGTTCACAGCACATTTCCTCACAGTACAGTTTACAATCAATTTTATTAAATTTCACACCCTCCCTTGCATATATTACAACCCCAAAAATGCTTGTAATGAAAGCAGAAGTGGGGTTATACGTCTAAAAACAGGTCGCCTATAGTTGCATTGCCAAAAACACAGCAATAGCAGAAATATGCTAAAACACTATGTATGCATTTTAAACATGACGTAACAATATGGCGTATGGTATTAGAAGGCATATGAGGCGGAGCTAGAGAGGGCTCGCCTAGAGCGACTTTTCTATCATAGGCATGCAGAGCTGCCTAGTCTGGAACGCCCGCCTCGGTTGCGTGTCTCCCTCGCGTTCAAGAGGTCCTGAGTTCGAATCTCGGTTAGGTTGAGTTGGCTGGGTAAGGTTTTCTCCGGGGTTTCCCTTATAATGATAGACGAATGTTAGGTAACTCCGAGCTTCATGGACCCCGGACTCACTTGAGCATCATTTCATTCATCTTCCGAGATTTTTTTCTTTTGTAATTTACGTACTCCAACGTTAAGGGGACACCGAAATGCTGAAAGTGATTTTCTAAACTACTAAAGGTAGAGCCTCAATTTTTTTGTGCAGATATTACTAGTAACTAAAGAAGTGTGTGTACCAGTTTTCATTCGATTATGTAGCTGCATTCTTGATATATGAATAAATGTATACAATTTTATTACCTAAAATCAAAATCTAATCTTCTTTGACAGATAGTGCACGATAAATCTCGTTTTGTTACAATTAAATTCCTTAATACCTCGATAACAATTTAAAGGATCGGATGTCTGAAATTCTGCATAGTTATTTTTTTTAAAAATAGTTTATGTGTCAAGGCTAAAAAAGCTCCAAAAATCAGTGCTTGTTCATAGTAATTATTTTTTAAAAATTAAACTATGACCAATATCAAAATTCCCATAAATCAGTTTGTTGCAAGCTTCTGAAGTGTATTGTGTACAATTTTCAGAGTGCTAGCTGCAATGTAATGTGTAGTGTTTAACGCCCGCTTTTACTACATACGGCACCGCAGGCGGCTGTGCTAGCTGCAATATTGTGGGAGAAGATAGATTTTGAATATGGAAAAATAACACAAAAAACAACTTGAGAAAATGGCTTTAAAAGTTTTGCATGCAGTTTAAATGAAAAATATATAATTTCTCTATATTAGAAAGCTCCAGCGGTGTAACTGACACCTTCTTCCCTCCTAGAGCCTCTTGAGCCTTAGGTTATAGATGTATTTACTGTAATCGTAGTCTATTTTCACATTCTACCGCTAATTAAGAAGCAAAACCAGAGGTGTGTTGCATCTCCAGGTACAGTATTTGTGAAAACAATGCGGGCATGCTAAATCTTTTATCAGTTCTTTCAACTGGCCAAAATCTAAAATAGTATATTTGCTCTCACCTACATGCTCCCTTGGTACATAGGTACTGCATTGCACCTCCAATTTAGAAAGGCTTATGTTTTTCTTTTACAGTGCTAGAGTCTCAGTTACTTCCTAATTTACTTCAACTGAAGTATCTGTCTTCCCCCTTCTGCTCTTATTCATTAATTTACACAAATCGACTCTACTACCCTTTATCTTTGGTATTCTAAAACAGTAAAATAATGCAGTACCATATAAATGAATATAGGTTCCTTAACCTCTTTAATTTCACAATACATAACTGGTCTACGTAGGTTTAATGAAATAAACGTGTGTCCCAACTTACGGTGTAATTTTAGGCACAAATGGACACTTGAGTATAATAAATATAATACAAAGAGGAGAAAGCCTAAAAATAATAACTTTTAACGACAATTATCACTTCTAAAACACTAGAACCACAAAAGAAAACATAAACAAACATTTCGCACCATTACACAGGAAGTAAATCAACGAAACCGCTAAAAACATCCGGAAAAATCACTGCCATCTAGGGAGATTCATATTGTTACCCAATCGGCGAACCTGCAGTCCGCTGCGGGAGGGGATGGCCGGTGGAGGGGGGCGTGTGGCATCGGGACCGCAGCCTCGCCGGTCAGCTGACGCCTGCGGAGGCGTGACAGGGTGGAGAGAGGGGAAACCACGGGGATGGCTGAATATTCGTTTCCCCCTCCTCCTGCCATCGAAAGAACGCGAAGTCTCCGGAATATCCTTCCTCTCCATGGTAAAGAATTCTCTAGAACCTTTTAGCCACCTATAAATAGAAGCACGATGCGACAAGAATGCTGCTTCGTGCTCACCACTCTGCGGCCTGGGAGGCAACCATGAATCGAGTGAACCAATATCAGCATCCTCTCCATGGCACTCGAGGGCGACTCGCGTTTGTGCCCCAAGCGAAAGCCACAGGTTTCGCAGACTATCTAGAGTCTCAATTCGAGCCACGGGAAGACCCACAGGACGATGAGTTCACGGAACTCGTGGAGGAGGCGGTGGAATATCTCTATGAGGACCCCCCTCCATCACGCGATGTGATCCACATCCCGATTGTCACCCCCAGACAGGTGGCAGCCCAAATCCGAAGCCTCTAACCTAATAAATCCCCTAGGCATGACGGTGTCACGACACTCATTCTCCGGAACCTTCCCAAAAGAGCCGTGATTCATTTGATGCAGATTTACAATGCATGCCTTTACCTCCACCACTTTCCAACTTGTTGGAAGGAGGCGAGGGTGGTCTGCATTTTGAAGCCCGGCAAATATCCGCTCTTCCCATCCAGCTACCGCTCCATCAGTCTTCTCCCAATCGCCTCAAAAGTTTTTGAGCGATTGCTCCTGGCCCGCCTGACTCCTCTCTTCGAGAAAAGGCACCTCCTACCGGATCACTACTTCGGTTTCCGTTGGGGCCACTCCACGGCCCTGCAGCTACTGCGACTGGTGGAAAAGGCTGCCCTGGGTTTCCAGGACAACCTCAAAACCGTCGTGGTGCTTCTGCACGTGGACAAGGCCTTCGCCACAACGTGGCTCCAGGGCCTGCTGTACAAGCTCAAGGAAGCACAACTCCCCTCCCCATACCTCACCCTGATCAGTAGTTTCCTCCGGGATCGAACCTTCAGGGTGCGGGTCGAAGTTGAACTCTCCTCCGTCAGATCCATAGCGGCGGGAGTCCCGGAAGGCAGTGAACTGTCGCCGTTACTCTTTCCTGCCTACATGTCTGACTTCCCAACAGAGCCTCGCACTGTTCTGTGTCAATATGCTGACAACGTCCTCATCTTGGCACAGAATAAAAACGTCCGCTACTGCCTCCCTCCTCTGCAACGATCACTACGAGCAATCGGCACGTGGAGTGAAAGGTGGAGGATGGCCATTAGCCCACAGAAGAGCTCTGTCCTTCTGCTGGGGAAGGTCCGCCGCTGGCGCCCGGAAGGAGACCTGCGGTTGAGGCGGAGAAGGATCCCTTGGGTCCGATATGCCAAATACCTGGGTGTTCGACTGGACCGCGGCCTCAACTTCACCCCACATGTCCGTGAAAAAATCAGCCATGGCCATGCAGCGCTCAGGCAGTTGAAGCTCATATTCCGATCAACCATGCCCACTCGCCTGAAACTACGGGTGTATCGTGCGATCATCCCGCCACTGATCCTGTATGCATGCGAGGTCTGTGGATCGCTGGCTTGTACCACCATCCGCAGACTGCAAGCCGTACAGAACAGGGCTCTTAGGATAATCTACGATACCGAACGTATGTTTCCATCACACATCCTACACACCCATTCTGGCATACCTGACATTGAGGACGTTGTGCGAGAACGCTCGCGAACATTGTATGCCAGAATTACACCTCATTCCAACCACCTAGTTAACACACTAGGACAATATGATCACCGTGTCCCCAGAAGGAGAAAGAGCTACCGCCTCCCCAAGGATACCCTTGGGGGTGAGACCAGTCTCTCATTCCTTCAGTACTACTTTCTGTCCCGGCCCCACTAGGGCTGGATTTGACCAGTCGGCTGACCCCCGACAGTCCAGTCACCCTGTGTGGCCCAAACGCGAACCCCAACATAAAAGTTCCCCAACTACCCGACCTCTCGCTCCTGGCTTCGCCACACTGGACGGACTCTACAACGCAGGCCGCCTCTAGCGTGGCGGCATAGGGCACTGGCCTCCTGCGTGGAAGCTTACCCTGCAGCCAGGAACACTAGAATAGGTCGAATCAGGTCCTTCACTATACACAGACATCCAAGCTTTGGAGATAAGACCAATTCTAGAAGACCGCACGGGTAAATCAGCTCAGCGGATAGGTACCGTGGCACTCTGTCCACCGTCCGGGAGCACCCGGACGACTTTTTCTCGCTCATGGCTCAAAAGTTCAGTTCTCAGTTCTCGGGTCTTGGCGAGCAGCCGTAAAGAGCGCAGTGAACGGATTGGAAGATTGCATCCATGTATCAGAGGAGTTTTTGGTCAGCCCTAGAGAGAGTGGTACATAACTGTGAGTGTTGCGTAATAGTGAGTGTGGAGTGGACCCGTGACAGACGAACTGGTGGATTGTAATTGTGTGCGCTGCGTAATTTTATGTAATCGGCAAGTGTTCCAACTGTAATTCCGTGGAAATAGAGAACATTTTGAGTTTGTGCAATTGGACTTTTAATTTCACGAGCCCACAAAGTCACAATATGAAAGCTTGCTAAAATAGGCTACGGTGGCTTAATATTAATACTAATTTAACGCGTTTTTTTGCCGCCTCGGTAGCGTGTTGGTAGCGAGTCTGCCTCACGTTCAAGAGGTCCCGAGTTCGAATCTCGGTCAGGGTGAGTTACCTGGGTAAGGTTTTTTCTAGCGTTTTCCCTTGTCCTGAAAGACGGATTTCAGGTAACTCTAAGCTCTATGAACCCTGGAATCATTTGAGCGTCATTTCACCCATTCCATTCATCGTCCGATATGACTTAACGTTGGAGGACGTAAAATTACAAAAAAGTGCGTATTTTAAAATCAAATCGTTCGTAAGTTCTCTGCATTCAACCATGTAGGCGTGTCCATCCTCAGAGCTCATCCTGTGTACTCGCAGGATTCAACAATATGCTGACCTCCTCCTACGCGTCCGCGTCCACCCACAGAAGAGCCAGGCCATCACCTTCTCTCGAAGACGAATAGCGTATCTTCCACCAATTCATCTAGCTGGTGAGGACGTCCATTGGAAAACTTACGTTAAGTATCTTGGTGTTCTACTCGACATCAAATTGACGTGGAGAGACCACATTACATATGTGACTAATAAAGTTAGCAAAAGAATGGGCATGCTATACCCTCTCTATAACCGACGATCAGTCATGTCTCTGACTACAAAACTGCTCCTGTATAAGCAAGTACTCCGGCCAGCCGTCACATACGCCAGTGAAATATGGGGAGTAGCAGCCAAGTCTCACCTAACCCGCCTTGAAATTCTACAACCCCGATTCCTCCGCATTGCCACAGACTCCCCTTGGTACATCCCCAATCTAGTTATCCGACGTGTCCTACGTATCACCACAATAACAGACTACATCCATACCCTTTCACCTTCCTTCTATCAAAATCTCTCCCACAACTTCAACTCCCTCATCCGCGGTCTAGGTGAGTACGACATCGATCCTGGAGAGCACTACAAATGCCCAAGGCTGCTTCTAGGCACATAAAATAATACATCAGATGGCTTATATACAACTCCAACCTCATCTCCTGCCGCATGTTATCCTTCCTTACAAAACACTCCACTGCCAGTAGAGGGCCTAGCCCTGATCTGGCTTGAGATCGAAGGTCTAGCATTCAGATTTTCAATGTCCAGTCGTGTGTGTGTGGGGGGGGGGCGTGTCATTTAAAGTATGCAGAGGCATTTAACCAGCATGGAGTTTTAAAAATGGCGTTCGAAACAGGTGATGTGTTTGCCCTACGGGCATGAAACTTTCTAAACAAGTAAATTAAATTATGGTGTATATTTTACAACAACAAAACAATCCATTTTTTCACGAAAATGACATAAACAGCACTTCTGTCGCCCCCTTAAGTCATATTAGACGAGGAATTGAATGGGTGAAATGATGCCTAAATGAGCCCAGGGTCCATAAAGCTTAGTACTCAACATTCGTCTTTCAGGATAAGGGAAAACCCCGGAAACACCTTATCTAAGTAACTCACTCTCACCGAGATTCGAACTCGGGACCTCTTGAACGTGAGGCAGACACGCTACCACTACGCTACCAAGGAGGGCATCGTCCGAGATGACTTAACGTCGGAGGGCGTAAATTAAAAAGAAAACACTAGTTCGAAACGCAGAGCACAAGCGTGAGCAACAGAGATTTCTGTTTTTCATGCGCCCAAAATTACTACTGGACATTCGACACTGTAATATGTCTTATGTTTTTAAGTTAATTATACCTGGGGCATTCTTTTGCCAGTTTTGAATATTCAGATAGTTCTTTCAAATATACCACGTATCAGGCTACTGCAACCTTGACGTAAACGTGTGGGTGGGAAAAGAGAGAGACGGCGATAGTGTGCTCTTAATGTGTCCAAGGATAGCGACTTTCTCTTTGAGTAGCGTTGAAGAATTTGAAGTTTGAAATTAATTAAAATGGCTATCTCTACACAAAAAATTGACATAAGTGATGTACTTTGACCAGATCTACATTCATTTGTCCCTTTAAGGTTTTCCGTATAGACAAGAATGTAGAGGACTTTCGTATAAAATTCAAGACATGTATGTATTTCACTTATGTAGTATTTTAATCAAAGTAATTTCAGTGCTTTTTGAGTAACTGAAACTTTTAAAAAAGCTTTCTAACTAAAATGTGTTTAACAGTTGCATTATTTTTTAAAAATATATAGTCGTTGAAATTGTTAAACTTATATATCCGTTCGTAGACCAACGTTCCGAAATCCTGTTATTCTGATCGGACTATATTGACATATATGTGTAATAATGCTCCCACTTATTATTGCCAGATTTCGCTTAAGTCCAACTCTAAAGAGAAACACCACTGTCCTCACGTTTTAAAAGGATTCTTAATAATTAAGATCAGTTTATATATGAAAAGCAATTAAACTTGCGCGTCATCTGTAAGCTCCAACGTGTACCTTGTGTTACACGACACTTCCACTGCGTGTCGCTGTGGTCGTACCTACTGACTAAACACGCGGGCATTTGAACTGCAGGTGATTTGATTTGATTTATTGATTCATCCATTAAAACATGTACATGTTATAGGACACGTCAAATTAAAAACTAAGTACAATGTGTACCGATTATATTTGTTGAATTTCCCTTTAGCATTAAAATACCTTTTTTCACTACCACGCACTTCAATAGTAGTTGGAGCAGGAATTACTTACCAGCCAAAGGTTCAGGTCAGAGATTGTACCGGAAATACATAGTATAGAAGTTCTAAATCTAAGAGAGTGTTTTCCAAAGACTTTAATTCCCAACTTAACGCAATCACCATTTTAATGTAAAATATCGTATTAACTTTCTCGCATGTAGCAAGTCAAGGACAGACAAACGTGTAAGACAATACTCCAAAATCATCGATGATATTCTATAACAATATATACTAGCGTATTAGGGACAGCACACCAAATATTTACAAGTGTGGTTTCCATGTAAATTGCTGCTAATACGAAATTATCATTGAGCCACATAGTGACTGGTACGGAACGTAACTATGACAAATCTCTTTCTGAAATGTTTCCGTTACTACTGATGTATTTTCCATACTCTGCTGACTGGATATGCTAATTTTGTTTGCGAGAATGTTTCTATAAAAAGCAATAATTATATCAAATTTACCTGAAATATTGAGGCTGAATTATTCAATATTTTGGAATGATTTACTCTCTCTTCTTTATTCGAACAGATATCTCTCTTGTAAAGACGTTTTGTGCAATCACATAGTCACCTAACATTCGGAATTGTAAGTTCACAGAAAGAATAACGCTCTCATTGATACAGCGCTCATTTGTGTAACTTAAATGATTTAATGTAATCCGTTTCATAAAGGAAAACTTTCCAACACTTATTTAGTCATACGCTAGTTCGCTTAATATACAACGCAGCGGCTTAACCAGACATTCACCTTTCAGGATAAAAGAAAATCTCCAACGTTAAGGCATATCGGACGAGAAATGAAATGATGTTCAAATGAGTACAGGGTACATAGAGCTTAGATTTAGCAGACATTCATTTTTCAGGTTAGGAGAAAATCTCCAACGTTAAGTCATAAGGATGAAAAATCAAATGATGTTCAAATGAGTACAGGGTACACAGAGCTTAGATTTAGCAGACATTCATTTTTCAGGATAAGAGAAAATCTCAAACGTTAAGTCCTAAGGATGAAAAATCAAATGATGTTCAAATGAGTACAGGGTACAGAGAGCCTAGAGTTACCACATTCATCTTTCAGGATAAGAGAAAATCTCCAACGTTTAGTCATAAGGACGAAAACTGAAATGAACTACCAATGAGTACAGAGTACATAGAGCATAGGGTTACCTGACATTCATCTTTCCGGATGAGGTGAAAACTTTAACGTTAAGTCGTATTCGAAGGTGATTGAAATTATCTTCAAATGAGTCCTAAGAAAATAGAGCTTAAAGGTACCAGCCATGCATGTTTATGAATAAGGGAAAACCTCCAAGGCTAAGTCATATCGGAGGATGAATGAAATTATGCTTTCAATTAGTACAGGCTACGTACGGCTTAGCGTTACCAGATAATCCTCTTTCAGCATAAGGAAAAATCTCGGAAAGCTTTCTACATGTAACTCTCTCTCTGTCTCTCTCTATCTATCTCTGTCTCTCTCTCTGAACGAAACTCCAACTCCAGATGTCTTTAACATTAGGCGGACACGCTGCCACTGAGCTGCAGATCCGGAATAATTTGAGGTTAAGTAATGGTTTAAGTGAGCTGCTATAAGTTGTAAAATGAACTGTTGTCAAGAAGTTTAAGTTCACCGGGAAATAATAATAATAATAATAATAATAATAATAATAATAATAATAATAATAATAATAATAATAATAATAATAATAATGATGATGATGATGATGATGATGATGATGATGATGATGATGATGATGATGATCATGATAATGATAATGATAATGATAATGATAATGATAATGATAATGATAATGATAATGATAATGATAATGATAATGATAATGATAATGATAATGATAATGATAATGATAATGATAATGATAATGATAATGATAATGATAATGATAATGATAATGATAATGATAATGATAATGATAATGATAATGATAATGATAATGATAATGATAATGATAATGATAATGATAATGATAATAATAATAATAATAATAATAATAATAATAATAATAATAATAATAATAATAATAATAATAATAATAATAATAATAATAATAATAATAATAATAATAATAATAATAATAATAATAATAATAATAATAATAATAATAATAATAATAATAATAATAATAATGCATCGGGCATCGTCCCTTGGTCCGGATAGGGCGGTACAACCAGACCAGGTCACCTTGCTGGAACCCTTGGCTATTGGCTTGCCTGTCGTATCGGGTCTTCATGCGGTCGCTCGCCTTCTGGATTTTCTGATGAGCCATCTCATGCATGTAGTGGAGACGGTCCACCAGGTTGTCCACATAATTGGTTGCTGGCTGTTTTGCGTCCGGGGGGGGGGGGGTTCCAAAAGCTAGATTACAGAGGAAGTGTAACTCTCGGCCGAACATTGAGCTGGCTGGCGTCATTCCGGTGGTATTGTGTGTTGACTAGCGATAGGCCAGCAAGAACAGTGGCACCTTGATGTCCCAGTCTCGCTGATGATTGGCCACGACCTTCCTCAGGTGTTCTTCTAAGGTCTTGATGTATCTTTGGACCATGCCATCCGACTGGGGATGTAGAGGTGTTGTGAGGGTCTTGTTCACCCCATCTTTCCAGTGTCTCCTTCATCAGATTGGACTCAAAATTGGTGCCCTGGTCGCTGTGGAGCTCTAACGGCACCCCAAATCGGCAGAACACTTGTTCTACGAGGCAGTCTGTGATTGTCTTTGCCTCCTGATTCGGGATGGCAAACGCATCCGGCCACTTAGTGAAATGGTCCACGACCACCATCAGATACTTGTTACCTCGGTCGGATACTGGGAATGGTCCAGCTATGTTGACGGCGATCCTTTCAAATGGCGCTCCGGCGTTGTGCTGCTGCATGCAAACCCGGCTCTTAGTCTGAGGGCCGCGACTCGCCGCGCACGCGTGACATTGAAGGCACCATCTCTCAGCATCTACTCGGAGCCTCAGACAGTAGTAGCGCTGTCGGAGTTTGTTGATCGTTCGGTTTGCTCCCAGGTGTCCTCCTGAAGTACCGGCGTGCACTTCCTCCAAGATTTCCAGGACTTTGCTTCGGGGAAGTACCAACTGTTCTCTCTGCGTCTTTCCATCAGGCGATTCCCATACCCGGAACAGCACGCCCTCTCTTGTCTTCAGTGAGTCCCATTGGGCCCAGTATGACTTGTAGGTGGCGCTCCTCGGTGCGATGTCCTCCCAGGTTGTTCGTGTCCCTGCCTCCACTTCCCGTAAGAGTAGCCCCAAGTCGGCGTCCACCAGCTACTCCCTCCTCAGGCCTGCGCTATCCCAGCCATCCGCAGGCACTGCCGTGACCACTAGGACAGCTGCGCCACGCTCCATCTCTTCCACTCTTGTGCATGGGCCGTACTCCTCTGGGCAGGGTCTTCGGGACATGGCGTCCACGTTACAGTGGCTCTTCCCTCTACGATGTTCGGAGGTGAAGTCGTACTCCTGCCACCTCTGTACCCAGCGTGCTGTCTGGGCCTCCAGGTTTCTAAAGCTCAGTAGCCAGGTTAGGGTGGAGTGGTCAGTCCTCAGGTGGAATGGCTGACCATATACGTATTTGTGGAAGTGCTCCAAGGTCTTTACTACCGCCAGTAACTCTCGCCGGGTGACGCAGTAGTTCTTCTCTGTCTTGGATAGGGTCTTGCTGTAGTAGGCTCATGCCGTCCTGGATTTGTGATATAACGCCTCCAATGCAATGGTCACTGGCGTCGGTATCCACAATGAAGGTGCCGCCTGGTTGTGGAAATCCCAGAATAGAAGCACTGCACAGGGTCTTCTTCAGGTGCTGGAAAGCGCCTTCAGCGTCATCCGTCCACACATAAGGTCGGTGTTCCTCTGTCAGGCGGGTGAGGGGTTTGGCGATGTTGGAGAACCCCTTTATGAAGCGGCGGTAATAACTGCACAGACCCAGGAAACTGCGCAACTCTCGCTTATCCTTTGGGGGAGACCAATGTCTCACAGCCTGTGTCTTCTCCGGGTCCATGGCCACTCCGGTTGCTGAGACTATGTGGCCCAAGTAGTTCACTTCCTTGCGGAAGAGCTGGCACTTCTTCGCGTTCAGCTTCAGGTTGGTCGCCTGCAGTCTCTGTAGCACCTTGCTCTGGTTTTCCAGATGCTCTTCGAAGGTCTTACCGACGATGATGGTGTCGTCCAGGTATAGCAGGCAGGCATCATAAGTCAATGCCCTCATCACTGACTCCATTAGGCGTTGGAAGGTGGCTGGTGCGTTGCAAAGCCCAAAGGGCATAACTGTGAACTGCCAAAGCCCTTGGCCTGTCGAGAATGCAGTCTTCTCCTTGTCTCTCGGGTCTAGGGCCACCTGTCAGTAACCCGACTTCAGGTCCAGGGTCGAGAACCACTGTGCACCAGCTAGCGTGTCCATGGTATCTTCAATCCGGGGTAAGGGGAAACAGTCCTTCCGGGTGACAGCGTTCAGCTTCCTGTAGTCCACGCAGAAGCGTAGCTCACCGTTCTTCTTTGTCACCAGAACTACAGGGAAACACCAAGGGCTGTCAGACTCTTCAGTCACTCCCCTGGATATCATGTCATCTACCATATCCCGTACAGCCGCTTGCTTCGCCAGCGGAACGCGTCTAGGCGGTTGCCGAATAGGCCGGGCGTCTCCGGTGTCGATGTGGTGAGCACGCGTTCCATGTGGCCGTAGTCGCTGTCGCCTTGGCTTTTGACGCGCTTGTATCGCCTCAGCAGTTGTCGAAGTCTCTCCAGCTGTTCTGCAGTCAGGTGGTCGGCCGCCCTCTCCAATAAGCCTTCCAGCCGGGGCCCCAGGTGTTGCGTGGGCACCGGCTCCTGTGTCTTGTCGACTGCGGTTACGGTCGCACGTCCCCAGCTCCGTTCCGGCCTGGACGTCGTGATCGGTGTTTGCCAGGTTGAGCAGCCTCACTGGTACCTCCTCTCTGCACGAAAACAATGTTCTGGCTACACTCAGTCCGTGTACAGGCGTCTTCTGGTCCAGCATTATGTTCTTCGTCTGATGATGGTCACGGCCGCCCCGGTGTCCACCAGCACGCGGCACGGCTTCCCCCTCACCCAACCGTCTGCGATGAGGCTGTCATCCATACGCTGGCTGACGGCGAGCAGTGTCACTCGAGTGGATGGTGGAGATGGCGCCGACGTGCCCCTCTCCACGACGGCCCTTACTCGTTTTCCGGCTGCTCTTCCTGGTATGGGCAGTCTCTCTCCAGGTGTCTCGGCTGTCCACATCTCCAACACCAACCACTAGGTCTTCGCCGGCCTCCCTCGACTGGTCTTCGGTCTCCATCATAGCGGATACTCTTGTTCTGGAAGTAGGGGTAACTGTCACCTTGGCCACCTCCATCCTCAAAGCTGCCGTCAGCGCCTCGTGGATGGTTTTGTAGTCGCCGAGCATTAGGCAATGACGAATCTCCGTGTCTCGTACCCCGTCGACAAAGGTGTAGGCAGCCTCTCGGGATACGAACTCTGGTGGGAGGTCAATTAAGGCTTTACTGGCCAGCTGCTCGATTGCCAGGGCGAACTCCTGCAGCGCCTCCCCTGGCTGCTGTGACCTTGCCTTCAGCTGGCTGCGGTACGCTGCGGCTAAGCGGTGGTTTTCAAAGCGTTTCTCCAGGGCCTCGCAAATGTCCTTGAGCGCCGCAGTTGTCTGTACCGCGTTTAGGACTTCCGCGGCCCGTCCCTGGAGGCTGGCTATTAACTGTGCGGCCTCTTCCTCTGGTGACCACTTGTGTTTGGCCAACGTGTCGAATTGACGGCGGAAGACTTCGAAAGTAGTTGCGCCGTCGTATTTAGGAGGTTTGACGCGCGCAGATGTTGTGTCGCGTCCCAGTGCGTGGACCTTTAAATCCTTTAACCTCCTGCCGACGATGTCCTCTAAGATGGCGTTCAGCGACTTTGTGTTTCTCTCGGCCTTTCCCTCCAGGTCGTTTACGCGGTTCGCAAGGTCTTCGACGTCTTCCACCATGGCATTCAGGGACTTGGCGTTATTGTCGGCCTTTTCGTCTAAATCGTTAAGGCGCTCTTCCACTTGACCCACCCGCTTGCCCAGCTTCGCGACATCATCCCTTACGCCGGTCAACTGCTCTTCGAATTTTTCGGTGAGGGCCTCGTTTGTCGCTTTCATTTCCGTGGTCAATTCGGTCATATTTGCGGTCGGTCTCTTGTTTGCAGCTTCCGTCTTCGTTGTCAATTCGGCCTTGATTTCTTCCGTCTTTTCGGTGATGTCTTTAGCCGTCTTCATTTCTTTCAGGTCTGCGGCCAGGTTGTTATTTGCCACTTCTGTTTTCGTTGTTAATTCGTTCATCTTCGCTAGAATCTGTGCCAATGCCGTCTCCATGTTGTAATATCCCGTCGCACTCGGCGGCGGCGGCGGCGGCGGTGGTGGTCGCGGCGGCGGCAGCGGCAGCAGCAGTAGTAGTACTAGTAGTATTTATTCATTCTTTTGATCATAGTACATGATATAGAACACGTTATACACAAGTTTAGAAATGAAAATTCAAAAACTGTATGTACAATATAATAATAATTTATCTGTAGTTGTTATATTAAAAAGTTCACCTATACTATAAAAACAATGTTCTAAAAGGAACATTTTCACACAGCATTTAAATTTAGTAAGTGTAGATATGCTTTTTAGATGCTCAGGTAGGCCGTTATAAAGGCAAAGTCCAGTATATATAAAACTTTTGCCAAACAAACTGGTGTTATTGGGGGATTATACTTATTTGCTCTTTTCTTCGAGCATCATGATTATGTATTTGTGTATTAGTGGAGTATAAATGAATATTTAATTTAACAAAGGTTTAAGTTAATTGATGGAAATTGTTCATTTCTTCACACTAGCCGTATGCAAGCTAAGGTATTGGATTGATAGAGTCGACATGAAAATTTCAATGCAACGGCCGAGATTTGAACCACAGATGTACCGGTTTCCATCCAGTCGCTCTTACTCGTTGAGCTCCATGGTGACATTAATTTCTCCAATTAACTCATATATATCCCCAGTAGACCACTAGGAGCTCTCGTATCCGAAGATACACCATTTGTGGCATCTTACTATTTTAAGTACTTGAGTCCCAGGCTTCATCATTTAACTCTTATTATTTTAGTTAATTGATGGAAATTAATCATTTCTTCACACTAGCCGTACACAAGCTAAGGTATTAGACTGATAGTCGACATGAAAAATTCAATGCCATGGCCGGGATTCAAACCACAGATCCACAGGCCTCCGTCCAGCCGCTCCAACCCATCCAGTCACCATGGCCAACCCACCGTCATGACATTAAATTCTCAAATTGACTCACACACCTCTCCAGCAAACCACTAGGGGCTCTCACATCCGAGACACACTGTTAGTGGCAACTTACTATTGTAAGTAAATGGTGTATCCATGGCATTGAATTTTTCATGTTGACTCTATCAATCCAATACCTTAGCTTGTATACGGCTAGTATGAAGAAATGAATAACTTCCATCAATAAACTAAAATAATAAAGAGTTCAATGATGAAGCCTGGGACTCAAGTACTTACGATAGTAAGTTGCCACAAACAGTGTATCTCAGATGCGAGAGCCCCTAGTGGTCTACCAGAGAAGTATATGAGTTAATTGGGGAATTTAAAGTCACCATGGAGCTCAATGGGTAAGAGCGACTGGATGGAAACCATAGATCTGTGGTTCAAATCCTGGCCGTGGCATTGAATTTTTCATGTGGACTCTATCAATTTAACAAAGGTTACTATTTCTTGGATATACAAGAAAGGTAGAGGCAATATTTTTAATTCTTTAAAGAGTGTTCTGCAACCAGTTCTTTTGCTTACCTTTAGTATGGTACATATAGCTCTCTTTTGTAATCTAAATATGGTAATTGCATTTTCACAGTTTCCCCATAGTATTATACCATAAGAAATGATACAGTGGAAGTATGCATAGTACAGGGATAAAAGTGCTTCTTTATTCATTACCTTAGATAGTATAAACAGGGGAAAACACAATTTGTTAAGCTTTTTAAAGTGGTAAGCTTAATAAAAAGGTTTCCATTGTATTGGCCTGCTATGCACTGGGCTCAACGAGTGGAACAATGCAGTGCACTGCCAGTCAAGGCCACACAGCGTAGCCGAGATATTGAGAATACAGAGGACTGTTTTTTATAAGAGGAGGAGTGAAGCAATCTGCAACTACAAAACAACAGTCATAGCTGAAACATCAGTGTAGCTAAATCCCAATTGTACTGGAAATGACTTAACCCTTTCACCGATACAGACATCATGACGTCCAAGTTAAAAAGCACCAAACTGATATGGACATGTATAGACATTCTGTGCATACATGCATTTAATGCTTATTTAACGCTAATTATTTTAAACTTTATGTTTTACAATACATTTAAATAAATTCTATAAGAAGCTAAAGCTTACCTTTAAAGTTTCTTCTAGAATGGTACACCTTAAAACAGGGATAAACACACAAAGGTGCATCTCCACATTCACGGCAAATCATACTAAGATTAGTTTCTTTTCGGACATCTTTCTTGCGGCACACCAGACATTTTCTAAAGGGACGCAACTTTTTTGCTGTGGCTGGTATCCTTTGAGGAAAATGTTTTCCTTAAAGTCTGAAGGGTGCTGGGGTGGTGGATTTCTTACTCCCAGTATGGAGAGGTCTCTGAATTTTATAGTGCTCAATTAGGCTGCAAGCTTGATATGCAGTTGTTTTTTGTGGGTTTAGAACTCTCCAAATTACTAAACAATTGTATATGGCTATATCCAGCTGGTGTAAAAATACTTTTTTATACCGTTTGATTGTTTTTTGCAAAGAGGAATATGCGTGTAATACGTGATCTACTAGATCCACTTCACCCATAAGCATATTGTATTCCTGGATTATATCGGGCTTGAAAATTGACATTTTGTTACGAGCATGCATTTTTCCAGTATCAATCATCAAAATCTTAGAGCTGCAATTTGATATTGCTGTAACTACCCTCCTGTCCTGCCAAGCAACATAGGTCAAGGGTGGGAGCTGATGCACCTGCAGTTCTCCTTTTCTTAGAGCCTTCGTATTCATATTCATTTATTGCATCCGTAAATCATACAACTCATGTGGAATTGTCAAATTACTAACTAAACAAAAAACAAGAATTACAATAAGTTGTTAAGCATAATAACCAAATTAATAATTAAAATTTACATTCCTTTTATTCCTACCCTGTCATTTAAATACTCTTCTACTGAGTAGTAACACTTTTGTAACAAATACTTCTTTGATGTGTTTTTAAACTTTGTGAAGGACTCAATGTTTTTTATTTCAGTTGGCAGTTTATTGTAGATATGAATTCCGTTGAATTTAACACTGTGCTCATACATTTTCTTTTTATGATAGGTGACATAGTATGAACTATTTCTCGTGTTATGGTCATGAATATCATTGCTTTTTTGAAATTTATCTAAGTTGGTTTTAACCTGTACTATTATTTCTAAAAGGTAAATGCTTAGTAGTGACAATATGCCTAATTTTTTTAACCATCGCTTACAACTATTGTATCGTATTCACATACGATTTGAGCATACTGTTCCAACTGCATTTGTTTTTCTTTTGTGTAAGGCCATGAATAATTTAGGGGAACTGTACCAATTATCTAAACATACAGTCCTACCCTGATCAAGTACAGATTCCATCAGGAGGATTACTATGGAACCAGATAGCCCCAAATCTTTGTCTCCGGTGTTATCAGTCCCTTGGCCAATGTATATGCAGCTATTGTAAGGATATCCTGTTTTACTTTCACATACATCAAAACTCTTTATGCCAAACCTGGTCCTCTTTGCTTTCATCATCAGAGATCTTTTCACTAGGAACGTAATTTTCTTTAAATTTTGAAATAATGTAATAAAAAACTGGTCTGATTTTGTGTAAATTATTATTTACATTTTCTATGCAGATGAAATGAAGTGCAAAATGGAGGTACACATGTTATTTGACATGCATTTCCCAAAAAATGGGGTAGCTAACATGTCTAGCATAGGTTTACGAATAACACCCATGAGCATAATTAGACCAAGTAGTCTGTAAATCTCATTCATTGTTACTTCTGTCAACTTCTGAATTCTACTCTTAGATCCTAAATTGCCTTCAGAGATCAGTTCTTCCTTCAACCTACTGGCATATACATTTGTTTCCAAAACAATGGGAGACAGTAAGTTGGTAGTACAAAATTTTGTGAAAATGTCAATTGGTTGGCTGTCAGAAGTTAGCTGAGTATGCGGTTGTACACCAGAGGTTGTGCTCATTAACGTATATCTATTTGTGTTAGAGTTATTTTGACACCTCCATAATGTTGATTCTTCATGAACACTTGTCAGAAATGAGTCATTTTCCTCCACACTGCTACCTATATCCTCAACACCCCTCCTCAAAATCTGAAAACTCGCCATCAATATCCAAATCACTGTCAAACAGCAAAAAGTCCTCTACATTTTCTGAAGTAATTTCAGAAGCCTGTACACTTCCTACACAAGCTAATTTATTTTTTACATTACTAGTTAAAGCCATGATTAGCACTGAGGTAACAATTTCAAATGTTTGAAAGTAATGAGTCAGTAATTCAAACACAAACATTACTTAAATTATCCTTACTTGGACATGTTTCGGAGAAAGGTTTGTCCCCATCATCAGCAGTTATCCGACTGGTTGGATCCATGGTTTCTTGAAGTGAACTGGTTGTCTTTGGTGGCATCTGTTGACTGTGAGATGAACTTCCAAAGAGAGTTTTCAGGCAGCAATTCGAAATTTAAAGTATACTGTTTGTTTTTTATAATTAACAACTTTTCCCAAACATCGAGTTTGGCTGCATTACTGGTTGGCTTTAATAGTTTTATATTTGGTACAATTTCATGATTGGTAGACCAGAAAAGGAGGGCTGTTGCTGATTTTTCTATTTGTTTGTATTTCACACATCTCATATGTTCTGTAATCTAATATGTAAACTTTTTTTTGGTTTTTCCTATGTAGAACTTATTGCAATCTGAGCAGTTGATTTTGTATATACCTGATTTTCTGTTTTCAGGAACTGGGTCCTTCAGGTTGTTGCATAATAAGTTTTTCAAACTGAATTTATTTATTGGGGTGATGTTGTACTTCTTGAATATCTTGTTGAATTTATGATGTACTCTGGGATGGTATGTGAATTTCCTGAACTGTGTCTTGGTTTTTGATTCTGTCAATTTTGTAGTATCCAATGTGTTTCTGTTTCTTGAATTTCCAAATTTTCTTATCTATTAATTGTTTACTGTATCCATTAACTGCAGCTATGTTAATCATGTGGTTATATTCCTTGTTGTATTCATTCTGTTTCAATGGGATGTTGACTAGTCTATGTGCTAAGCTGTCCAAAACTGCATGTTTGTGGGGTGTAGGGTTGTAGCTATCGTTCTTGATGTAATTATCTGTTTGTGTTGGCTTCCTGTAGATGCGAAAAGATATGTTATTTAATTCATGGATTATCTTCAGATCTAAGAAAGGTAAGTAGCCATCTTTTTCTATCTCTATTGTGAACTTTATTGTTCTATTCTGTATGTTCAAAAGTTTTAAGGAACCTTGTATGAATTTGTGTGGAACAATGGCAAAAATATCATTAACATATCTATACCAGTATTTGAAGATGTATGGGAAGGATGATGTAATATGTGTTTCAAAGTAGCTCATAAAGAGGTTGGCTAGGAAAGGTGAAAGTGGATTGCCCATTGTTAGGCCTGAGGTCTGTTGATAGAATTTACCGTTGAATGTAAAGACATTTTGATGCATGCATAAATTATATATTATGCATATATTTATGCATACATCAAAATTTCTTTACATAGTCTCTATTTTAATGATAGCATAGATGTATACTGCCTTTAATGGGCTTTAAACCAGTTTTTGTTTTGCTTACTAATATGGAAGATATGAATATGTATTTATGAAGCATTTTTACAGCATTTATTGGGTATCCGTTCCCGGCCCATGCAGGGTTTAAATGGCCATTGGCGAAATGCTTAAAAAAAAAGCACCAATCCAACAGGTTTTGATTTTCCTTTAGGGTGGCAAAATACACTCAACATGCTCTGTAGGGGTTGAATGCCAGGACTGCTATTCTGCAATAAATATTACACAAATATAAATATGTGTTACAAAGGCTTCACTTATCTTAAGAAATTGGTGTTAATACTTCTTTCTAATAGAGATTGATTTCAAAAACAGATTGAGTTGACTGATGATGAAAACAATCTGTTTTTGAAATCAATCTCCATTAGAAAGAAGTATTAACACCAATTTCTTAAGATAAGTAAGCCTTTGTAATAAACATTTATATTTGTGTAATATAGCTGCTGTTTACTCTTTAATTCATAAAGCTCATGATGCTTTTGAAAATGGTTTTTTAGCACAAGCAATTCTTTGTGACCTCAGTAAAGCATTCAACTCTTTTCAACATGACATCCTTATCAAGAAAATGGAAAAATATGGAATAACGGTTTAAAATATATTTAAGTCCTATTTAAAAGATTGAAGGCCAAAAATGGCAATAGGGAGGAAAGAGTCAAGAGTTCTAGAGGTAGACATTGGTGTACCTCAAGGTTCGGTACTAGGGCCAATTTTATTACTGTTAACGGTAAATGATGTTCAGAAATGTACTTTCTCTCATATGGTAGTATATGCAGATGACACAACTTTTTATTTATTAGCCAAGAAAGTTATACAGAATTATAGGCATCGTGAAAATATTTAGAAAATTATTACACAATATTTACAATCTACTTTTATAACTTTTTTATAATATCAAGATTAGCTACCACTAACTCTAATTCTTCTTAATATAAATACAGATTTTGAGTTACTTGCCCAATCGGTTAATACAAATATACAAGTGAAACTGGGTTTGATCAAAATGATGGCTTTTGCATTAATGAAACAAGAAAAAGAGTATTCCATTTTCTTCTTTTTTCTAAAAAAAAAAGGCAAGAGGATTTCCAATACAGTCGAGTGTAGAACTGCTTGGAATTAGCATAGACAACAATCTTTCTTGGGATACTCATATAGATTTTGTATGTAGTAGACCATCATGCAAAGTATTGATGCTTGCAAATCTTAATAAATTAGTGCCAAAAGAATGTGCCCGATCAGCCTATTGTTCATTTTTTCAAAGTATTTACAGATATGGTTTAATACTTTGGGACAGAGTTCAAAGGTAAAAGAAATATGTACTTATCATTCTAGAGAAAGTTATTAGAATGTTGACCGTTTCTCACAATAGACAACATTGCAAAACCTCTTTTCATTACGATAAAAACTCTTACAGTCTGCACACATGCATGCATGCGCACACACACATCCCCACATATATATACAATGTCTTAGTTTATACTAAAGAGAATGTACACAACTTGCTGAAAAGAAGGGATATACGCAATTATTAACACTAGAAGGACCAGCAAGTATGGTCTACCGAGAAGGACCAACCCGTCATTTTGACAGGTGCAGGTTTATTTACCCGTTTTAAAATAGTTTACAAATTTGAATGCATACCAGTTTATTTAATATCATTTATACAGTTTACCAGTATATAATTTTATTTTTGTCTGAAGAATTACCTGGTAAAATGAACATTTTAAGCCTAAAAATTAATCCAAAAATATACGATAACCAAATATGAAATGGACAACTTCCCTTAGCAAACATGTGTTTCAACATAAAATTTTGAATACCATGGTATATAGTAGAAAAAACACTTATAAACCTGATTTTGCTCATTCAAAGTCACCTGCAGCAACGTAGCACCTAACACACGTGTGTTCAGCATTGCCTAAACATGGTCCTCAAACATACTTGCACACTTGTTACATAAATGCTTGCTCCTATTCTTCCTTCTGCATCCACCAATTTGGCAAGTCTTCCAAATGTTGCTCTGCTGAGGTACTGTGTTAGGAAGAGTATTTTGTACCCTTGTGGATTTATATGCTGAAGGCAACTCTTCTGCTAAGTTGCATATGAACTGACGTCTGCTTACTTTTTCACCTGTTACTTCCTTATAGAGTACCCATGCATTAATAGCTGCCAAGGCCAACACAATGAAAAAAAAAATGCATAGACTACCTTTTGCATCCATATTTCACTGTGTAGTCGAGCCATTTGATTGACGTCAACACTGTACTTGGTGTTATTAAGGTACGCCACTGATTCTGGTAGCTTTTTAGGATGTTCTTTATTTATAGTAACTGTGTCATGCACTGAACTCAAAAGAAGTACATTTTTGTTCTTTTTCCCCTGATAGCATGTCAGAGTTATGTCACCTGACTTATAAAGTACAGTTATGTGCAAAGGTGCTGTAGCACATTTTGCTGATTGAGGGATATCCCTTCTACATTTCTTTACTGTGCCCACAGTGCTTGTACTTTTACGCTTCAAACTTTCTCCAAGGCATTTGGTTGTGGAAAAATTGTAACATGTAATAGTTCTTCCTGAAAAAACAAAGAGCTGTATAAGACGCATTACAACATGCTCTGCAAGTGGGGTGCTGATCGTCTTTGCCCAGGTCAGGAAAACCATTCACCAGATACTCAGAATTTGCATCAACTGCAAGCCAAAACTTTATTCCAAATTTGTCCAGTTTATTGCTCATATATTGAATGAAAGAGCATCATGCCTTGCACGGAAACAGTTGCTCATCCACAGTGATATTTTCACTTGGAATGTAACACTGCAAGGAATTGGCAATAAAAGGACTCCAGACAGGAGTAGCAGCTACAAAGCGATTTGTACTTAGTCTTTGAGAACGAGTGTCCTGGTCATCAAATCGCATAAACCATAAAATTTCAGCGAATTTGTTTCTACTCATTGTGTTCCTGAAAAATGGTGGTCACCAGGTATTCGACCATAACAACTTCAACGGAAAGTTTTTTGCTCCAACACCTCGTAAATACATAAGTGGTAGCACAAATTGCGCCACTTGGGCAATAAAGCTTTCTTACTCATCGACAAAGGGTCTGCAGAGTGCCATAAACCAATCAGGAAGGAAAACAACAACAGATGTGGACAGATCCGAAAGCTATTGTTCACACTTCTGTACCCGTCAAAATGACGGATGGCAGTCCTTCTAGTAGGAGTTGTTTGTACCAGTTTTTAGAAAGGTCCAAAATGCTTAATTCTTTGTGGACGTGTTTGTCATAAGTATTTATGAAAAGTCGTAGAACATGGGAAGTGTAGAAAAAACCATAAGCAAGATATGTCTTCTAAAGCAGTGCATCCGCCAAAATGACGGGTGTGGTCCTTCTAGTGTTAAACAAGGAATAGTGACAATATAGAAATGCCTTATGTCAGACTTCACAAAACAGCAAAATCTTATAGATTAGTAGGATTTCAACTTTCTAATAGTTTGTCCACCCAGATAACAAACACTACTATGGGTACATTGAAAGACATTGTATAAATGGTTCTTGAAACACCCTTCTTAGAGTTAACAGGAATTTCTAAACGAGACAAGGCATTTACCTGATATGTAAAATGTTAATCGACTCCCAATAAATTTAATGTAAAATGTTGTCTGCCTTGGTAGCGTAGATGGTAGCATGTCTGCCTCATGTTCAAGAGGTCCCGAGTTCGAATCTCGGTCATGGTGAGTTACCTAGATAAGGTTTTTTCTGGGGTTTTCTCTTATCCTTCAAGATGAATGTCGGGTAACTCTAAGCTCCATGGACCCTGGACTCATTTGAGCATCATTTCACCCAATTCATTCACCGTCCGGTATAACAACGTTGGGGCGGACGTAAATTAAAAAAAAAAAAGTAAAATATTATATGGGACGAGGCACTATTGTGATATTGAAACACGTGACATACGACGGTCGGCTGATAAGTCCTGGGCTTCACTTAGAGATGGCGCTACTGGGCCAGTTTGATAGGTAACATCATATAGTTTAACACTGGACTAGTTTGTATCCATAGTCACAGGTCAACAGCTTGTTTAGTTTTTGAATGACAGCATTTTAAACAAGAAAAGTGTAGAGGTTTCACGAAAATGGAGGATTTGGAAAAACAAGCAGTGATTAAATAAAATACTTTCACTTGAAAGGCTTAACGGTTAAGGAAATCAAGGAGGAAATGGACAGTACACTGAAAGACTCTGCCCCTTCATATACAATGATTAAAAGGTGGGTTGTAGAGTTTAAAATGGGACGTATGAGCACTAGTGATGAGCGTTGCTCTGGATGATCTGTGGAATTCACAACTCCTGAGATCATTAAAAAAAGGAATTGTTTAGTACTGGAAGATAGCAGATTAAAGTTGTTTGAGATAGCAGAGGCTGTAAACATATCAAAAGAACGTGCAGGTAATATTTTAAGAAATGCTTTGGGCTTTTACAAGATACGTGGAAGATGTTTTTTTTTTTTTTTTTTTTTTTTTTTTTTTTTTTTTTTTTTGTAATCTTAAGTCCTCCAACGTCAAGTCATATCGGACAGTGAATGAAATGGGTGAAATGATGCTCAAATGTGTCCAGTGTCCATGGAGCTTAGAGCTACCCGACATTCATCTTTAAGGATAAGGGAAAACCCCGGAAAAAACCTTATCCAGGAAGCTCACCCTGACCGAGATTCAAACTTGGGACCTCTTGAACATTAGGCAGAAACGCTACCATCTATGCTACCGAGGCGGGCCCGTGGAAGATGAGTGCTGCGTTTGTTGACACCTGATCAAAAGTTGCAAAGAAAAACTGTTTCTGTTAAGAATTTGGAGCTCTACTGTAAAACTCCCAGTGAATTTTTGAGACAGTTTATTACCATGTATGAAACTTGGAACATCACTACACTCCAGAAAGTTAATCCCAGTCAAAGCAGTAGATTGTGCCACGTGAACCAAAAAAGGCAAAGTCAATTTTGTCAGCTAACAAGGTCATGGTAAGTGTTTTCTGGGATGAACAGGGAATTATTTTTATTGATCACTTGGAAAAGGGTAACCACTACGCAAACTTACTGCAACATGTGAGTGATGAGGTGAAATGAAAAGGACGTCATTTGGCAAAGAAAAAAGATTTGTTCTTCATGACAGCGCTCTGTCCCAACGTTCAGTCATTGCAATGGGAAAAATGTGCAAACTTAAGTTTGAATTAATAAAATTTTGAGTCAAACTAGTACTCAATGCTCCACTTATAGCTAGTATTTACCTAGAACGCGTTTCATTAGGATCTTCCTAACATCATCAGCTGTATAGGGGCGTCTCTGTCGATATCTTGATGAACTTGAAGTTTGGGTTTTCTTCAAAGGTAGTGTTGAAATTAAACAATTTTCTTTCATATTTCTTTATGAAGATTTTTTTCCCACGTGGTTAATATAGCTGGACCTTGGACACTTTTTAATAAGTGAATTTCTTCTTCTATAACATGATTCTCCTTCCAAAACTGGTACATTACTGCCGATTTATCTATTTCTTTCTTCCTAATGTTCCTAAAATGTTCTTTAAGCCTAATGTTCAAATTCCTTTTTGTTTTTCCAATGTAAAAGTTGTCACAGTCTTTGCAGTTTATCCGGTATCACCTGATTTTAGTAACCTGTAAGTTAAACTGTTGATAACAGATCAGATAGATGTAACCCAATCCAAGACAACACAGCATGCTGTTATCAACAGTTTAACTTACAGGCTGATTAATGTACCTTTATACAAGATGAAATATATCAAAGAGTACAATAATATCATTCACATTGCAGAATACAATGGATTCAGCACTGAATTGGTGAAAAAGAAAATTGATAAATTCAAAAGGCAACAAAGATGCAAACAAGTAATTACTCTTTCCCCAGTCAGCAATGAAACTTCATACAGAAAATTTACATATCATCCCAGAGCTACACACCTTTTCCAAAATGTCATCAAAGAGCACAATATTACTTTGGACCCACAGAACAAATTTAGTGTACAATATCTTTTGAAATCACATAATACAAAGGAGATACCCACAGACAAAAAAATCAGGAGTGTACCGGATAAATTGCAAAGGCTGTGACAACTTTAACATTGGAAAAACTAAAAGGAACTTGAACATTAGACTTAAAGAGCATTTTAGGAACATCAGGAACAAAGAAATAGATAAATTGGCTGTAGTGTACCATTTATGGAAGGAGAATCATGATATAGATCAAGAAATCCACGTATTAAAAAGTGTTCAAGGTCCAGCTGCATTAATCACGCGGGAAAAAAATCTTCATAACTACCTTTGAAGAAAACCCAAACTTCAAGTTCATCAAGATACCAATAGACGCACCTATCGCCTCCAATGAGTTCACCAAGCCAACATCCATTAGTCGACAACAGCTGATGATGTTAGGAAGATCCTAACGAAACTCGTTCTACTAGCAATAAATGGAGCACTGAGTATTAGCTCAACTCAAAATTATATTAATTTTGTGCTTCATTGTATCACAGTCGTTACACATTGGAATTAAAAACCTGTGTAATAGCAACAATACAGATAGGATACAACCAGAAGAAAAATCAGGCATTTACAAGATAAAGTGTAAAGACTATGAACAAATTTACATAGGGAGGACAAAAAGAAACATAGGCAGTAGGAAGAAAGAACATTTTAGGCACCTAAAATACAAAAATATTGATAAGTCCGCAACAGCAGCTCATTTCTGATCTGAAAATCATGAAATGGAAGATAACACCAAATTACTAAAATACTTACAAAAACATAGTGAACTCATCATATGGGAGAAAATATGCATAGAAAAGCATGAAAACCAACTAATGAACTTCGAAATCCCACAAGAAGACAACCCCAAATTTAAATTTATCACAAAATCAACAGATGGCAGCAGCTACTAAAGAACTACCTACACCACTGGATCAAGTACTCATTCAAATTAATATTTGTTTCACTTCACTTTGGTGTTCCAATACAGTAAAATTTTGATTACTATTGGTGTTTTGTAAGATGAGTATTTATTCAACCAAATTATGTCCATTTATAGTTTACATAGTGTCCACAGATGAGTTTGACCCATAAAGGTTCCAATGGCTGTTTTTCTTGAAGAGAAGATTGGTCTTGTGTTTGAAGTAAAAATGTAAAATGTTTTCCTTTCACTAGTATCACTTCCTGCCCAAATGGCTTTAATAATAATAATAATAATAATAATAATAATAATAATAATAATAATAATAATAATAATAATAATAATAATAATAATAAGGTATTCGTTTCCTTTGGAAATAATCCTTTCTTGGCCCCATATATATTATTCAGCAAAGAGAGCAGGCGTATTCACTTTGAATGTCATGAACTAGCATGGTCCTCGGAGCACAGCACTCCATTTGCTTGTTATATCAACTAAAACAGTAAAATACTATAATGTAACACAAACGGAACATTGGATGAAAGGTTACTGATTATTATATGCAACTTAATTACATGGGTACATATAGGAATGATTTGTTGGAATTCAGGGGACCTCAAAACTTGCATTTCTAGTTAAATCTTGGTGTCAAATTTTTAGATGCAGTGTCATATTTTATCTACCTCTTACATTCATAATAGAGAAAGTAAAACAATCCTAAATACATGCTCACTTTCTTCTCGGGCAACAAGCCAGGTGAAAAGACGATTACATATCGACGTGCGTCTCTCCCATCATCAGAATATTTATAAAATGTTATAACCACAAATGAAAGAGTGGATATAACACAAATATAAGCAAAGACAAAACACTATCAAAATTCTCATTACTGAACAAAAGAATGTTTTCAGTAAATTAAATGCCAGGTCAGGAGATGGCGTGAGTATAGAAAATTGTGTCAAAGAAATGTAACTACTTAACTTGATTATCAAGCTGTATTGATTGATCTTTGCTTCTTAAATCGACGGATTTCCATTTTTAAGGCAGGTTTCCAAGAGGAGCTGAATTGAAATCCAGCATCACGATTAAGTATGCTCCTTTCAGAGGAAATGGCCAAAGCCTCCTTAATTCTCTGCTCCCAGTAACTGTTGCATATTGCCAAGATGATCGTCTCCCAAAAATTGACTCTATGGTCGTTATCAAAACAATGCTCTGCCAATTCAGATTTCTCAGGTTGCATTAAACGAATGCTCCGTTCATGTCCGTTTATTCTGGTAGCGATGGAAACCGGCCTTAAAAATGGAAATCCGTCGATTTAAGAAACAAAGATCAATACAGCTTGATAATCAAGTTAGGTAGTTACGTTTCTTTGACACAATTAATTTTCTATACTCACGCCATCTCCTCACCTGGCATTTAATTTACTGAAAACTGTCTTTTGTTCAGTAATGCAAATTTTTATAGTGTTTTGTCTTTGTTTATATTTGTGTTATATCCACTGTTTCATTTGTGGTTATAACATTTTATAAATATCCTGGTGATGGGAGCGATGCACATCCCGAAACGGTGATATCTAAATGTCTTTTCACCTGACTGGCTGCCCGAGAAGTAAGTGAGCATATTCATTGCCAGGAAAGCTTCAGGTCTTAATCCTAAATACATGTTACACATAATTTCAAACAGTATCTACAAGGAAACTATCACTGTACTCACACCACTACGCACCTGAAAATCTGATGGTATGGCCCCTGCTGTATATAAACCATGTTCACCAAAAGTCTGCTGTGGAGTAGAACTGCAATGTCCAAGACTGAAGCTTGAAAAGTGCTGCATGCGACCACTTGCAAGTAGCTGCTTGACAACGGCGCTCCTTTCTTAATATTGTTTCTCTGTGATGAACTATAGCAGAAGTGGCTTGTGCTAATTGTGTGATCAAAGTACACGTTCTTTGTGCACCATGTACAAAGAAAAATCACGTCATTTTCACATTCTTTTACAATTGTTCTCAGACAGTATTTAACAGGTACTGGAGGGCATTTTTTTTTTTTTTTTTTTTTTTTTTTGTATATTTGGTTGCAAACCATGAATATTTAATCATGTCCTGGAACCACACGGAGGAAATTTGGTAATGTATCAAAAATACTGTCCCTATGAAAAACTCTGAAAACTCTTTCATTGGCTATAAAAATATCAGTGAGACGGTAGAGTGCTTACCACTGACAAAAGAAAAACTTGTCTAAAGGTTGAATTTTTCCTGTCCTTCCTGGAGGGATCTTGAACGAGTTCAATGGTTGGGGTGGAATATCCTGAAGGCAACTTGTATCATTGTAAGTTGTCCACAAATCCAAAAGTAGAGCATAATTATCTTCATAAACAGGAAAAAAAAGCATCTAAACCAGAACCTCAATTCATTGCTCCTCATTTTTCCTGATTTTGGTTGAAGTGACAATTAAGATTTGTCTCAAACATGTGCTTAGAAATTTTAGGGCCAAAAGTGCCTTTCGTCTCCTGCAATACAATGAATAATTTAGGCAACAGTGTACCATTCATACTAATAGAAGGTATAATAGTATATGAATGTGTCAGTGCGTTCACAGATAGAGCAACAGTTTGGGTATGTTTCTCTCCAGCAAAAGATGTTTTTGCTACCAATTCATTCTCAAAACCACTTCGGTCAGTGTTATAAACTGAAGATGGGGAATAATTCAATATAGCCTCTCTCTAGCTGTTCCCGCAGGGGAGGGGATCCGTCCCCTTCAGCTGCTGTGGTGCAAGCACTGCAGACCCCTAGCACTTGTGGTACCTCTGAAGTTACCAGAGCAACCTCGGGCCGAACATTCAAGCCCCTCCCTGATTTGGAATTGTTCGGATTGAGTTGGAATCGAGGAGGCAGTGGTTCCCGATACCCGTGGGAGATCGGGTATGTCTCCGGACGAGGTTGAGGGAAGCCATATATTCCCGTGTACTAGCCAACATAGCTAGTAGAAGGTGTGCTAGATCAGCAGGCGGCCCTATCGAGGTTGATCAGTAGCCTTCCCCTTTGGGGTTGGCGCATGTAAGTGGTGTATCCACTTCCATGCCATCTTGTGTTTTCGGACCAGATGGGAGGGGGGGGGGCGGCGCTTGTTAGTCTCTACGTCTTGCCAGATGGAAAGCACCATGGAGGTGCCGGGTGCCCTTTTGGGACAGCTCGGTAACTCCCTGGTCATCAGAGGGCGGGTCAGTCTTCACTCTCTGAGGATTGCCCTGGTAGATACCCTCGAGTTTATATCTCTCTAGTTGTTTCCAAAAACAAATCAGCCATATGTCTTGTTTTTCTTGTTCTTTTACAAGAATTGAGATACAAATTTTGTAATGTAAGACATGAAGCCTTCGCGGCAAGCGTTACTGATTAAGGCGTCACAGGTGATCAGCCACGTCAGATTTAAGAACATCGAGCTTTCGGCCATTTTACACTCTATGGACTTCATCAGGAATTGAGGAACTGCTGCGAAACATGACCCTATACATATGTTAATCAGTGGGCGGAACACGCCATGCCCTGGCCAATGACCGGGTGACAATGTTGGATTGGCTCGGCTGGCGTTGGACACAGCTACCATCCGCTTTGGCATTTTCTGTGAGGTTAGTCACTGAACGTGTGTGGTTGGAGTTACTGTCCTGGAACAAACCGACAAATACTTTGACAGGATCATTAAGGAGGCCATTCAGATAAAAGCACATCCGTTCAATTTCAATAAGGATTCTGGTCTTCAACTGAGCTCAGCCTGGACACCAGCAATCAAAAGCATTTTGACTGCAGACTCCAAGTGCATGGTTCAAGTGACTGACCGTGCAAAAAACAACAGTAACTCCAACCACACGCATTCAGTGACCAACCTCACAGAAAATGCCAAAGCAGATGGTAGCTATGTCCATCTCCAGCCGAGCCAATCCAACATTGTCACCCAGTCATTGGCCAGGGCATGGCGTGCTCCGCCCACCGATTAATATATGTATAGGGTCATGTTTCGCAGTAATTACTCAGTTCCTAATGAAAGCCATAGAGTGTAAAATGGCCGAAAGCTCGATGTTCTTAAACTTGACACGGCTGATCACCCGTGAAACCTTAATCAACATATTTTGTAATTTTTCTGCCATTAATGCTGTGCAATATTTTTAAAGAAAAAATCCATGCATTATATGCACTAAAGTTACCTTTATGAAGTGAAGTGTCTCTTGAAATTTCCAAGGCCGATACCTTCAAATCTTTGTCACTCACATTCTGTTTTAATCTTCTAGCATTTACAAAGCAAGCCTATAATTTCTCATACACAATTCTTTTATGCTGCATGGGGTAAAGGGACATAGATACAATCTACTTCTTTCAAGTGTAAAGTTGCCTAAGAGACATCACTAAACGAAATTTGCAACGGACATTGGATAACTGCCATTTCTTACCACTCTGATTAATCCCGATGATAGGGCTCTTCTTTTATAATCTATATTAGTATCAATGGATGCAACAGCTTCCGAAACTAGTCCCTCAATAATATAAAAATGTGACCAAGTGCAAAAAACCAACTACAAATAGTTTTTTTTTTTTTTTCAAAATAAACATGGTTTGCAACTGCAACTCACAATAATTCAACAGAAAGCTGATTAGCTTTTATATTTAATAAAGTTAACACAGTTGAAAGACTTAAAATTGAGTCATACCTTTTAAAACTTGAAACTTCATTCACATCCATTAAAAAAAAAAAATCAGGAACATTTTAAAAGGTATGACTCAATTTTAAGCCTTTCAACATGAAATTCGCTTCACTTTTAACAACGCTTTTATTTATAACTATTTAAAAAGTTATCACAGGTTATAAAATACATATAAGTTTTAATCAACATCCATCTCAAGTTTATGTTCTGTAGGTTTTTTTTCTTTGGGCTTCTCAAACTTCTTGAATTTGCCATCTTTCGACCACATACATTTCATTGTAATCTTGAACTCAGCCATCTGATGTCCCAGGAGTTTCTGTAAACAAAAACATCAGGTGTAACAATCACTGGATTTAACTATATATATAATTACAAGTGAACTGCCCTTCAGAAGTTCGGTGTAAGAGTTGAAAGGAAGGCTAGATCCAGTATCAACCATATGTATTGGTAGTATCTCCTTTGCTGACCCAAATTTTAATCCCAAGTTGTGACTCAAAACTCAACACAAGCTGTATGAAGACATGCATTATTATCTTGCAGGATGATGATCTTTCTGCGTTGTTTATTGCACAATGAGTGTCTGAATATTGCAGGAAGGACTTATGGTTTGTTCAGGTTCAACAATATGCATTCCAGAAGGCACTTCTCCATTACATTGTCTCTGTTACCGAAATGCCATTCCATACTCTGATGTTCTGTTTCCGGCTCATAGAGATGAAACCAGCTTACATCACCTGTCACAATACAATAATCATGTTCATTTTGAAATCTCACAAGGCTGATGGTTTGTGGACAATAAATGTGACACACACTTTTAGATAACCTAAGCTTTCAATCATTTCTTGTATAATTGAATTTTATCCACAGTCTCTGTCTTCTCATCAGCTCTTTCCTTATGAAGCAGTTCAGAGGCTTGTGTTCTCATCTGCATGCTGGAGTTTGAAGTGAATGTTTTTCCTCTGTAACAAGGAATTCTTGCTGTCAAAACAAACACACAATACTGTCTGTAGATTACAATCCAATCCTGCAGTCATTTTTGTTACACTGCTGGAATTTGAATTTTAACAAGGGATTCATCAAAGTTCTAATACAGAAGATGTTTGCTACAGTCGCATACAAAAGTCTGGGAAGAAGCAGCCCAGTAGACCATGGCCCACAAGCCAGGATTATTATGTACCTAGTAACAATGGATTGCTCACAACTTTTAGTATGACTCTTGAGATAAATCTCTACGCATATAGCAATTCTTGTCAATGTTAATTCACACTATTTGCCATGATAAGGATATGACACTAAGGTCTAATCTCCCTCTCCACATACTGCTGTTTATGTGAAACGATTTTTAAAAACGATTTTATCAACAATGGTTCTAATGATTTTGATTAAAATACCATATTATGTTTAAGATATTTTCATGACAAATTAACCCTTTCACCGATATGGACGTCATATGACGTCCAAGTTAAAGTGCCCCAAACCGATATGGACGTGTATAGACGTCCTGCGCATACATGCATTTAATGCCAATTATTTTAATCTTGCTGTTTTACAATAAATTTAAATTAGTTCTATAAGGAATGTAAACGTATTCTTAAAGGTTTCTTTTTGAATTGTACACCTCCAAACCTGGATAAACACCCAAGGGCACATCTGCAGATTCACACCAAATAATATTGGTTTCCTTGCGAACTTGTTTTTCGCAACACACTACACATTTTCGAAATGGTTACAAGTTTTTTGGGTGTGGGTGGTATACTTTTAGGAAAGTGTTTTCTCTCAAGTATGAGGGATGATGTGTGAATTTTGCTACCCCCTAGTATAAAGAGGCCTTTGAGTATTATAATACTCAATTAGGTTACGAGCTCTTTATACGCGCAAGTACAGGTAGATGAATGTCTTTTACAGCTCTGAAAATTACTGAACAACTGTGCATAGTTACATCCAGTGGTATAAAAATACTTTTTTTTAACCATTTAACTGTTTTCCGTAAAGAGGGATAGCTGGTAATAGCTGATCCGTATGACCCATATTTGACCCGCCATTTCCCCAAACAATGGAGTAGCTAACATGCCAGCTGTAGACCAGTACACGTCACTGCTACGTATGTCCTAAAGATCTCCTTCATAATCGTACAACAAATCTTCCAGATTTTCTACAGTAATATCAGAAGCCTGTACACATCATACCCAAGCTAATTTATTTGCTACATTACCCGGATAAGCCATGGTTAACATTGAAATTTAACAATTTCAAATGTGCCATACATTTAGCTCTTGATAGCTACAAGAAATAATTCTGAACACAGAGAGAGTATAAATAACTGAAATACAGAGGGAAAACTGCTGCATAAGGCTACTAGAAACCTTGGTTGAGAAACACTGTAATAACAGATGCTGACAGAGTTTTCATTCCAGTGTGTGAGCGTGTGACGCAACATATTCTCGTCATATTATCGCTTGGCATAGCATAAATAAACTAAACTTGAACCTGAGAAGTTGCTTGCGTAGCTATACATACATACTATGGCTCGTATACACACAAAACAAAATGATTCACATATTAGGCGCGTTCGGCACAAAGAATGGCTTTTGCTACAGTGAAACAAAGTAGTGAAATTTCAACAATTTATTAATGTAGTCTCTACTTTATTGTTACTGTAGATTTATACTGCCTTTAATGAGTTTTCAACCAGTTTTTGTTTCGTTTAAATAACTTAATAAATACGGAAGATACGGAATTGTATTTATGATGCATTTTTACAGCATTTAACAATTTAAATGTCCTGTTCTGTTTATTGGGTATCCGTTTCCGGCCGCTGAAGGGTTTAAATGGCCATCGGCGAAGCGGTTAATTATACACCTTCCATTTTCTGGAACTGTCCTCAGAAATCCTCTACATTTTGAATTACTTTCATTAATTGGTAAACCAAAAGTGCACAAAAAATGTAGATCTTGTTAAAATACATAATTTAGGTCATATATTTTATTTTTGTAAAGCAAACCATTTCAGAGATATTCCTTGTCATTGGCTAGAATTTTCCAATACTTACAAGGGCTATTCAATAAAAAATGATCATAATTTTTTTACAGTCATAATTTTTCACACTAAAATTCAATGTTATATTCTGTTAGCTTAATGTGAAACAAACACGCCGTAGTAGTTTCACTGTTGGTACTCCTGGTTCCCGCCTGTGAGATCCAGGCAAGTTCAGACATGTTCAGTATTGCCTACCGCTGCAATGGAGGTAACATGCAGTTTCCGGAGTTTCTTTCAAACATAATCACTGCTGATGAAACTTGGCTACATCATTTTGATCTTGAGAGCAAACAGCAAAGCTCAGTGTGGTAATCTCCTTCATCACAAACCTCCAAAAAAGCAAAAGTGGTTGCTTCTGCTGGGAAAGCTATGGTCATCTCATTCTTTTATATTCATGGAATGGTTTATCAGCATGTTATACCTGCACACACATCAGTAACTGAACAATACTACAGGGATGTCCTGGAAACATTGCGAGTCCATATCAGGCGCAAAAGACCACATTTCCATGAAGCAGGCTGGATGCTGCATCACGATAATGTGAGGCTGCATACTGCCAATGTTGTTGCTGAATATCTTGAAAAAATCAACGTGAAGTGCATCCCTCACCCACCCTATAGTCTGGATTTAGCCCCATGTGACTTTTTTCTAATCCCTAACTTAAAGAAACGCCTTGGTGGGAGGCATTATCCATCATCAGAAGCAGTGGTGAAGGCTGCGGAGGCAATTTTGAAGGATCTCTCAAAAATGGTTTCCAGCATGTCTTTGAAGACCGGCAGAAACGCTGGGACAAGTGCATCGCATTCAGGGGAGACTATTTTGAGAAGGACCATCAAAATTATGAGAAAAAGTAAAGATATGTTGTCAAAAAATAAATTGTGATCATTCTTTATTGAAAAGCCCTTGTATATCAAATAGGTAGTCATTTGTTTTTCTACCTCTTGGTCATATAAAGAGAATGGAATTTCTTAACTCTCACATAGCAAACAGCTCTTAAAAGATCTGACTCAAGTAAAGCCTACTTTATTGCTAGACAATTTCTCCAAATATTTATTTTCAGTAACGTGAAGCAGATACAGGAATAGGGATTTGCAAGAATAGTAGAGTTGTGCAACTGCAATACATGCATTGTTCACCTTGTTCATTATTCAATGTATCATGTAAGGATAATACATATATACAATGTAATACACTATTTTTCATTCCCAGCAAGAGTCCAAAAGAGATTTGTAATATATTTAATAACCTCTATTTAAACATAGTTAAAAAAGTCAAAACCATAAATACTTCACAGGGTAAAAACTTAATTACACAGAAAAAACAGCTAAAGCAATGGCAATTTTTGAGATAACTAAAGAGGATGTAATAAACGAAATAGATAAGTTAAAATAAAAAAAATCTAGCAGTTTGGATAAAATTCCAAACCAAATTGTAAAAGCTATAAAGCTGGAAACGGCAGAGCTATTGTTCACCCATATTATAAATGCCTCTCTGTCACAGAGGATTTTTCCAGATACGTTAAAAAATAAGTTATTGTAAGACCAATATACAAACAGAAAGGTGGAAAGTTAGAAAAGGAAAATTACAGACTGATTACACTATGTGGTAGTTCCTCAAAGATCATAGAAGGGGTATTTTTAGAACAATTGCAATCTTCAAAGTATAAAATTGAAAGAAGCATAGAAGCACAACTTAGCACAAAAGTGAATCAAGAAGATATTGACACACTGCTTCGCTCACACTGTTTTTTCACAGGTCATGTTTCAAGAGCTTTTGCTCTTATCATCAGCTGGAACTCGACTGGTGTAAACTATAGTGGTTTCCTCTTTCTCTGTATCGTCGACAGATGGCATGATGTACTTGTCAAAGATGTCCGATAGTGGAGTTTCAAAAATTCATGACTCTATGACGACTTTTGTTAATGAAGATTTTTTCCCATACGGAAAGGTCTATGGGGTGATTAACGTATTTCATTAAAGATGTTTCCAAGTTTATGTCATGTCTAGTATTCAAAAAATGAAAAGCCACTGCTGATTTTTCTGTTTCACCATTTTTAATGTTTCTTATATGTTCTTTAGTTCTGATGTTAATATTTCGTTTTGTTTTTCCTATATAAATTTTATGGCAAGTTTCACGTTTGATCTCACAGATTCCTGGTTTTTCTTTGGTAGTAATTGAATTTTTTTTTTTTTTGGGGGGGGGGGCCTTTTAACAAATTTCTGATATTAAATCTATTTTGAGGTGCAAGAATTATGTTGTGTTTTGAGAAGATTTTTTGGAATTTATTATGGGCTGATGGATGGAAGGTAAATTTTTTAATTTTTTTTTTTTCTCTCTTTTGCTTCTGTAGGTTCTAGGGTGGTGGTTTCTTTTATTTTCTTAGCTTTGTTGAGTCTGTTGACGGATTTGTCCACTAAATTTGGGTTGAAACCATTGGACATAGCTACTTTTTTATGAGTACGTATTCTTCTTGATAAACTTCTCTGTTTAATGGAAGGTTGATCATCTGAAAGATTAAACTGTCGAAAATGGCATGTTGGTGTTGTTTTGGGTTGAAACTGTTGTTCTTAATAGATATAATTATATATGTGTGTCAGTTTCCTGTAAATACCAAAAGTGAGTTTGTTGTTCATTTTTTTTATCTTGATGTCCAAAAAGGGGAGCACACTATCCTCTTCTGTTTCCAATGTAAATTTTATAGCTGGATTTTGAATATTGAAAAGACTAAGACCATCTTGTACGAGCTTTTTTAGATACTATTGCAAAAATGTCGTCAACATACGATTTCAAACTTTGAAATAACTTGGAAAAATTTTTGTGATATGTGTTTCAAAAGCACTCATAAACAAATCTGCTAAGAAGGGAGAAAATGGGTTGCCCATAGCTACGCCCGTTTTTTGTTTATAGTTCTGTCCATTAAAACTGAAAAAATTCTGATTGATACAAATTTCTGTAAGTTATGAAAGTTCTTTTATTTCTTGGGAGGTTACTTGAAACTTTTTCAAACACTAAATCAAAAGAAAAGAAATAACTTTATGGACATACGTTTTTTAAAGAAATGCTTGAAATTTAATACAATTTGCACTAGTCGAGTTCCAGCTGATAAGAGCAAAAGCTCTTGAAACATCTCCTATGAAAAAACAGTGTGAGTGAAGCAATGTGTCAATATCTTCTTGATTCACTTTTGTGCTAATTGCAATCTTACTTTAAAAAACTGAACATTATAGCGGAGGAACAATATGGATTTCAAAAGCACAAATCCACAATACAAGCAATAGATAGAGTGAATAGCACAATAATAAATGCTTTAAATAAAAGGGTAATAGTTATTGCAGTGTTCATAGAGCTTTTGATTGCATGATCTTAGAACTACTAATAGAAAAACTAAACAGATATGGGGTACAAGCAATTGCACAAGATTGGGTTGAATCTTATCTAAAAAAGCTAATGCAATGGGTGGAAGTAAATTTTAAGAACACAAAGGGAGAAATTGAAAAGACAGTCAGACTGGGGATATGTAGCATAAGGTATACCTCAAGGCTCAAAATTGGGAACATTTTTGTTTTTGCTTTATATAGATAACCTTTTTAAGTTGATAAGGAAGCATGGTGGTAATGTAATAGGATATGCAGATGATATAACCATAATAATAATGAATTTACAGAAAGAGAAGTGGAAGATAAGGCAAAGGTAATGCTAAAAATAGTAAGACAATATACAAATAAAAATGTTTAGTAAATATTTAGATAATAGAAGTATTGTCATCGGCTTCTTAAGATAAGTGGAGAATATTTACTAAATATTTTTATTTGTATAGTGTTTGTTACTCCATTGTAAATAGCTTCATTTTCTGTGTAATTAGTAAAACAATATTTCTTAAACTTAGACCTAATGATAAATGTAAATAAGACAAGCTGGATAAATATTATTTGAAGCAAAAGGTTAGAAACAGTGATGTATTTAACATTGGAAAGTAATGAGTCAGTAATTCAAACACAAACATCACTTAAATTATCCTTACTTGGACATGTTTCAGAGGGTTTGTCCCCATCATCAGCAGTTATCCGACTGGTTGGATCTGTGGTTTCCTGAAGTGAGCTGGTTGTCTGTGGCAGCATCTGTTGTCTGTGAGATGAACTTCCAAAGAGAGTTTTCAGGTGGTAATTTGAAATTTAAAGTATACTAATTCAATTTTGAGTCGAACTAATTCTCAATGCTCCATTTATTGCTAGTATTTACCTAGAACGCATTTCGTTAGGATCTTCCTAACATCATCAGCTGTTGTCGACTAATGGATGCCGGTTCAGTGAACTCCTCGGAGGTGATAGGTGCGTCTCTGTCGGTATCTTGATGAACTTAAAATTTGGATTTTCTTCAAAGGTAGTATCGAAATTAAACAATTTACTTTCATATTTCTTTATAAAGATTTTTTCCCACGTGGTTAATGCAGCTGGACCTTGGACACTTTTTAGTAAGTGAATTTCTCGTTCTATGTCATGTTTTTCCTTCCAAAAATGGTACGCTACCGCCTATTTATCTATTTCTTTATTCCTGATGTTCCTAAAGTGCTCTTTAAGCCTAATGTTCACGTTCCTTTTTGTTTTTCAATGTAGAATTTGTCACAGTCCTTGCAATTTATCCGGTACACTCCTGATTTTTTGCCTGTGGGTATCTCCTTTATATTATGTGATTTCAAAAGGTGTTGTACACTAAATTTGTTCTGTGGGGCCAAAGTAATATTGTGTTCTTTGAAGACTTTTTGGAAAAGGTGTGTAGCTCTGGGATGATACGTAAATTTTCTGTATGAGGTTTCATTGCTAATTGGGGAGAGAGTAGTTACTTGTTTGCATCTTAGTTTTCTTTTGAATTTATCTATTTTCTTGTTGACCAATTCAGCACTGTATCCATTGTATTCTGCAATGTGAATGATATTATTGTACTCTTTGTTATATTCTATCTTGTTTAAAGGTACATTAACCAGCCTGTAAGTTAAACTGTTGATAACAGCATGCTTGTGTTGTCTTGGGTTATATCCATCTGATTTTATGAAATTTTCTGTGTGTGTTTCCTTTCTGTGTATGCCAAATTCAAGTTTATTATGTTTTCTGGTAAGTTTCAAATCTAAGAAAGGGATTTCATTGTTTGTCTCTTTTTCTATGGAGAATTTGATTGCAGGATTTTGTAAATTAAGTAGTTTTAATGCATTATCCACTTGTTTCTCATTTATTATTGTCCAAATGTCATCCACATATCTGTACCAATGCTTAAAAATTAGTGGGAATGCCTTTGTGATGTGCGTTTCCAAAAAGCTCATGAAGAGGTCTGCCAAAAATGGGGACAATGGGTTGCCCATAGATAGTCCTGATTTTTGTTTGAAAATTTTTTTATTGAATGTAAAAAAGGACTGTTCAATGCAAATATTGGTTAATTGAAGGTATTCCTCTATGACGTTTTGGTCTATTCGTAGGGACTGAAGCCATATTTGCATGTACTCTATGAGTTTGTCTCTTGGAACACTTGGGAACAAGGAGATTACATCAAAGGATACCATTCGGTCGGTGGGAGAAAATTGTAGACTTTTAGTTTTGTTGATGAATTCCAACGAATTTTTAATACTGTGGCTTTTGAATTTTGGTAGCTCCTTAAATTTTTTGTTTAACCATTTGGATAGCTTGTAGCAGGGTGTGTTTATGTTGTTAATGATTGGGCGCATCTTATTTCCTGTTTTATGAATTTTGGGTAATCCATATATGTTAGCTACTGTAGGGTTGTCTGGTTTTAAACTTTGTTTAATTTCTTTTGGTATGATTGTTTTATCCTTCATTGTTTCATTTAACTCTTTTACACACATATTTAAAGGGTCAGACTTTATTTCCTGGAATTCATCACTTGCCAATAAATCTGTCATTCTAGAGATGTAGTCCTGTTTGTCCATGATGACCGTCTTATTTCCTTTGTCTGCTTTCGTATAAACATCCTTTTTATTCAGAGATTTAAGTATTTTCACGTATGGTTTGGGTTTACCACTTTCCCTTTCTATTTTTTCTAAGATTTTTCCACATTCGCTTCTAATTGCTGATTTCTGCCCAGTATTTAGACCCTCGGTAGCTATTTCAATGTCAACTATATAATCTTCTACGTTATCGGAGAAATCTACGCACGTATTTAACCCTTTATTTAAGAACGCTGTTTCTGCATGTGTGAAAGTTTCATGAGAGAGATTAATTACCTCATTTTGATTATATTTGTTTGTAGGTTGACATTCCATGTAGTTTGCTCTCCGCAATCAGCAATTGGAAGCGAATGTGGAAAAATCTTAGAAAAAATAGAAAGGGAAAGTGGTAAACCCAAACCATAGGTGAAAATACTTAAATCTCTGAATAAAAAGGATGTTGTTTATACGAAAGCAGACAAAGGAAATAAGACGGTCATCATGGACAAACAGGACTACATCTCTAGAATGACAGATTTATTGGCAAGTGATGAATTCCAGGAAATAAAGTCTGACCCTTTAAATATGTGTGTAAAAGAGTTAAATGAAACAATGAAGGATAAAACAATCATACCAAAAGAAATTAAACAAAGTTTAAAACCAGACAACCCTACAGTAGCTAACATATATGGATTACCCAAAATTCATAAAACAGGAAATAAGATGCGCCCAATCATTAACAACATAAACACACCCTGCTACAAGCTATCCAAATGGTTAAACAAAAAATTTAAGGAGCTACCAAAATTCAAAAGCCACAGTATTAAAAATTCGTTGGAATTCATCAACAAAACTAAAAGTCTACAATTTTCTCCCACCGACCGAATGGTATCCTTTGATGTAATCTCCTTGTTCCCAAGTGTTCCAAGAGACAAACTCATAGAGTACATGCAAACATGGCTTCAGTCCCTACGAATAGACCAAAACGTCATAGAGGAATACCTTCAATTAACCAATATTTGCATTGAACAGTCCTTTTTTACATTCAATAAAAAAATTTTCAAACAAAAATCAGGACTATCTATGGGCAACCCATTGTCCCCATTTTTGGCAGACCTCTTCATGAGCTTTTTGGAAACGCACATCACAAAGGCATTCCCACTAATTTTTAAGCATTGGTACAGATATGTGGATGACATTTGGACAATAATAAATGAGAAACAAGTGGATAATGCATTAAAACTACTTAATTTACAAAATCCTGCAATCAAATTCTCCATAGAAAAAGAGACAAACAATGAAATCCCTTTCTTAGATTTGAAACTTACCAGAAAACATAATAAACTTGAATTTGGCATACACAGAAAGGAAACACACACAGAAAATTTCATAAAATCAGATGGATATAACCCAAGACAACACAAGCATGCTGTTATCAACAGTTTAACTTACAGGCTGGTTAATGTACCTTTAAACAAGATAGAATATAACAAAGAGTACAATAATATCATTCACATTGCAGAATACAATGGATACAGTGCTGAATTGGTCAACAAGAAAATAGATAAATTCAAAAGAAAACTAAGATGCAAACAAGTAACTACTCTCTCCCCAATTAGCAATGAAACCTCATACAGAAAATTTACGTATCATCCCAGAGCTACACACCTTTTCCAAAAAGTCTTCAAAGAACACAATATTACTTTGGCCCCACAGAACAAATTTAGTGTACAACACCTTTTGAAATCACATAATATAAAGGAGATACCCACAGGCAAAAAATCAGGAGTGTACCGGATAAATTGCAAGGACTGTGACAAATTCTACATTGAAAAACAAAAAGGAACGTGAACATTAGGCTTAAAGAGCACTTTAGGAACATCAGGAATAAAGAAATAGATAAATAGGCGGTAGCGTACCATTTTTGGAAGGAAAAACATGACATAGAACGAGAAATTCACTTACTAAAAAGTGTCCAAGGTCCAGCTGCATTAACCACGTGGGAAAAAATCTTTATAAAGAAATATGAAAGTAAATTGTTTAATTTCGATACTACCTTTGAAGAAAATCCAAATTTTAAGTTCATCAAGATACCGACAGAGACACACCTATCACCTCCGAGGAGTTCACTGAGCCGGCATCCATTAGTCGACAACAGCTGATGATGTTAGGAAGATCCTAACGAAATGCGTTCTAGGTAAATACTAGCAATAAATGGAGCATTGAGTATTAGTTCGACTCAAAATTGTATTAATTTTGTGCTTCATTGTATCATAGTCCTTAAACAATGGAATTAAAGTATACTGTTTAATTTTTATAATCAGCAACTTTTCCCAAACTTCGAGTTCCGCTGCATTACTGGCTGGCTTTAATAGTTTTATATTTGGTACAATTTCATGATTGGTAGACCAGAAATGGTGGGCTATTGCTGATTTTTCTATTTGTTTATATTTCACACATCTCATATGTTCCTGTAATCTAATTTGTAAACTTCTTTTGGTTTTTCCTATGTAGAACTTATTGCAGTCTGAACAGTTAATTTTGTATATACCTGATTTTCTGTTTTCAGGTACTGGGTCTTTCAGGTTGTTGCATAAAAGTTTTTTAAACTGAATTTTTTGTGATGTACTTCTTGAATATCTTGTTGCATTTATGATGTACTCTGGGATGGTATGTGAATTTCCTGAACTGTGTCTCGGTTTTTGATTCTGTCAATTTTGTGGTATCCAATGTGTTTCTGTTTCTTGAATTTCCAAATACATATTGGATACCACAACTGGATACCATTTTCATATCAACTACTGCCACATAACAAATACAGCATGAGAAACATGTTAAATCACCCGCTCAAAAACACGAGTCCAACCAACAAATTATCAGGAATTAAAACAAAAAGGAAGTTAGAAATAAGGATGAAAGAACACATGAGATGCATAAAATACAAACAGACAGATAAATCAGCCAAAGCCTATCACTTTTGGTCAAAAAATCATAATATTTCCAAAGACATCAAACTTTTGGTACCAGCAAAAAAGTATTGGGAATTAACAGTTTGGGAAAACATACACATTTTTAAGAATAAAAAGAGAACTATAAACTTTGAAATACCACTAGTGGATGATGACATTCAACTCGTTGAACAGCGCCAGGAGAGGGAGGCGGTCACCTGAAGAACCAGTCGAACATCAGCTGATGATTAGGACGCGTGTTCCTCGAAACATGTCGTAATTTTAAATGTAAGTTTTTATACTTTGACAAGTGGTTTAAAAAGGTTTTATTGATGAAGCTCCAATGTTTCTAAATACTTCTATTTTATAATTTTAATATTTTTATGTTTTCTTATAAAATTATATATTCTCTGTATGAAATATAAGGGATGAATAAATTGAATTGAAAAGTTGTGCTACAGCATAATGTTGACATTTGGACCCATTCAAACATTTGACATTTGGCCAGAAGTTTCATGGTTCAAATCCTGCTGTCAATGATTGATTCTACCTTTCCAATCTTGACCTACATACAGCAAATCTAAAAAGCACAATTTCATTAGTTCTAATTAAATGAATATGCTGATGCTCGGGGTCTGTATGGCTTTGAGTTGCCCATACGAAAGAAGCTAGAAACAGTGATGTGTTTAGATAATTTACTTAATTTGAGTCTCTCCAAGTCATCACTTATTTTATTCACTATTAAAATGTTTCGGGAACATTGTTCACATCTTCGGAATGCTTCCGTCAGTGAGTCAATAAATGATGTTAGTGTTACTAGTGCTGACTCATTTTAAGTGAATTATTCTATATAAATCTTTACCCACACACATCTCTGCACGTGAGAGACAGACATAGGAGATTGTCAACTACACCGAGATTTACTTACGAGTATTCGGGCCTGTTCAGGTTTCAGTATCTGTCCAGCAGTGCAGACTGTGAAGTCAGACACTAATGTGACAACGCCCTTCTGCAGACTTGTTGGCATACCAAGCTGGCGCAAATGTGGCTCCATGGAATGTGGGAACTGTGGCAATGGTCCAGCAGGTAGCATCACAGTCTCCACAGCTTCAGCACCAGATCTTGCATAATCCAGCTCACTATACTTGTCAAACCAGCTGCGAACAAAGTCACCTAGTTATTAAAATGTTTGTGTAACATAATTTATTACTTGTACAAAGTATCAGGCATTGTCAGAAGCCAATAAAAACATCTATTATTTATTAAACATCTATTATAAAAACATCAATTTTATATAAACATAGTGAACTCATCATATGGGAGAAAATATACATAGAAAACCAACTAATGAACTTCGAAATCCTGCCAGAAGACAGCCTTTTCCAGTGCTTCAAAACTCACTTTGAATTTTGCTTTCCATTTAAATCTAAAACCATATTTAACTTTAAACGAGACAATGCTTGGTTAAGAACCTCATGCATGCTTAAAAGAGAACCTTATCAGATTTAAAACATCATTACAAAAAGGATAGTTAACTTTTCAAGTAGTTAGAATATTGCTTTATAATAAATTCAGCACCCTGATAATTAAATAAATAAAACAATTTGGAATATAATAAAAACAGAAGCAATCATGAAATTAGCAAACCTCATTATGTTGACGAAATGTTTCATACATTATTTTTGAATCTGAATCTAATAATAATAATAATAATAATAATAATAATAATAATAAAGCTAAATATAATTATGGAAGTCAAGAAGCAGCATTAGAATTTTTGAGTACAAGTTTCACAAATGTATGAGGGCCGTTCAATAAAGAATGATCATAATTATTTTACGGACATAATTTTCCGCACTAAAATTCAATCTTATTATATTCTGTTAGCTTAATGTGAAACAAACACGCCGTAATAGTTTCATTGTTGGTACTCCTGGTTCCCGCCTGTGAGAACCAGGCAATTTCAGACATGTTTAGTATCGCCTATCACTGTAATGGAGGTAACATGCAGCTAAAGTTGATGTTAGAGGAAGATCCGATGTTTCTTTCAAACGTAATCACTGTTGATGAAACTTGGCTACATCATTTTGATCCTGAGAGCAAACAGCAAAGCTCAGTGTGGAAATCTCCCTCATCACCAACCCCTAAAACAGCAAAAGTGGTTGCTTCCGCTGGGAAGGTTATGGTCATCTCATTCTTTTGATATTCATGGAATGGTTTATTAGCATGTTGTACCTGCACACACATCAGTAACTGGACAATACTACAGGGATGTCCTGAAAACATTGCAAGTCCATATCAGGCGCAAAAGACCACATTTCCATGAAGCAGGCTGGATGCTGCATCATGACATTGTGGGGCTGCATATTGTCAATGTTGTTGATGAATATCTTGCAAAAATCAACGTGAAGTGCATCCCTCACCCTCCCTATAGTCTGGATTCCTAACTTGAAGAAACGCCTTCGTGGGAGACATTATCCATCATCAGAAGCAGTGGTGAAGGCTGCAGAGGCGATTTTGAAGAATCTCTCAAAAATGGTTTCCAGCATGTCTTTGAAGACTGGCAGAAACGCTGGGACAAGTGCATCGCATTCAGGGGAGACTATTTTGAGAAGGACCATCAAAATTATCAGGATGAGTAAAGGTATGTTGTCAAACAAACAAAAAACAAACAAAAATTGTCATCATTCTTTATTGAAGAGCCCTCGTAGTACCTACATTTAAAGTCAATCTGCATATGTCTTCTGAAACAAATAAAATTATCGACTCTTTTAAAACAAATAATTCTTATGGTTACAATGAAATAACTATAAAAATCTAAATTCATGCTACTGTCAAATTAACATTCTTCTTAGTTATTTATGCAATCAGTCTCTACATACTGGAATTTTCCCTGACAGGATGAAATTCTCAATTATTAAACCTCTTTTCAAAACAGGTGAATACAATATTGTGACTTTGTGGGTTCGTAAAATTAAAAGTCCAATTTGCAGAAATTCAAAATGCTCTTTATTTCCGTAGAAAGACACTGTTTGTACATGCCTTTGCAGCAAGCTGACATAACATACACCAACACAATCTCTCGTCATTTCTGCACACGTAAATAAACAAAAGAGTTCACTTTCAAATCACAGCTGTAAGCGCACAATTATCGAGTCCTAGTCACTGTAAACTAGCCATGGCTTCTGTTATATATGGAGTCCCACAGGGATCTGTGCTTGGGCCTTTACTATTTACATTATACACTAACAATTTACCTGTGATTAATAATGTTAAAACTGTATCATGTGCTGATGACACATCTATAATTTGTTGGGGAAAAGATCAAGACAACTTAACTAATAATATACACTCAGGTACAGATGTAATACTTAAATTTCTTGCTAATAACAACCTAGTTAATAATTTAAACAAGACAAGCATAATATATTTGTTGTTGTTGTTGTTTTCAAATGCTAGGCTTTGGCAATGAAGCCATTAGCTCTCTTGCTCTCCAATATTTCTGTGTAGTGGGTCCGGCAGGTAGGGCTTCACAGGTTAAAAGATCAGTCATTTCCTCTTCTTTGTTGCATAATATATTTTAAAATTAGTAATTGCATGTACAACAAATGAACATTAAAATTGTAAATGAAGAAATAGATACAACAGATGATCACTTATTTCTAGGATTGAATATTGACAAAAACTTATCTTGGACAAAACATGTAAATTATATATGCAATAAAATAAGTGAGGGTATCTATCTATTGGATTGCGTGGCACACTATTTGGATAAACCTAATTTAAAATTAGGTATTGCATTATGGGGTACAACGTCTAAAGGGAATTTAAAACGATCATTGGTATTACAGAAGAGGTGTGTAAGGGTTGTTTGTTCATTAAAATCAAGGGATTCATGTAGAGAAATTTTTAAAAGAGAAAGAATTCTTAAAATGTTTGCATTATACATTTTAGAGTTATTTTACTAGTTAGGAGAACTACAAATATAAGGAGTAATAGCAATATACATACAGTACGTGCAAGATATCTTGAGCACTGGATTTACTGTGTGCTGCAGGCAGAGGGGAAGAAGCGAAAGCTAACGCTCTTTTGTTTCGGCAGTGTGGTCAACCTTCAAAAACACAGTTCAGCAATATAGCGTGTAAGATAAGCGAAGATATCACAAGCAACATTGCATCCTCTGAAAACATTCCTTAGTTTTGCTCACGCCTCCTCAATTACACTCAGATCACAGTTATACGAAGGTAGACGAATAATAATGTGTCCCCTTTCGAGAGCCATAATATCCACAAATGTTCATACAAATATAAATCATTTTCAAGTAAATGCTGATGAACATTACCACCACACTCGTAACAAGGATAAACTGGCAATTCGAGCGCACCAAACGAGCCTTTATGAAGGAAGCTTTAACTACAAAGGGATAATGTTATATAATAAACTTCCAAATTCATTTAAACAAGCTGCAGCATTAAAACACTTTAAGAATAAGGTTAAGAAACTTTTGCATGCACACTGTTTTATACAGTTAATGAATTCTTAGAACTATAACCATGTAAATGAGCACTGGGAGCATAGTACATTCACAAACCTGTAATATTCATATTGACATTTCTTGTAGTAAATTACTCTATGCAAATACCATTGCTGCTTACTGTGTATATTGTATGTAATCAATCTGACCTTGTGTATATACTGTATTTATATATTTTGACGTGTCTCATAACATGTATATGTTGCCACGGACTAACTAAAATTCTAATTCTAACATACGATCAAAACAAAATATGGTGGACATGATAAAGCTTAGCATATTAGCCACTAGATGTCAGTGTATAGCGCATTTCAAATTTCAAAGTTGTCATCTATGTTTACGGATTTAAACGAAACTTACCGAATTAGAACTTGGAGCCCAATCGCTCTTCTTATCACGCGCATATAGTAAATATGACACCAGAACTAGAATATGTATAGGGAAGCGAAGAGTAAGAAATTTTTTAATAAAAATCCATTTGTAACTGGAAAAACTTTATACAATAAGCTGCCAGCCACAATTAAACAGTCAACTGGTTCCAAGTTTAATAAATATTTAAAAAATTACTTAATTGAGAGGGCTTTTTATGACATAGATGAATATCTGCAATTGTGATTTGAAAAGCTTTTTTTTTTCTCACATGTAAATTGTAAATATTTCAATGAGGGTATAAATGAGAGATCAAACTGTAAATACTTTGTAATATATTTATCTCAATCTGTCTAGTAATTTCAACAAGTGAGTATAATCTCTAAAATATATTTCTGAAATCAGTAAATAAGTACATATTTAATGAATTATTATTACTATTATTATTTATGTTCATTCAGTATATAACCAAACAAGAAAATACTAATACAGTTTATTACATCTTCTGTTTCATATTACTGAGATCTTGACCAATGGACAGGAAGAACCGTGAGACTATCATCAAAGAAAGGGAAAACCGAAGATTTTTTTTTTTACCATGAAGACAGTTACATTAATTATTAATCTCTGTATATGCTTTGTAAAATTTGTAAATATTGATGTATATAACTAACTAATCATTTACAATCTTGTATTATGTAAACTTTTCAGACGAAACTTGAAACATGTATTTCATGTCTATAAGTGAATAAACCATTATTATTATTATTATTATTATTATTATTATTATTATTATTATTATTATTATTATTATTATTATTATTATTATTATTATTATTATCATCATCATCTCCACTCACTGTTCCAGAAATTAGTGGAATTTTCTGTAACAATCAAGAAAGTTAACTTTCCAGTCATCTATCTTTAACTGTTTTGGCAAGCTTTTTATCTCTGCGTTGCACTATCTGTCTCCTTGTGTCCGCCGGCTGCACCAGCTGCAACAATGCGATCGGCAACAAAATGTTTCAAATTATAGGCCAATATCTCTCTTGCCATTTTTTTCAAAAGTTATTGAAAAAGAGTATTCATCAAACTGTATAAACACTAATACGACATATTTATCAATGGTCAGTTTGGATTCAGAAAAGGAATATCAACAAATAATGCAACATATAAACTTGCACATGAAGAACTGACTGCCTTAAAGGAAAAAAAAAAAAGTAAGTGAAATTTTCTGTCACCTAGAAAAAGTTGTTAATCTTGTTAATCATGACACTCTTATAGCACAATTGAAATTCTATGGACTAAAAAAAAAGAAAGAAAAAAAATTAATATATTGAAATTTAATTGCATGGAACACCACAGTGGAGCAAAACAATTATTAAATTATAGAGGAGTCGTATTTATTACACATCGGCTTCACTTATGCACCTATATTGAGGACATGTTTCGCGAACCATTGTTTGCATCATCGGCTCTAATGCGACTAAATCTTGATGCAGTGGTGTGGGTAGTTCTGGAGTTGGTGCTGCCATCTGTTGATTTGGTGATGAATTTAAATGTGGGGTTGTCTTCTGGCAGGATTTCGAAGTTCATTAGTTGGTTTTCTATGTATATTTTCTCCCATATGATGAGTTCACTATGTTTTTGTATGTATTTTAGTAATTTGGTGTTATCTTCAATTTCATGATTTTCAGACCAGAAATGAGCTGCTATTACGGACTTATCAATATGTTTGTATCTTAAGTGCCTAAAATGTTCGTTCTTTCTTTCTAGTGCCTATGTTTCTTTTTGTCCTCCCTATATAAATTTTTTCACAATCTTTACCCTTTATCTTGTAAATGCCTGATTTTTCTTCTGGTTTTATCTTATCAGTATTACTACTCTTAAGTAGGTTTTTAATAAATCCTTTCATGGAAGTGTTGAAAACAGTGTTGTTGTATAAATTAAATTAATTGGGAGTCGATTAATGACACAAAACAACACTTACTTTTAAATTTTCCCGGAACCGGTTTCTGAGGCCTTCCCTCTATCTTCAGCCGGACATCGACTTGTTCTCATTGGTGTAGCTGGCAATATTTTGTCATCGGTCTCCTCTGGTGGCGGTTCGAGGAATTTGCTGAACAAATCTTTCTGGGGGATGTCGAAATTGAATACTTTGTTCCTATTTTTTGAAATAAAGATTTGTTCCCATGTGGACAGTTCTTCTTTTCCTGTTGTATGTTTTAATAATTTTGGTTCTGGATTTATGTTGTGGTTTTTTTCCCAAAAATGCGTGGCAACTGCTGATTTTTCTAATTGTTTGTATTTTATGTTCCTAAAGTGTTCCTTTGCTCTTGTTTCTAAATTTCTTTTGGTTTTTCCAATATAAATTTGACTACAGTCACAGCATTCAATTTGATATATACCAGATTTTTTGTTAGATGGAATGGCATCTTTGATGTTTGAGCAAATTAGGTTTTTTAAGGAGTAATGGTTGACTGGAGCTAGTTGAATGTTTTGTTTTTTGAAGACTTTTTTGAATTTATCAAAGGCCCATGGATGGTAAGTGAATTTTTTGAAGATCATTTTAGTTTCTGTAGCTGAGAGGGTTGTGGTTTCCTTTAGTAGTTTCTTCTTTTTTGCTAAGTTCTCTTTTTTGTCTACTAGTGATTTGTGAAAGTCATTTTTCTGTGCTATTTCAATAATTTTGTTGTATTCTATTTTGTATTCTTCTGTTGTGAGAGGGATGTTGACCAGTCTGTGTGCTAAACTATTAAAGATTGCCTGTTTGTGGGATCTTGGATTGTAGCCATTTGCTCTTATGTAGTTGTCTGTCTGTGTTGGTTTTCTGTAAATGCCAAAGTTTATTCTATTTTTATTTCTGATTATTTTTAGATCTAAAAATGGTAAATACTCGTCTTTTTCAACTTCTACAGTGAACTTGATGCTTTTTTCTTGAATATTTAAAAGTTTTAGTGCATCACTGATGTGTTTTTTTGGCACTATGGCAAATATGTCATCTACATATCTTTGCCAGAGTTTGAACATCCATGGGAAACCTTTAGTGATCCTTACATGAGTGCACTAGAAATAAGGATCACTAAAGGTTTCCCATGGATGTTCAAACTCTGGCAAAGATATGTAGATGACATATTTGCCATAGTGCCAAAAAAAAAAAAAACACATCAGTGATGCACTAAAACTTTTAAATATTCAAGAAAAAAGCATCAAGTTCACTGAAGAAGTGGAAAAAGACGAGTATTTACCATTTTTAGATCTAAAAATAATCAGAAATAAAAATAGAATAAACTTTGGCATTTACAGAAAACCAACACAGACAGACAACTCCATAAGAGCTAATGGCTACAATCCAAGATCCCACAAATAGGCAATCTTTAATAGTTTATCACACAGACTGGTCAACATCCCTCTCACAGCAGAAGAATACAAAATAGAATACAACAAAATTATTGAAATAGCACAGAAAAATGACTTTCCCAAATCACTAGTAGACAAAAAAGTGAACTTAGCAAAAAAGAAGAAACTACTAAAGGAAACCACAACCCTCTCAGCTACAGAAACTAAAATGATCTTCAAAAAATTCACTTACCATCCATGGGCCTTTGATAAATTCAAAAAAGTCTTCAAAAAACAAAACATTCAACTAGCTCCAGTCAACCATTACTCCTTAAAAAACCTAATTTGCTCAAACATCAAAGATGCCATTCCATCTAACAAAAAATCTGGTATATATCAAATTGAATGCTGTGACTGTAGTCAAATTTATATTGGAAAAACCAAAAGAAATTTAGAAACAAGAGCAAAGGAACACTTTAGGAACATAAAATACAAACAATTAGAAAAATCAGCAGTTGCCACGCATTTTTGGGAAAAAAACCACAACATAAATTCAGAACCAAAATTACTAAAACATACAACAGGAAAAGAAGAACTGTCCACATGGGAACAAATCTTTATTTCAAAAAATAGGAACAAAGTATTCAATTTCGACATCCCCCAGAAAGATTTGTTCAGCAAATTCCTCGAACCGCCACCAGAGGAGACCGATGACAAAATATTGCCAGCTACACCAATGAGAACAAGTCGATGTCCGGCTGAAGATAGAGGGAAGGCCTCAGAAACCGGTTCTGGGAAAATTTAAAAGTAAGTGTTGTTTTGTGTCATTAATCGACTCCCAATTAATTTAATTAGGTTTTTAATGTTGTAATTGTTTTTGGTGCCAATATTATATTTCTTGAATATTTTTTGGAAATTTTTTGTGGCCCAGGGGTTGTAAGTAAATTTAGCAAATCTAATGTCTTGTTTCATTGGTGTAAGAGCTGTGATCTGTTTTAATCTTTTTTGAAGTTTGAATGATTTTAGTTTTTTATCTACAAGGTTTTTTCCATATCCATTTTTAATTGCAGTTTTTAAGATTTGTTGGTATTTTTTTGATATTCTTGCTGGCTGAGGGGTAGGTTTACTAAACTGTGTGTGAGAATGTTGATGGTGGCATGTTTGTGTGGAATTGGGTTGAAGCTATTTGCTTTGATGTAATTATCTGTGTGTGTCGCTTTCCTATGTATACCAAAATTCCAGTTTTTCATTGTTTTTTTGAGATTTTAAGGTCCAAGAAAGGTAGAGTACAGTCCTCTTCAGTTTCTATTGTGAATTGTATGCTGGGTTCTTGAAGGTTGAGTAATTTCAAAGCATCATCTATCTGTAGTGTACTATTGCAAAGATGTCGTCTACGTATCTGTACCATGTTTTAAAAATATGAGGAAAGGCTTTGGTTATATGTGTTTCGAAAAAGCTCATGTATAAATTGGCCAAAAATCGTGAAATGACACTCAAATGAGTCCAGGGTCCCTGGAAGTTAGAGTTACCCGACATTTGTCTATCAGGATAAGGGAAAACCTCAGAAAAAACCTTACCCAGGTAACTCACCCTGACCGAGATTCAAACTCGGGACCTCTTGAATGTGAGGCAGACACGCTACCATCTACGCTACCGAGGCGGGCTTTATCTGTTAAGTTTTCTAATATGTATGTAGATTTTTTCCTGATTATATTTTTATCCATTAGCTCTAAGCCTTCTACTGCTATTTCAATATCAGCAATGAACTCTTCAGGGTTGTTGGAGTATGATATACACGTTTTCAGGCCTTTGTTTTAGCATATCTATTTCTTCAACACTAAAAGTTTGCTTAGAGAGGTTAGTTACATTGTCCTGGGGTGTGTTCTTTACTGAAATTTTGTTATATTTCGGTTGCAAATGATTCTGACTATGCTTTAGTTTCTCCTTTTGAAGATTAACTTTTTGTTTGACTTTATAATTCATATACTCAAATGATTTAGACTCTAAATGGTCCCATGCTGTGTTTCCTAATAATTTTATCAGTTTCAAGTGTAGGTTGTGTAATGAGAGGTCTATATTATAACTGGCCACCAATCTAGAAAGTGATTGATATTTTGTATGGAGAGAGAGGCGACGTTGCCGCTTATTGCTGCCATGTGGAGAGCGCAATAGGATTACGCATGCAAAGGTGATTCAGTTGCGACTGCAATGGGTATTTATTTTTATTATTATTATTTATTATTTATAATACTGTACACAAAGGCAATAGAAAAGTCATGGATCTACATACAAGAACACATCAACGTAAAGATCATCATAACATAAGAGGCATACCCGTGACATTTTGATGCTTATTGAAATGGGGAAATGCTGCCTACATACTTTTTTCAGGGGGTTTCTAATTTAGACCCCGATGCCTGACTTTATTTTTTAAATTACTTTTCTTTCCCAATCTTAATCAGTGTTCTTACTGATACCTACAGCACGTGAACTCCTATCAAGCACCTTAGAGAATGGAATAATAGGATTCAATTTCTCCTCTTCGAAGTATTCTCTTACAGAGCATATTATTCGTATTTCCTGTGATTGTCCTTTAAATGGAATACCTTTACCAAATATAGTTTTATTTGGTTCCCGAGCACATTCAGGTTTTTGCTTGTCACTATTATTAGACATAATTAAACATTCATTAAAACACAATTGCAAATAATCACAACACGCGCAGAGATACACAAACTCACACACACGTAAACCAAGGGAAATTGTCACAAAATGCAAAGGAACTTGCCAGTACAGGATCTCTAACTGTTGTAACCTTATGTAAAATAACAGCAACATATACGTGAAGGCATTCTGTTTACGCAGCATTATCAGAAGAGAAACAAAAGCCAGGTCATGTCTGTAGGTCATGCTAAGCACGTATTAGAATATCGGCAACCAAGGTTTAACGTCTAACATTGTCATGGAAACGTCTTGACTCTAATTGATCCTTCTAATGGTTACTACGACAACCGTTATGACATACTCATCTACACCCATTTATTTACAGCATTCTTCCATGTGCTTACCGTCAATCACATTCTAGTTTGGCGACCAGTATAGTTAGTTTTTTGTAGTGGTTATATTTTTCAGATTTTAATTTGGCCTTTTCAGCAGCTTTATGTTCTCTATTATTAATAGTTAAATTTTACTACTTTTCTTACGAATTTGGGAGGGATTTAAGCTGCATGCATCATATTTGGTAAAACCATGTTTTGACCATCCTATCATAGTCATCTTCAAGGGCAAACTGAGCCGCTTTCTGTGGCTTCTCAGCTTTTTTATAGGGACTGGCAGGTGGAGGTGAGTTCTGATTGGACAGGTGTTCTCTGCATTGTGACACCACTGCAATGCAGAGTCACCACACTGTGGCAAAACAATGTGTGGTTTTTTTTTGTATGATTGTCCCTTAAAGTTTATTAATATACATCCCACTATTACTGTTGAAATTTTGTTGACAACAGGCAATTTCTCAGTTTCTCATTGAACTTCCTGGGTCGCAATCCATTTTTCCTAAATATTACCATAGTCTGGTCAAATAGTATAGTGTTTACTTTCCTGAGCGTGTAGGGCCACAGCCAACTTTTCTATATTGTTTTGTTTGCAAAGGCGTATGTGCTGCTGAAATCGTTCTGTCTCACCTATATATGTTTTACCACAGTGGCACAGTACTTAATGAACATCCAGTGTATTATGGTAGTACTTTATCTTTTATATTAACTAGTAAATCAGAGATTTAATTGTATTGGAACACCACAGTGAAGCGAAATAATTATTAATTTTTAGATGAGTCGTATTTATTACACATCTGCTTCACTTTCGTACCTATTTTGAGGACAGGTTTCGCAAATCATCGTTTGCATCTTCTGCTCTTATGCGACTAAAGCTTGATCCAGTGGTGTGGGTAATTCTGGAGTTGCTGCTACCATCTGTTGATTTAGTGATGAACTTAAATGTGGGATTCTCTTCTGGCAGGATTTAAAAGTTCATTAGTTGGTTTTTATGTTTTTCTATGTATATCCTCTCCCATATGACGAGTTCACTATGTTTTTGTACGTATTTTAGTAATTCTGTGCTATCTTCAATTTCATGATTTTCAGACCAGAAATGAGCTGCTATTGCGGACTTATCAATACTTTTGTATCTTAAGTGCCTGAAGTGTTCTTTCTTTCTAGTGCCTATGTTTCTTTTTGTCCTCCCTATGTAAATTTTTTCACAGTCTTTACACTTAATCTTGTAAATGCCTGACTTTTCCTCTGGTTTTCTTATCAGTATTATTACTGTAAAGTAGGTTTTTAATGTTGTAATTGTTTTTTGGTGCCAATGTTATATTGTATTTCTTGAATATTTTTTGGAACTTTTTTGTGGCCCAGGGGTGGTAAGTAAATTTAGCAAATCTAATTTCTTGTTTTATTGGTGTGAGAGCTGTGATCTGTTTTTATCTCTTTTGAAGTTTGAATGATTTTAGTTTTTTATCTACAAGGTTTTTTCCATATCCATTTTTAATTGCAGTTTTTAAGATTTGATGGTATTCCTTTTGACATTCTTGCTGGCTGAGGGGTAGATTTACTAATCTGTGTGTGAGACTGTTGATGGTGGCATGTTTGTGTGGAATTGGGTTGAAACTATTTGCTTTGATGTAATTATCTGTGTGTGTGTTGCTTTTCTATGGATACCAAATTCTAGTTTTTCATTGCTTTTTGTGATTTTAAGGTCCAAAAAAGGTAGAGTACAGTCCTCTTCAGTTTCCACTGTGAATTGTATGCTGGGTTCTTGCAGGTTGAGTAGTTTCAAAGCATCATCTATTTGTTTGTAGGGCACTATTGCAAAGATGTTGTCTACGTATCTGCACCATGTTTTAAAAATATGAGGGAAGGCTTTAGTTATATGTGTTTCGAAAAAGCTCATGTATAGATTGGTCAAAAATGGTGATAGCGGGCTTCCCATAGCTAGTCCTGAAATTTGTTTATAATATTTTCCATCGAAGACAAAATAATTTTGATGTATACATATTTCAGTCATTGCCAAATATTCTTCTATTGCATTGGCATCTAGGTTTATAGAATTTAGCATTTTTTCAGTTGAATCAAAAGTTTGTCTAATGGAATGCTAGGGAAGAGGGAGCGGACATCAAAGGATACTAAAGTGTCATGAGGTTTTAGTTTAAGATTTTGAATTTTTTCTAGCAGGTCTAAAGAGTTTTTTATGCTCAGAGTATGGAATTGTGGAAAGGACTGAAATTTTTTGGACAGCCATTTTGCCAGAAGGTAAGTAGGAGTGTTTATATTATTTACAATGGGTCTCATGGGTATGTTGGGTTTGTGTATTTTAGGCAAACCATATAGTCTTGCAAGGGTAGGGTTGTCCGGTTTGATAGTTTTTTGTTCTGCAGTTGTTAAAATTTTACTATTAATGATGGTTTTTTGTTCATCTTTTATGCATCGGTTGAGTGGATTAGAATCTATTTCTTGGAATTCTTTTTGTTGTAGTAACTCTAACATTTTTTCCTTGTATGTAGCTGTATCTAAGATTACTATTTTGTTCCCTTTATCAGCCCTTGAGAAGAATACATCCTTTTTCCTTAAAGATTTAATTATCTTAATTTGTTTCAAATGTTTTCCTGGTTTTTTATTTATTAAGTTTTCCAATATAGGAGATGATTTTTTCCTAATTATATTTTGTCCACGGAGAACAATTAGCTGCTGAAAAAGCTGTGTTAAAATCCGAAAAAGCAAATCACTACAGAAAACTAACTAATATAGACCTCTCATTGTACAACCTATATTTGAAACTGGTAAAATTACTAGGAAACACAGCATGGGACCATTTAGAAACCAAATCATTTGAATATTTAAATTATACAGTCAAAGAGAACGTTCATCGTCAAAAGAAGAAACTAAAGCATAACCATAATCATTGGCAACCAAAACATAACAAAATTTCAGCAAAGAACACATCCCTAGACAATGTAATTAATCTTTCAAAGCAAAATTTTAACACTCTCCTATATTGGAAAACTTAATAAATAAAAAACCAGGAAAACATTTGAAACAAATTAAGATAATTAAATCTTTAAGGAAAAAGGATGTATTCTTCTCAAGGGCTGATAAAGGGAACAAAATAGTAATCTTAGATACAGCTACATACAAGGAAAAAATATTAGAGTTACTAAACAAAAAGAATTCCAAGAAATAGATTCTAATCCACTCAACCGATGCATAAAAGATGAACAAAAAACCATCATTAATAGTAAAATTTTAACAACTGCAGAACAAAAAACTATCAAACCGGACAACCCTACCCTTGCAAGACTATATGGTTTGCCTAAAATACACAAACCCAACATACCCATGAGACCCATTGTAAATAATATAAACACTCCTACTTACCTTCTGGCAAAATGGCTGTCCAAAAAATTTCAGTCCTTTCCACAATTCCATACTCTGAGCATAAAAAACTCTTTAGACCTGCTAGAAAAAATTCAAAATCTTAAACTAAAACCTCATGACACTTTAGTATCCTTTGATGTCCGCTCCCTCTTCCCTAGCATTCCATTAGACAAACTTTTGATTCAACTGAAAAAATGCTAAATTCTATAAACCTAGATGCCAATGCAATAGAAGAATATTTGGCAATGACTGAAATATGTATACATCAAAATTATTTTGTCTTCGATGGAAAATATTATAAACAAATTTCAGGACTAGCTATGGGAAGCCCGCTATCACCATTTTTGACCAATCTATACATGAGCTTTTTCGAAACACATATAACTAAAGCCTTCCCTCATATTTTTAAAACATGGTGCAGATACGTAGACAACATCTTTGCAATAGTGCCCTACAAACAAATAGATGATGCTTTGAAACTACTCAACCTGCAAGAACCCAGCATACAATTCACAGTGGAAACTGAAGAGGACTGTACTCTACCTTTTTTGGACCTTAAAATCACAAAAAGCAATGAAAAACTAGAATTTGGTATCCATAGAAAAGCAACACACACACAGATAATTACATCAAAGCAAATAGTTTCAACCCAATTCCACACAAACATGCCACCATCAACAGTCTCACACACAGATTAGTAAATCTACCCCTCAGCCAGCAAGAATGTCAAAAGGAATACCATCAAATCTTAAAAACTGCAATTAAAAATGGATATGGAAAAAACCTTGTAGATAAAAAACTAAAATCATTCAAACTTCAAAAGAGATAAAAACAGATCACAGCTCTCACACCAATAAAACAAGAAATTAGATTTGCTAAATTTACTTACCACCCCTGGGCCACAAAAAAGTTCCAAAAAATATTCAAGAAATACAATATAACATTGGCACCAAAAAACAATTACAACATTAAAAACCTACTTTACAGTAATAATACTGATAAGAAAACCAGAGGAAAAGTCAGGCATTTACAAGATTAAGTGTAAAGACTGTGAAAAAATTTACATAGGGAGGACAAAAAGAAACATAGGCACTAGAAAGAAAGAACACTTCAGGCACTTAAGATACAAAAGTATTGATAAGTCCGCAATAGCAGCTCATTTCTGGTCTGAAAATCATGAAATTGAAGATAGCACAGAATTACTAAAATACGTACAAAAACATAGTGAACTCGTCATATGGGAGAGGATATACATAGAAAAACATAAAAACCAACTAATGAACTTTTAAATCCTGCCAGAAGAGAATACCACATTTAAGTTCATCACTAAATCAACAGATGGTAGCAGCAACTCCAGAATTACCCACACCACTGGATCAAGCTTTAGTCGCATAAGAGCAGAAGATGCAAACGATGATTTGCGAAACCTGTCCTCAAAATAGGTACGAAAGTGAAGCAGATGTGTAATAAATACGACTCATCTAAAAATTAATAGTAAATCAGAGTTTAATTGGTGCCTTATATACCAGTTTAATATTCACTTCTTTTAATCATTTTCCTACCCTGTCTGTTAACTCCTTCTACACATGGAAGTACTGCCAATTTTCGTTATATCTGTTTTATCTTGAGCTTCCCATCTGAATTATGCCATTTTCCAAGCTCAATATATATTTCTATTTATTTAAGTTGGATTATATCATAACTAAATGAAGGAAAACAGAGCTGGAGTAACCAGTGATACTGGTAATGAAAAACAAACTTCAAATAGGAAAATAGTAACTCATGAAGTATTCCCAGGTTGTGTGTTAGGGCCTTTACTGTTTCTGATCTATACTGTGACTTTGTGGGTTCGTAGAATTAAAAGTCCGAGTTGCAGAAATTCAAATCGTTCTTTATTTGTGTAGAAATACACTCACAGTAGTAGTATTACGCCACATACACAATTACAATCTACCAAGGTTGTTGACCACAAACAAAAGCACTCAACTTCATCACACACCAGCTTCTCGTTACGACACTTTACAACTCTCTTGTTACAATTCCTGCTTACGACTGTCTTTACAACTGTTTACTACTGTCCGCTAGCATGTCACAATCTCTTATATAGACCTCATTGATAATTCGAGATTGTTCTGTAACAATCAAGAAATCAAATGTTCTGTCACACGTCACCAGATAAAACACGAATGTTCTAGACACGTAATCTTATCAGCGTCAGCCAGCCTTTTATCTCTGCGCTATGTTTATCTGCTTAGGCAGGCTGTTTATCTCCGTGATACACTATCCGTCCCTTACCTCTCTGCACCGAACCTTTTGTGCATGTCGCTGCGACAATATAAACAACTTCTCACTTTATGTAAAGGATATATTACAAGTACATTTCTGGTGAGCAGTACAAATTTAAATTGGTGTATAATTAAACTGCATTATATTTTGAACTGCCCGTCATATTGGTTTAAAGTGAACAAATTATCTGTGAATCTAGACTAAAGAAAGATTGTTGAATTTATAACATGTCACAAACTGATAAATATTGGGATTAATGATATGTAATTAGAAGAAATTAACAGCATCAAATATCTGTATATTCAAATATCTGCAGACAGATATTTAATTTGAAAAGTTCACATAAAGTATATCTTACCTAAACTCAGCTCTGCCTGTAATGCTATCCAAGCATTCCATTGATATACTTAAATTAGTGTAAATACCATACTTTAACTCTAACATGAAATATTATATTGGAGCAACTCAGTAAAAAGCAAATGAATATTTCATACGCAAAAGAAGGTTATAAGAATCATTTCTAACACCCATAGCAAACACTCCTGCAAAAATCTTTTTAGAAGACTGAAGATATGGGCCCTTCCTTGCAAATATACAGCGTGTTTTGAAATGACACCGAACAAATATATAGAAGTAGTTGCTCAGCTTCTATGTGACACATATAGATAGTTTTTACTGCCAATATGAGTCGCATTAAAAAAAACGCTCCAGAATGAGTGTGGAGCAACAGGAGCAACGTTGCAGGCCTCACACTATCGAAGTTTGCAGATAGGTGACACAGCGTGCTGCCTGCTATAGCTGTTTGTAAACATACCGAAATACTCCACGGAGCTTGCTACTATTAAGAATTTCTTTGCCTTATGAAACCACAATAAAGAAGCTATTCTTTAATTATTTGTTTATGGGTGTTTAATGTGTTCCAACACTCTGTTATAACAGTCGATGATGGCAAATAAACTGGTGAACATATGCAACTTACACCTTTTAGAGGGAAGTTAATGTTATTGAGATTGAGGATGGAAGCATTAAATGATAAAAAGAACAGAGAACAATATCAACAAAATGTGGATAAAGTTAAGCAAAACTAAATGTCTTATGCAATGAGACAAGCATTTTATTTCACTGTGTTAAATAATACTAAATAAAGCATTTGTATTCCAATGTGTAAGGACTATGATACAATGAAGCACAAAATTAATATATTTTTGAGTCGAACTAATACTCAATGCTTCACTTATTGCTAGTATTTACCTAGAACATGTTTCGTTAGGATCTTCCTAACATCAGCTGTTGTCAACTAATGGATGTTGGTTTGGTTAACTCATTGGAGCCAATAGGTGTGTCTCGGTCGGTATCTTGATGAACTTGAAGTTTGGGTTTTCTTCAAAGGTAGTGTCGAAATTAAATAATTTTTTTTTTCATATTTCTTTATGAAGATTTTTTCCCATGTGGTTAATGCAGCTGGACATTGGACACTTTTTAATAAGTGGATTTCTTCTATATCATGATTATCCTTCCAAAAATGGTACGCTACCGCCGATTTATCTATTTTTTTTTTGTTCCTGATGTTCCTAAAATGCTCTTTAAGCCTAATGTTCAAGTTCCTTTTTGTTTTTCCAATGTAAAAGTTATCACAGCCTTTGCAGTTAATCCGGTACACACCTGATTTTTTCTTGTCTGTGGGTATCTCCTTTGTATTATGTGATTTCAAAAGGTGTTGTACACTAAATTTGTTCTGTGGGGCCAAAGTAATATTGTGCTCTTTGAAGACTTTTTGGAAAAGGTGTGTAGCTCTGGGATTATATGTAAATTTTCTGTATTTTTTTTATTTTTGTTTTTTAATTTTACGTCCTCCAACGATAAGTCATATCGGACGGTGAATGAAATGGATGAAATGATGCTCAAATGTGTCCAGGGTCCATGGAGCTTAGAGCTACCAAACATTCGTCTGTGAGGATAAGGGAAAATCCTGGAAAAACCTTATCCAGGTAACTCACCCTGACTGAGATTCGAACTCGGGACCTCCTGAACGTGAGGCAGATATGCTACCATCTACGCTATCGCAGCGGGCAAATTTTCTGTATGAAGTTTCATTGCTGATTGGGGAAAGAGTAGTTACTTGTTTGCATCTTTGTTATCTTTTGAATTTATCAGTTTTCTTTTTGACCAATTCAGCACTGAATCCATTGTATTCTGCAATGTGAATGATATTATTGTACTCTTTTATATATTCCATCTTGTTTAAAGATACATTAACCAGTCTAAGTTAAACTGTTGATAACGTGGTCTTGGATTATATCCATCTGATATTATGAAATTTTCTGTGTGTGTTTCCTTCCTATGTGTGCCAAATTCAAGTTTAGTATGTTTTCTGGTAAGTTTCAAATCTAAGAAAGGAGTTTCATTGTAAAAGGACTGTTCAATGCAAATGTTTGTTAAGTGAAGGTATTCCTCTATGATGTTTTGGTCTAACTGTAGGGACTGAAGCCATATTTGCATGTACTCCAAGATTTTGTCTCTTGGCACACTTGGGAACAAAGAGATTACATCAAAAGATACCACTCAGTTGGTGGGAGAAAATTGTAGATCTTTAGTTTTGTTGATGAATTCCAACAACTTTTTAATACTGCAGCTTTCAATTTTGGTAGCTCCTTAAATTTTTTGTTTAGACATTTGGACAGTTTGTAGCAGGATGTGTTTATTGATTGGGCGCATCTTAATTCCTGTTTTATGAATTTTGGTTAATCCATATGTTAGCTACTGTAGGGTTGTCTGGTTTTAAACTTTAATTTCTTTTGGTATGATCATTGTATCCTTGATTGTTTCATTTAACTGTTTCACACACATATTTAAAGGGTCAGACTTAATTTACTAGATTTCATCACTTGCCCATAAATTTGTCATTCTAGAAATGTAGTCTTGTTTGTCCATGATGTCCGTCTTATTTCCTTTCTCTGCTTTCATATAAACATCTTTTTTATTCAGAAAACCCAAACTTTAAGTTCATCAAGATACCGACAGAGACGCACCTATCGCCTCCAATGAGTTCACCAAACCAACGTCCATTAGTCAACAACAGCTGATGATGGTAGGAAGATCCTAACAAAACGCGTTCTAGGTAAATACCAGCAATAAGTGGAGCATTGAGTATTAGTTAAACTCCAAATTATACTAAAGCATTTGTAACTGCAAAGGAAGCTGTTGATTTTACAGTAACTGGTTGAAAGCACTGTGCAATTAAGATGATAGCAAAATGAGCAACCTTGGAACTGCCCAAGTCATTATCAACTTTTTCACAAGTAACTGCCCTTTGTCTCAATACCTGAAAGCGAGGCTAAAGTAACTGATAACGAGCAAGGGGCAATGCTTTTGTTTTCGTGGCCGGTGCGTCCCAATAACAACTTTTGAGGTTTGCACACTAGTGGCTCCTGCGCTGCCTAATCACAAAATAATGTAATATTTAATGCTACATAAAATTATACCTAAGAGAATTTCGAAGCTGTGACACTGAAATTCAGACTAGTTAAGTTATAAACTATGAAATGGCTATATTTGGTGTCGTTTTGACACAAACTGTATATGATGGATAGAGTCAACATGAAAAACTCAATGCCATGGCCAGGATTTGAACCACGGTTCTCCTGGTTTCTGTCCAGTCGCACTAACCCATTGAACTACCATGGCCAACGTGCAACTGGACGGAAACCAGGAGAACCGTGGTCCAAATCCCAGCCATGGCATTGAATTTTTCATGTTGACACAATCCATCAAAAACCTTAGCCTATAAACGACTAGTGTGGAGAAATGATTAATTTGCTTCAATTAACTAAAACAACCTGTATATTCTTGACCCTAAAATTCTTTGTATACAATTGGGCCTCTTTCACAACAAACAATGAAATTCATAGAATAAACACTAGATGAAAGTGTAACATTCAACATCCCAGCACTAAACTTTCTTGCTTCCATAACGGTGCATACTATGAAACCATCAAAATATCTGACACTCTTCCTAATGATCTTAAAGGAAAAGTTGAAAATTTCAGTGCTTTTAAAATTGCTGCTAATGAGTACTTTATGCTCAAAATCATTTTGTACAAGATTATCTCAATGACAAATTATCCTGATGATTCTCCTGTAAGTACAAATTAGCTGTTCTGATAACAAATCATTGCCAATTTACCTTTGATACCTGTTCAAAAGCTATTTTGATGTATGGGTATTGAAGCACATGTTAGATGCAACATGCACAGACGTAAGTTTTGCAACACTAGCAGTATATACAGCAGCGCTAACTTCTACACAACAAATAGAATTGTGTTACACATTAATTTATTAAATCTATGAGTTGGAATATTAATAGAATCATGTAGTAACATAATGGTTACCTTTAATCGGATTCCTATGAAAACTTTTGATTTAAATAATTAAAGCAGAAGCATTGAGTGTAAACATAGTGACTCATAAATCAAACTCAAAAACTTTTGATTTGGCGCAGATATTTATGTCTTCACATCACAATATCTTCTCTGTCCACTATAACTGATTTCCGCTCTCGCTTTTGAAATTTCAATTCAATATCTATCAACAACTGATGAAGAGTACTTGTGAAAAATTTGGCAAGTCTGTGTCAGAATTTACCAAATGCAAAACCTTATTTAGTGTTGGCAGTTCATTTCTGAAAAAATAATCATGAACTTTACTGCGTATAGCACTTTTCGTAAAATCATCGCATTTCATCAATTTCTTTCTCAACGTTTTTTTATAGACGATTCCAGGTTTCTTTCTTTAAGCACCGCGAAACAATGCGTGATCATTTGCCTCTTGCCACTTTTTAAAGGTTTGCCTCGATTGTGTTTCATTTCGGATGAAGCACCAGCCTGCTCCATGATGAAAAACTTACTGATTTTAAATTGCATATACATAAGTATTCTTGGGCTTGTGAGGTATGTGAGATGTACAGGAAATACAGTGTTAAATATCAGAAGCATCTCCACACTATAAACAATAACATCCTAATCAGCATTCAACTCCATATAAACCTCGTTGTGAGAGAGCTGCCTGGTATTGTAATGCAAAAATATTATATAATAGCAGTGTCCTTTAGTAACTGTTAAATAAAATGCAGCTTAATTTAACACAGTAAGTTAAAGGTGTGTATAATTTCACCTGTCTTCTAAGCTGTACATATATAGCATACTATTATGTATATATCTGTTGTAAATATTCCTTTCAGGACTCACGAGCCCAGAACACATCTTTGTGGTATGTGAAGCAGAAAGATGAAATGTGGGACTATTACATTTATAAGAATTGCAACATTTGCACACTTTTCTCCTTCCGAAATTAGCTCTCGCAGAGCAGTGACCAGAAAATTACTTACAGTACTGAACTTAAAGGAGGGGTTTATCATGCGCATGCAGATAAAAGAAAATGTCTGTTAACTTCGCTAGGCCAATCAACAGCTTAACTGCTTTCTGTCCCAATATCTCTGTCTCTCTTCCCGCCTAGATGTTTACAGGCTCCACCAACTGACATGCATGGTGTGCCTATACAGTTTGCACGGTGCTGGCGTGCCTGGTCGTTGCTGAGATATGCCAATCACTACCTCGCGCAGTGGCATTCCGCAATTTGCACTTGCATTACCATTAAATAATTAAGGATATGTTAGTAGTGAAGGTACAATCCAGAAATTGTAAAATACATGGTTTAATATCTCTGTGGTACTTGTTATTAAATTATATATAATACAACCCATACCAGTAAGCTTATTATACCCTTCAATCCTATACAACCAAGTGATGGCAATAAAAGCAATATTTTTAACTATAAGAACGAATCAGACTTTGTGGAAATTAGCATAATTTTGATCCTGAAACAATTTAAAAATACAAAATAATATGTAGTAACCAGTGATATTACACAGAATACTTCATATTAAACGAATATAAACATTTCAATTATGAATTTTATGCATTCAGTTTTCAGTAGACACTCTTGCTTTCTGACATCTTTTGGTTTTCACAATATTCACCACATTTGGACAATGAAGCACAACTCTGAACCCTTAATGCACACTTCAAGTTATGATCATTGATGTTGGCTCTCTGAGGAGTTTTAATGTGTTTCATAGCCGAATAAATAGGTGGAACCAAACATTGCAATCATAGATGCGACATGTCTATGTAATCGAGGGAATCTTGATTTAGGAAATCTTCTGTAGAAATCTAGCAAACTTCCTCAGTTTCTATAACTGTCAGCTAACTCAGTGTCACATTTCAAGGTGATTCCTGTTGTGCCTTTTATTGGTACCAGATCTAGCATTTCTTCCACAACTTCCAAATGTTCATTTACTCCACGAATAAAACTACATAATTGAGCCATACTTTATAAGTCAGTACTCTCATCAATGGCAATAGAGAATGCAAAAAAAATCTCTTGTTCTTTCAGTAAGTTGTGTGGAAATGTTGTCCGCCAGATCTTGAATTCTGCGTGAAATAGTATGAGGTGACAGACCGAGAAATGTAAATGTATAGTGTTTAACGCCCGCTTTTACTACATACGGCACCGCAGGCGGTGACACTGATGATACATGAGATGAAGATGGAGCACCGGTGGAATGAGATGGCGGGGGAAACCGGAGGTCCCGGAGAAAACCCGCCCCAGCGCCGTGTTGTCCACCACAAATCTCACTTTGCAGTCGCCTGGGATTGAACCCGGGCCGCCTTGGTGAGAGCCAAGCGGTCTAACCACTGAGCCACGGCACGGCCTTGACAGACTGAGACTCTCGAACTGGTGAACACTGACAGGGGTGAATTTACTTGCAGTTATTAGCATAAGTCGTTTAATAAATGGAACATCAGAAAAAGTACTAGAAGATCTGGCAATTTCTAGTGGTATTTCCTAGCTCACATAAACTGAGGTTTCTGCCATTCCGCCATCCCCTTCTTCCTGTTCCTCTTCTGGCGATGTGATCACTTCTCTCAGATTTTGTATCTCTGCAGTTCATTCTTATTTTTATAGGACCAAATAACCATTAGTATGCAATGTATTAAAATGTCGCTGAAGATTAAATCATTTCAGCACTTGCAATTTTTTTCTGGCAAATTAAACAAATAGCACCATCGCTACATTCCATTAAGAAGTACTCGGTTTCCCATTCGGGACTGAAATAATGTGTTGGCGTGGGTGCCCTTCGCTTTAATGAGTGCGATTCCATATCGAACTGCTACTGAAGTACAGAACGCCACTGCTACGGAAGACAAACCGTGCGAAGCACACACTGAGACAGCACATGCACCGCGGCAAGCGAGTTGGCTGTGGCTGGATTATAACTACAGTTTGATTATGTAACATATATAATTATCCCTCCTTGTTTTTCATATTGCCTGAATATGTGTTTTTTGTGTTCAATATTCAAGTATATAAACTGTACACTTCTTTGACATGTTCAATGTTCACTGGCCTTTGTGGCTACTAGTGAACTCCCTGACCTCAATTTCATCAGTTCTAACCTTAACATAATTTGATACTTACGCTATGACTTCAGCCATTTCCATGTTGGTGAACAGCAGTCCACATTGTCCAATCAAATACTTGGAGAGTTTGTGAAGCTTAGCTTGAACCTCTGTCTCTTTCGTCTTGCCAAGTCCCAGTGCCATCACCTTATTCTTTCCAAAGAAAAACCTGAAACACACGTAGCATTGTCTCTGAGAATAACACTGAATATGTTTTTCTAAAATCAAATTAAATTTGCGTACATTTGACAGCTCTTTCTGAAGTTTTGCAATTTGATTGCTGTCTAGTTCATTTGATTAGCTCCAATAGTTTAAAAAACATCTCTTGGCTTTTCGTTCTAATGTGTGACGCCGGCAATTTTTCCTAAGTCCTTCGCACATTTTATACAACTATGATGTTTAATATGATTTCTTTACTTTTTAGTGCAATTTTGTGTTGGAGGGCATTATTTTAACATTACTGGTCATAATTTCTTTACTTTCTGAAGAATTCAGTGCAGCCAAACTATCCTTGTTTCTCCACTGAATGCAATGCTGCTAAGAGTCTTATTTGTCTCTAAATTACACTATAAATTGAGGAGTGTTTTTTTCAAAAACTCGATAGAAGCACAAAATGTGTTTCTGAGAGAAACTTTTTTTTCTATTTATTGGCGATACTAATTGGTTAGCACAGCAACTATATTAATCATTCAATTTTCCTTCCTGAAACTGTTTCATTGAATGTGAAAAGAAACAAATACCATAATTTAACTAGTGCAAATTTGAGGTTTGAAAATGCAAAGTTTTTTTAAAAAACCGATAGTTGCTGATTAACTTTTCTGCATGAGCGAGAAATTAACTCTTGAACTTTACTTATTTTTGTCATTTTTTTATGTATTTATTTTCACCTTAGATGGTAGCATGTCTGCCTCACGTTCAAGAGGTCCCGAGTTCGAATCTCGGTCAGGGTGAGTTACCTGGATAAGATTTTTCCGGGGGTTTCCCTTATCCTTCAAGACGAATGTCGAGTAACTCTAAGCTCCATGGACCCTGGACTCATTTGAGCACCATTTCACCCAATTCATTCACTGTCCGATATAACTTAACGTTGGGGCGGACGTAAATTACAAAAAAATACATAATGTATTGTTGCATGTATAGGCTGAGCTAGATTTGGAAATTTCGGTAATCATTATTCTGTAACATGTATTGATTCTGACACAAATGTGTGTCAAGCGTAAATTCTGCTGACTGACAAAACATGTACTTTGGACTGTTGGCATAAGGAAATAATTCACATGTGACCCAAACTTGTTTTGCTGATCAGAAGAAACAATTGTTAGTAGGTCAGTACAGGCTTAAACATTCTCTCAATGATGTAAACGGTATGCTGCAAAATTAATAGTTAGTGGGAATCGCTGAATTGACTTTTTGGTAGGACCCCTATTTAAGCTTGGTAGAGTTAGCCCTCGAAGAGAAACGTCGCAGGGATGTCAGAGGAGACTTTATGTTGGTCTCTGTGAGAATTAACAAAAGTTTATTTAACAGTGTTTCTACGAATACGATAGCCCGCCGGTCTTAGCAGATTATACATCTTTCGACAAGCCCGGCCATACAAACAACGCATCGCCAAAGGTAAAGTTATATCAAGTTATTATGTCATTAAATAGTAACAAAGCACCCCTGATCTGTTCCAGGTTCAGGGCGTGCCCTGTATAAATACTAGGCTTCTTCAAAATAGAGTTATTCAGTTTAGTGTGACTTAAATGTTTTCTTTACTCTACCATCTCAATAGTTACACCCCCAGTTGTAGATTAGGTTTGTAAGTCTTTCAACCCCCCTTACAACCCTGGTATGCAACAGTATTATACAACCAAAGTGTTAATGTTTATAAGAATTATTTGACTAGGTATAAACTTAGAAACTAAGTACTGCTACATTCACAATAACAATATAATTATTTATATAATAAACATAACGAATACAAAGAAATTTCAAACAATATGAATAAGTAGGTTTTAACCTTTATTGGTATCTTCTAGTAAATCTTCATAAAATTCTTTTGCAGTTTCTGGAATTTCAAAAGATTTTGCTAGATTTTGAACATCCTTTTTCTTTTCTTTGCTCACTCTATCAGGAGGCATATAACTGTGCCCACATATTGGGTAGATATGTGAAATGTGGGAAGATTTTTTACTCTTCTCCAAGAAAGCAATAAGCATGAACATCATCACACTATTCTTGTTCTGACTAGAGCAAGAGTCTGAAAATAAAGGAATGCATGGTAGGAGTGTTACTGGATATCCTTTCTTCTAATTCCAACAAGAAGTGGTACAAAGCTGAGGCAACCTGGTTGCAGCATTTAGCAGATTCAGTTTCCAACCATTTATACAAGGAAATGTCTTTGTTCTGCATTTTAGATGGAATCATTATGCATAGATTATACAGCCATACCTGCCTTGCATAGAATCGCTAACAGAAAGTTTAGGCAGTGGTTGTTTCTGCTGCATATCAAAGCAAATAGTGATTGCCTCGGCATTTTCCTCTTTCAGTATCAGATAAAACCTTTTTAAACGCAATTTGTGCAGTCTGTACATGGTTCTTAGTTTGTTTTTCTTTTCCACGTCTGCCTCTCTTAATCTTCATCGGCCCCATTTTGCATTTGGAGCATGTGTCACTGTGTGGTGTACGGAATGAAAAATTGAAGGTGTAAAATATGTTAAATTTAAAGGGATGTGATTTTTAAAAGATTCACTTACCATCCATGGGCCTTTGATAAATTCAAAAAAGTCTTCAAAAAACAAAACATTCAACTAGCACCAGTCAACCATTACTCCTTAAAAAACCTAATTTGCTCAAACATCAAAGATGCCATTCCATCTAACAAAAAATCTGCTATATATCAAACTGAATGTTGTGACTGTAATCAAATTTATATTGGAAAAACCAAAAGAAATTTAGAAATAAGAGCAAAGGAACAGTTTAGGAACATAAAATATAAACAATTAGAAAAATCAGCAGTTGCCACGCATTTTTGGAAAAAAAACCACAACATAAATCCAGACCAAAACTAATAAAACATACGTCAGGAAAACAAGAACTATCCACATGGGAACAAATCTTCATTTCAAAAAATAGGAAGAAAGTATTCAATTTCGACATCCCCAGAAAGATTTGTTCAGCAAGTTCCTCGAACCGCCACCAGAGGAGACCTATGACAAAATATTGTCAACTACACCAATGAGAACCAGTCGATGGCCGGTTGAGGATGGAGGCAGTCTCTGAAACATGTTCCGGAAAAATTTAAAAGTAAGTGTTGTTTAGTGTCATTAATCGACTCCCTTTAAATTTAATTTATTATAACAACACTGTTTTCAACACTTCCAAGAAAGGAATTGTAAAATAGAATGAAAGCAAAATGCCTTTTAAGTCGATTTGAAAAAAGAAGAAAGAAGTTTTAACATCAACTTCTTAAGATAAGTGGATTAAAAGTAACAAATATTTTTATTTGTGTAATAGGTATTTATATTTTGACAATGAGCAGACTGCTAGATTTCTTAATCTTCTTTCTTTGCAAAAGTTGTTCTACACTTTTCAGATATTAAGTTAAGGAGGTAAATATCCCCTCCTTGATTTTGCTCTTCCATAATGGCTTTCTCTGCATCTGTACTTCTTAACATCTTGCTTTATAGCAGCAGAAATGTCCTTCTGTAATTTTCCTGTTCTGTCACTTCCTCTGGTTTCCTTTGGTGCATTCCCAGATAAGTGAAACTTTCAGGAGAGATAATCTATCTTTTGACTCCCCTGTGATTCCTTGGAAGCTTGCAGTGCATACTGCCAACATTAGTTCTCACACTGTATTTAATGCTAACAGTCTGCTTTGTATTTGGAGCTTCTTTTTTCATCACTCTGCAGCTAGGAAATATAATACACATATTTTTCGTAAGGAATATATCTTGATCTATTTTATTTAGCACGGAAAAAAGTCAAATCAGCTACAACACAGAGCTTATGTCTTTTACTTTTAGGATATCGTGGAGTGCACTCAAGACCATGTGAACATGAAATTGCTGGAGTATGAGCTTTCCTTGATTTGCATTTTGATTTCCTTTCCTTGTTTTTGCAATTTCTACTTCCTGCACATTCTACAACTGATACAGTTTCACAATCTGAGCTTCTGTCCATTGTGCATAGTACGGTGCAGTGTTTCAATTGAGAATAAAAATGCCATTTAAGTAAACAAAGCTTTGAGAAATGAATGTGAAATACAAGCGCACAACCTGAGTTCGCAGTTATTGGTAACGGTCCAGCAGTGCACAAAGCTTTCAGGAATGACTGAGAATTCCCAGAATCGCAGTAGTGAGATGGCAGTCAATGCTAACGTGTGTTTCATAGAATTGTGGTTGCTACACGCTGGACCATTAAATCATAAAATTGCATCTATCGACTTTTGCTTTAACTGAGTCAAGTGAATCTGTCGAGTTTTGAAAAAACTGCTGATATTTCCTATCTTCTACACAGGACATGAATCGAATTTTGCAAAATTTGATTTCACAGAACGATGCAGAAGGTGAAAATTATGCTGATATTATATATAACTCAACTTTGTAAAATTTTGCATCTATCAAGTTTTGAAAAAATGCTCCTCAATTGGATTACTTGCAGTCCTGTCCCTTGTTGGGGTGCAGGGTAGCATAGTATTCGAAACAACATCTGTGTCCTCAGCAGACCCTAGTCAAATAATAATTGAAGGCAGGCTTCAATTATTAAAATAAAAGGACAAACCCACTTTACTTATTTGTCGAGCCATTTCCCGATTTTCAACAATGCGCTGAACGAATCTTAAATATTCAAAGAATGCAGAGAAAGAATAGCCTTCACTTCCAATGGTATAATATTTCGCTGGACACCAAGCCTACTTTTGCAAAGCAATAAAACCTGAGAGGAAACATGGTCAGTATTTTCCAAACCTGACCTGCTGCTAACTGCATCCACGTGTCTTTCTGCACTGGTGTAAAATAGTTGTCTGGGACATTTCTGCAGAAGTTGGCTACAAGTATTACACATCTTTCTCATGTTGGCTGCAATGCGAGAACCTGCCGATTGTGTGCTTGCACGTGTGTATACATGCACCTTGGGACTTAGAAAAAAAAATATATATATATACAGAGACTCTCATAAATAATCGGACAAAAGTATCGTAAAAACTATTTGTAGTCACTTTAATGACACTCGTCACTTACTTTTTTATATTATTGAGGGACTAGTTTCAAAGGCCATTGCCTCCATTTTCAACCTCTCTCCAAATATACTGGTTGCCAATCTAGAAAGTGGTTGACATTTTGTGTGGAGAAAGAGGCAACGTTGCCGCTTATTGCTGCCACGTGGAGAGCGCGATAGGATTACGTGTGCGAAGGTGATTCAGTTGCAACTGCAATGGGTATATTATTATTATTAATTATTTATAATACTGTACACAAAGACAATTAAGTACAGTCGTGTACTATATGAAAAATGACGCAAAGCTATGTATTTCTATTGTTACAATATTGACGAATCCATATCATGTAACCATAATCTTAAGGATGATATAAATGAATATGAGATCAACTAATCCCCAGTGCCATTAGTGAACAACAACAATAACATATTAATAATTATTGGCCTTTAGAGACTTAAATGTCATTGAATCAAACAAGTAGGTGTACTATATGTGCACAATATGAAGAGCGATCGGGTTCCAAGTCCTCATTCGGTAAGTTTCGTTTAACTCCGTAAACATAGATGACAACTTTGAAATTTGAAATGCGCTATACACTGATATCTAGTGGCTAATACCCTAAGCTTTATCATGTCTGCCATGTTTCGTTTTGATCAATTTCGAGGTTAATTAGCTAACCAGTTTACAACAGTCGTATGTTAGAATTAGAATTTTAGTTAGTCCTTGGCAACATATACATATTATGAGACATGTCAGAACGTATAAATACAGTATATACATAAAGTCAAATTGATTACATACAATATACACAGCACACAGCAGTGGTATTTGCATAGACTAATTTACAAGAAATGTCATAGTATGAATATTACAGGCTTGTGAATGCACTATGCTCCCAGTGCTCATTTACATACTTATAGTTCTAAGAATTCATTAACCGTATAAATACAGTGTGCATGCAAAAATTTCTTAACCTTATTCTTAAAGTGTTTTAATGCTGCAGCTTGTTTAAATGAATATGGAAGTTGATTATATAACATTATCCCTTTGTAGTTAGAGCTTCCTTCATAAAGGCTCGTTTGGTGCGGTCGAATTGCCAGTTTATCCTTGTTACGTGTGGTGGTAATGTATATCAGCATTTACTTGAAAATGATTTACATTTGTATGAACATTTGTGGATGTTATGGCTCTCGAAAGAGGGCACATTATTGAGCTAAAACCCATTGAGCTACCATGGTCAACCTGCCGTCCTGACATTAAATTCTCCATTTGACTCAGTGGGTTAGAGCGACTGGACGGAAAACAGGAGATCTGTGGTTCAAATCCCGGCCATGGCATTGAATTTTTCATGTTGACTCTATCCATCAAAAACCTTAGCCTATATACAGCTAATGTGAAGAAATGATTAATTTCCATCAATTAACTAAAATAATAAGAGCTAAATGATGAAGCCTGGGACTCAAGTACTTACGATAGTAAGTCGCCACAAACGGTGTATCTCGGATGCGAGAGCCCCTAGTGGCCTACCAGGAAATTATACGAGTCAAATGGAGAATTTCATGTCAGGACGACACGTTGACCATGGTAGCTCAATGGGTTAGAGCGACTGGACCAAAACCAGGAGATCCGATGGTTCAAATCCCGGCCATGGCATTGAATTTTTCAGGTTGACTCTATCCATCAAAAACCTTAGCCTATATATGGCTAGTGTGAAGAAATGTTTTATTTCCATCAATTAACTAATATGATCACTGCTGTTGGCTCTCTTGAGGGTTTATAATGTGTTCCATATAGCTGAAAATATAGCTGAAGATTAAATCGTTTCAGCACTTTAAATTTTTTTCTGGCAAATTAAACAAATAGCACCACCGCTACATTTCATGAAGAAGTACTCAGCTTCCCATTCAGGATTGAAATAATGTGTCGGCGTGGGTGCCCTTTGCTTTGATGAGTGCCCTTCCACATCAAACTGACACTGAAGTACGGACCGCCACTGCTATGGAAGACAAACCGTGCAAAGCACGCACTGAGCCAACACGGGGCTTGTAGCCCAGCACATGCACCGCGGCAAGCTATTTGGCTGTGGCTGGTATACACAGATTCTACTCTATCAAGTTGAGAGATATTCCCACATTAGGGTTATCCGGCATATAATGGCCATCATGGCCTTACCAGCTGCACTGAAGCTATCAACACTATGTAACCAAACTAGTGATACCGTTATGTCTAAGTAAACTGGTGTTACATTATGAACAAAAGGTCTAGAAGATTCACCATCAATTTTAAATAGATCAATAAAGTTAACTGTGGCACTACTTTTATTTTCATGAGGTAGTGGCCCTTAACACTAGAAGCACCGGCGAGTATGGGCTACCAAGAAGGACCAACCCGTCATTTTGATGGGTGCAGTTTTATTTACCCTTTTTAAGATAGTAAATAAATTTGAATGCACATCAGTTTACTTAATATTATTTATACAGTTTACCAGTATATAATTTTACTTTTGTCTGAAGAATTACATGGTAAAATGAATATTATAAGCTTAAAAGTTAATCCAAATATATACGATTACCAAATGTAAAATGGAAAACTTCCCTTAGCAAACACATGTTTCAACATAAAATTTTGAATACTACAGTATGTAGTAGAAAAAACACTTATAAACCAGATTTTGCCCATTCAAAGCCACCTGCAGCATCGTAGCACCTAACACACGTGTATTCAGCATTGCTTAAACAATTGTCTACAAACATACTTTTTTTTTTTTTTGTAATTTACGTCCTCCAACGTTAAGTCATATCGGAATGGAATGGGTGAAATGCTCAAATGGGCCCAGGGTCCGTAGAGCTTAGAGTTACCTGACATTCGTCTTTCAGGATAAGGGAAAACTCCGGAAAAAACCTTATCCAGACAACACACCCTGACCAAGATTCAAACTCGGGACCTCTTGAACGTGAGGCAGACATGCTACCATCCACGCTACCGAGGCAGGCCACAAACATACTTGCTGCACTTGTTACATAAATGCTTGCTATTCTTCCCTCTGCATCCACCAATTTGGCAAGTCTTCCAAATGTTGCTCTGCTGAGGTACTGTGTTAGGAAGAGTATTTTGTATCCTTGTGGATTTATATGCTGAAGGCAACTCTTCTGCTAAGTTGTATATGAACCGACGTCTGCTTACTTTTTCACCTGTTACTACCTTATAGAGAACCCATGCATTAATAGCTGCCAAGACCAACACACTGAAAAAAACTGCACAGGCCACCCATGCATATTTCACTGTGTACAGTCGAGCCATTTGATCGATGACATCAAATGGTGTTACTGTAGTATGCCACTGATTCTGGTAGCTTTTTAGGATGATGTTTATTTATAGTAACTGTGTCATGCATTGAGCTCAAAAGAAGCACATTTTTGTTCTTTTTCCCTGATAGCATGTCAGAGTTATGTCACCTGCCTTATAAAGTACAGTTATGTGCAAAGGTGCTGTAGCACATTTTGCTGATTGAGGGATTTCCCCTCTACATTTCCTTACTGTGCCCACAATGCTTGTAATTTTACGCTTCAAACTTCCTGCAAGGCATTTGGTTGTGGAAAAATTGTCACATGTAATAATTCTTCCTGCAAAAACAAAGAGCTGTATAAGATGCTTACAACATGCTCTGCAAGAGGAATACCTGTGGGGTGCTGCTGGTCTTTGCCCAGGTAAGGAAAACCATTCACCAGATACCTTGATTGTACATCAACTGCAAGCCAAAACTTTATTCCAAATTTGTCCGGTTTATTGCTCATATATTGAATGAAAGATCATCTAGCCTTGCAAGGAAACAGTTGCTCATCCACAGTGATATTTTCACTTGGAATGTAACACTGCAAGGAATTGGCAATAAAAGGATTCCAGACAGGAGCAGCAGCTGCAAAGTGATCTGTACTCTGTCTTTGAGAATGTGTGTCCTTGTCATCAAATCGCATAAACCACAAAATTTCAGCAAATTTGTTTCTGCTCATTGTGTTCCTGAAAAACGGTGTTTCCCAGGTATTCGACCATAACAACTTCAACGGAAAGTTTTTTGGCCCAACACCTCGTAAATACATAAGTGGTAGCACGAATTGCGCCGCTTGAGCAATAAAGCTTTCTTACTCATCGATAAAGGGTCTGCATAGTGCCATAAACCAATTAGGAAGGAAAACAACAACAGATGTGGACAGATCTGAAAGCTATTGTTCACACTTCTGTACCAGTCAAAATGACGGATGGCGGTCCTTCTAGTAGGAGCTATTTGTACCAGTTTTAGAAAGGTCTGAAATGCTTAATTCTTTGTGGACGTGTTTATCATAAGTATTTATTAAAAGTCGTGTAGAACATAGGAAGTGTATTAAAAAACATAAGCAAGAAATAAGACTTCTAAAGCAGTGCATCCATCAAAATGACGGTTACGGTCCTTCTAGTGTTAAGGCAGGATAAAGGACAGTGCCTCAAATGGGATGAGGTGGGTGAACTTCAACATTTTGATTTGAGATATCGTGATAGTCATTGATAAATTAAGTGTTAAAAACTTGAGAATTTATCGGCCAATGCAACTTCTTTAACATATCTAATCAATAAAACCATAACTTAAGTTCATTGATCTACAGGATGATTCATTTGAGATGTCAGAAATGTAAAACGTTATATTTATGAAGTTAATGTATAGGGCCTGGATTTCTAAGCAAAATGCTTATAAATTCTTTTTCGTGAAATATGGGGTTTTATTATTTATTTTATGATTTTTTTGGCTCTTCTTTCTAATATGTGACATGGCAATTTTCTCTAAGTCCTTTGCACTTTTTCATATAACTATACTGTTTTTATATTCAACTACGATGTTTAATATGATTTCTTTACTTTTTAGTGCAATTTCGTACTGAAGGGCATTCTTTTAACGTTATTGAAGTCATAACTTATTTATTTATAGGAGAGATGTGCCCAGTACCGCACAGTGCCCAGCACTGCACGGTGTCAGTATCTCGTAGTTGCCGATAGAGGGTAGAAGCTCATGGTGTGTATTTAGACAAACAACTATCTTTGTTACCAAAGGAAAGTTTTTCCTCCTCTTTGGCCGTTGAATCAGAAGTTATTGTTCAGAGAAGTTGTATAGTGAACTGGAGCTGTGCTGTTAATAACTTGCTGACATTGTTGCTGCCTTATCCGGTGAAGAACTAATTAAGTATTTGTACTCATATTATTTGGTATTAAGTACACTACACAAACACAAAATACAACACAACACAAAATGACGTTATATATATGTACATGTGAGTTGCTCAGTACCGTACGATAGCAATTTTCCCAGTACTGTACACGGAGGTATATTTTTATCCCCTGAACTTGCACTGATATTAGATTAATTTTTGTTTATAGGCATTCCTGTTAACATGGAGGCCAAAGAGAAAGGAAAATAGTTAGCATACAATATGAAACAAGCAATAAAGAATGTGATAGAAAGATCAATGAGCCTGGAAGTAGCAATATGTATTGCTGAAACATTAACACTGACTCTGTATAAGTTGATGTGCAGGAAAAGGCACAAAAACAGAACAAACCAACAGCAAAGGGATGCAACACTAACATTAATAAAACTATAAGTAGAGAACCTTGCTCTAACTCTGTGCCAACAGAAACTGGAAATAGTGAAGAGCCTTAGAAGACTAAAAGAAAATTAAATTTTGGAACCAAAACCAGTGTCGATTGAAGTGTTCTAACAGAGTGTATCATTTGCTTAGAAATCACAGACGAGGCTTGGGTTCAGTGTGTATCGTGCAAGGGTTGGGCACATATTGAATGTACACGGCAAGAGAACATTGATTTTTATAGATATGATCACTGTGCTTAAAAAATGTTTCATTAGTTCTAAGACATTTTTATTTTGTTCCGATCTCTAGAGAACGTTTTGAAAATATATTATCATGTTACCGTGATCTGTTTTGTTCTCAAAAATACAATAATTATGATAAGAATAATTATCTTGTGATTTATTATGCAGTTCCTCTTCCTTTATTTATAAATATTTATTTATTTACGTCTATCCGGTATTGCGAAACACTTTTTGAGATGCGCAGTTATCACTAATATTTACTTTAGTTTTTAAAAGTCAACATGACTCGCGTTCATGAATGTTCATTACTAATGCTGTTTCTGTATGTTATTAGCTTCATGATAACAGTAACACGCTACTTGTTCTCCATTGTATTTTCTTTGAATTTTGAAAAAAAACCTTAGGTGTGTGGTACTGGGCGCATCTCCCTTATATTCACTTACTGTGCATGTAGCTATATTGAAGAACTCAGTGCAGCCAAATTATCCTTGTTTCTCCACTGAATGCAATGCTGCCAACAGTCTTATTTGTCCCTATATTACACTATCTAGCAAACTACAAAGTAACTAATTACACTAAACACACACGATAGTCCCTAATTTACACTAACTAGCTAATTACACTAAGGGCAGCATTGCATTTGGAGCACAGCACCCATGTCCTCAGCAGACATGGGTCGAATAATAATTGAAGGCAGGCCTCCTCATTAAAATAAAAGGACAAGTCCATTTTACTGATCTGTAGAGCCATTTCCAAATGTTCAACCTACTGAACGAATCTTAAACATTTGAAAAATGCATAGAACGAACAGCCTTCACTTCTAACAGTGCAATAGGTACTTCTGCTGGACAGCAAACCTACCTTTGTAAAGCAATAAAACTTGAGAGGAAACATGGTCAGTATCTTAGTTAATTGATGGAAATTAATCATTTCTTCATACTAGCCGTATATAGGCTAAGGTTTTTGATACTCAACATGAAAAATTCAATGCCACGACCGGGATTTGAACCACGGATCTCCTGGTTTCTGTCTATTCGCTCTTACCCATTGAGCTACCATGGCCAATGTGCCGTCATGACACTAAATTCTCCATTTGACTCGCCTGAGACTCAAGTACTTACGATAGTAAGTTGCCACAAACGGTGTAACTCAAATGTGAGAGCCCCTAGTGGTTTACTGGGGAAATATACAAGTCAAATGGAGAATTTAGTGTCATGACGGCAAGTTGCCATGGTAGCTCAATGGGTAAGAGCAACTGGACAGAAATCAGGAGATCTGTGGTTCAAATCCCGACCGTGGCATTGAATTTTTCATGTTGACTAACTGACTACGCTAATTGTATCCACATATCTTGCTGCACCAGTGTGGGACAGATGTCCGGGGCATTTTTGCAGAGGTTGGCTACAAGTTACATGTTTTTTTCATGTTGGCTGCAGTGCGAGAACCGGCAGGTTGTCTATTTGCTAATGTGTATACCTGTATCTTGGAACTCAGAAAATATTCTCAAATCACAAAAAAGAAAGTTTCTCCAATTTTTTTAATTAAAATAGCTGATTTTATCCAAATCATGTAAAATTAAAAGTAAATTTTTACTCCTAGCCATCAGTTTATCATTCAGGCAATTTGTACTTAGGGTAGAAGAAAAAGCCCCAGGATGTTATAACAATGTGTGGTTAAAATTACTAGACCAACTTGGATGTTATTTATATGTGGTTGGTGAATCCTCCGATTCCCAAGCTGAGCACAGCTTGCTGATGCAATCAGTATTCTTTAGTCATGCAACAAGTGTTCGTGTGACAAAGTGTATATGATCGGTCATGTAGTAAGTTAAGAAATACCACCCACCTAAACACCTCAATCGGCTTTGTTGCACAAATACAGAAATCAGTTTTGACATTTTTCAAAGACTTGTGTTTAGCAATAGTGAGTTGACATTCCACTGTGGAAATTATACTGGTCACCAACCTAGAAAGTGATTGACATTTCGTGTGGAGAGGCATCGTTGCCGCTTATTGCTGCCTCATGGAGAGTGCGATAGGATTACGCATGCGAAGGTGATTCAGTTGCAACTGCAATAGGTAATTTTTTATTATTAATTATTTATAATTCTGTACACAAAGACAATAATACAGTCGTGGATCTACACGCAAACACTAGAACATTCAAGAACACATCAATGTAAAGACCATGGTAACACAAGAGGCATAACTGTGACATTTTGACGCTTATTGAAGTGGGAAAATGCTGCTTACATACTTTTTTCTGGGAGTTTCTAATTTAGACCCTGATGCCTGACTTTCTTCTTTAAAATACATTTCTTTCCCAATCTTAACCACAGTGTTCTTACCGATATCTATAGCATGTGAAGTCCTATCAAGCACCTTAGAGAATGGAATAACAGGCTCCCCTTTCAATTTCTGCTCTTCGAAGTATTCTCTCATGGAGCATATTATGCGTATTTCCCGTGCCTGTCCTTTAACTGGAATACCTTTACCAAATATAGTTTTATTTGGTTCCAGAGCACGTTCAGGTTTTCGTTTGTCACTATTTTTAGACATAATTAAACATTCATTAAAACACAATTACAAATGATCACAACACACGCACAGATACACGAACTCACACACACACGTAAACCAAGGGAAATTGACACAAAATGCAAAGGAACTTGCCAGTACAGGATCTCTGTTTTAACCTTATATAAAATAACAGGAACGCATACGTGAAGGCATTCTGTTTATGCAGCGTTATCAGAAGAGAAACAAAAGCAAGGTATTGTGTTTACTGCAGTGTTTGTGTAACTTGCTCACCCGTAAGTCATGCTAAGCACGTGTTAGAGTATTGGCAACTAAGGTTTAGCATCTAACATTGTCATGGAAACATCTCGACTCTAATTGGTCCTTCTAATGGTTACTATGACAACCGTTACGATGTACTCATCCCCTCCCATTTATTTACAGCGTTTTTCCATGTGCTTACTGTCACTCACATTCTAGTTTGGCGACCAGTATAAATAATGAGCAGCTTCAGGAATTTTTATAAAAATATACAAACAGAAGGGTGCCAGATGAATATAAACTGCTTAAGAACTATTTGCAATAGTGTTTTCAAGATGTAATTTGTCATCTTCAGGATCAATTAAAGCATGAAAAAATATGGATATCCATTGATGAAACCACAGATGCAGCAGGAAAATGTGTGTGTACTACATGCACACGTTTTCTTAACACTGGATTTGTGGTATGGTGCATGCAGAGGGGAAGAAGAGAGCTAACACACTCATTTCTGCAGTGGGTCAACCTAGAAAAACAAAATTCTGCCAAATCATAAGTGGAGATATGCACAGAAGGTGTGCATCCAATAAGCTGTATGCTTATATATTTACTGTGTTATGAAACACATAAACATAGAAAACAAATATGATTACAGCAATAAACACTCACTCACTTTATGGTTCTTTGATTTCCAAGTCAGTTGCATTACTTTCATCGCTGGTAACTTCATCAATTGCATTTTCTATTACACCATCTTTTCTCCAATACTGCCAACTTTGCACCTTCTTGCAGTATCCTTCCCAATCCGTCACTTCTATAATAAATTTCCACAGATTTGTGGCTCTCCAGTTAACATTGCATCCTTTGAAAACATTCTTTATTTTTGCCCAAGCCAGCTGAATTGCATTCAGATCACCGTTATACGGAGGTAGACAAATAATAATGTGTGCCATTTCAAGAGCAATAACATTCACAACATATGTCTTGCTCTTAGATTTGTTGTAAACTGGTTAGCTAATAACTAACCTCAAAATTGCTCAAAATAGAATGGCACACATGTGAAAGCTTAGCATATTAGCCACTAGAGGTCACAATATATAGTGCATTTCATGTTTCAAAGTTGTCATCTGTGATTACGGAACTAGGCAAAACCTACCGGATGAGGACTTTGCTCAAGAAAGTGTGTGCATATACAGGGCCGTGTTCCTAACAAAAAAGTGGGGGGACGCACACCTACAAAATTTTCCAGATGCGGGAGAACCGATCAGAATTCTGCACTTGTAGATTCGTTGATGCGTACGGCTTTTTATCCATTCTTATATGTAATCCTCTGGGTTCCACATATGTACTGGAAGTCCGTTAATAGTCAAACATATTTTGTATTTTTGCAGTATTTTGAATGTTAAATTAAGAAAAGTAATAAATTAAAAAAGTATATGGTAAAAAAAAAGTTAAAAAAGTAAATATAAATAATATTATTACTAAGGGGACTGCATCCCCCTCCAAAAAGTAGTGGGGGGAAGGCGTACATCTGCGTTCCACCTCCACTATGGTCCTGCACATATAGAAGTGCTGTAATTGCTGCTATGAAAGCGGATAGTAGATCATATCTTCTCTTAATATACCAGTACTTGACCGAGTAAATCATTCCACTACTGCAAAATTTTTCAATGACTCATTAGTAGGGCCTAGAAGTTGTTGAGCTAAAAATTCTTTAAAACTGAGCTATAAAATGTCCTTAAAATATACAAAAATGCACATAAAATGTAAACAAATGACCAAACAAAAATTAACTATTTCTTTCATAATAATAAATTAATAACTGTCACAGACAAATAATGAATATATGGTTTGAATAACCACATTTAAAAATTAACTTTCTTAGTAAATAATGCAATCATTGCTACTAAATAATAAATAAATTCAAAATTCATCAGGTCATTTTCAATTTTATAAAATATGAAAAAATAAGTTACTGTACCCATTAGCCAAAACATACTTTACTTAGCGTTGCAGTCCACCACCATGGTCATGTTCAAGTTATCAAAAGTAAAGGAACGGCAGTTGTCAGCTAAAACAGCTTTATACTTTGAGAAACTTCTCTCCACTTCCACAGATGTTATAGGTGCACATTTGAAAAACACTGTCACTGCCTGTTACATCAAGTTTTCTGAAGTTTTCTCCTGACAAGATATTGGCAATCTGACCAACTGTTTGGTATTCTTTATTTTTGTCTAACAAAAATTTTAGTTTCTGTTTAATTTTGTCCCCAATCTCAACTTCTACATTATTTTTATATCCTCTCTTCTGCAATCCTCATTAACTCAATTGACTTATCCAATGCCATGCCACTTTCTTCAAGGCGGGTTATGGTATCCGTCAAAAATGTAAAATTTGATTTAATGAAAGCTAATTTACCTTGGATTTGAGTATCAGAAAACAGATTCTGTGCGCTCTCAATTGCCTTAGAATCTACACTATTCAAGCCATTCACCACTTCTCTCACTATTAGAAAAATTGCTACAGTGGTATATACATGCATTTAACCTTGTATCCCAGCGTGCTAAAATTGGTGCCAGAGGCAAAGCTATATTAGGGGCCTTTTCTATGAAATACATTTATTTGTGAGCTCTTCAAAATGTGAAAAAAAAAGGACTAATTTCCACAGTAAAGAAAATATTTTTGAAAGCGCCAACCCGAACTGTTTTTCTGTGGATGCAATCCACATGTATTGCATGATCGGCAATTCCTCGAATTGATGCGTCATAAATTCACCACCACTGTTAGGACGCTGACCTGTGTTAATTACATGTTTACCATACTTACAAAGTTACTATTTCATAAAAGATATATAAATGAACTTTTAATCACAGATTATTTTAAAATCCCCCAAGAAGCCCAAGGGTCTGTGTCAGGTCCGCCACGGGAATCAAACCCGGGCCTCCCGAATGCGGGCTACAGATGGAAATGTCCAATAAATTTGTGAAACAGAAAGAAACTGACCGGAAAATGCATTTAAATGTTAAAAAATTACTTTATTATAAAAATGTGGGAAAAATGCACTTTGATGACCTATAAAAACCATATATATCTATACCTCGGCCGTTCTATCTCCGGCTCTGACATTTCTCGGGAGGGGGAAGCAGGCTGTTGCCAGTTCTTTAGCGGGAATTTCAAGCAGAGGAACAATGCGTATTTTAAATATTTCATGTATTTGCATATTTCACAAACCAGTAGCCATATTATTATAATAGCGATAATAATAGGACATAAAAACACTAAACATCGGAATTCATGCACGAAAAATATACCAAAGAAAGTTCACCAGTGCAAGCAGCTATTAGGCCACGTGGCTCATACAAATTTAAGCTGGCAACACGGTGTTGGGTTCGGGAGCCACGCCTACCAGCGACAATGCTGATTGGCGCTAGCAGACAGTTTTAACTTCCTGACCACGACACCGGATGTAGAGACTCCCAATACTACCAACAGATGCAGTTAGTGTGTGTATGAAATATTCGAATAGAGTGGTGTTGTAATAAATATCTTGCATTATGATGAAATTGTAAATTGTATTTCAGTGTTTTAAAGTTAATATAGTCTTATATTTTCATTCTAAAGATAATTTTGAGGATATGTTTTCAATTGCTCATTACTGTATGTTGGTACTATTAGGTTTCCCCTTCCACCTTTTACAGTCGCAAAACGTCAGAGCCGGAGATACAACGGCCGGACAGTAGTGTGAATGAAATATTCGAATAGAGTGGTGTTGTAATAAATATCTTGCATGATAATGAAATTGTAAATTGTATTTCAGTGTTTTAAAGTTAATATAGTCTTATATTTTCATTCTAAAGATAATTTTGAGGATATGTTTTCAATTGCTCATTACTGTATGTTGGTACTATTAGGTTTCCCCTTCCACCTTTTACAGTCGCAAAACGTCAGAGCCGGAGATACAACGGCCGGACAGTAATGTATTTGTTCCAGAATGCACTTAATTTCCAATAAGCATCATCTATGACTACTCAGAAAAAAGATGACTTTTCATCAAAAACCAGGCTCTACTCATTAGCAATGTTGTGGCCAGAAAGGGCATGGTATGTCAATGTCTTGTTATTCCTCAGTAATGTGCTCCATATATTGTTAAAGCAGGAACTGGATTAAAAGTCCTTAAGTTAGTTCATCTGACATGTCTTGCTCACGGTTTACATTGTGTTGCTGAAACACTTAAGAGCCAATATAAAGCATAAAGAAAGTGATTGTAAAGTCACTGATCAGAGTTATAATACCTTGGGATATTCACTTTCTTTCACAGATGAAATTTTAGTAACGCTGTGTTCAGACTCACACAGTTGATAAAATTGCCTTTGAGAGACTCAGTAAGGTAATAACGAAAAACCCTGGTTATGAAACACTGTGCAACATTTCTAAAAAGCTTTCTGATATAGAAACATATATTGAAGAGGAATTTACTCAAGAAGAACTGAAGTGTTTTTCACATGTTCCAGCAACATTCATATGACATTGAGAGATTCTGTATAAAAAATTCTTCACTGACAAATACAGGAGCTTCACACAAGATGATCTTTCTCGTGTACAGCAACACGCTTACATAAGGCAAGAATTCTAAAAAAACAATATATTTACGATTAAATTTTAATGTTTTATTTGCTTGTTTTTGATGATTATTTGTTTCCTTTTTGGATCTTCTTTAGAACAAGTCCCCCGACTAAATTTTGTCTAAGTCCAACATCGGAGAATGCACGAGCACTGACAGAGCCTGCCGAAGTGACATGTACCGACGTCAATAGCAGAAAATTTTCAACACTGCCAACATTGATCTAACAACTACACTCCTTTTAAAAAGTTAACTTTCGATATTACTTAAATTAATTTTTCTTATCTATATTTAAAAAAGAATTGTCCGATATGACTTAACTTTCCGTATAACAAATTTGGAGGACGTAAATCACAAAAAAATAATAAAAAAGCTACATCTACATTTAAAAAAGAATAAATAAAGCTGTAGTCAATGAACATACACTACACAACAGTTTGCTCGTAAGACAGCTTCCTGGCTAAACTGTATGTAATCAAGAGCACATGCGCAGGTGGCAATTTCGTTTTTTCAAACCCCGTACCTTTAGCTAAGGACTCTGAAAATTGCTCATTATGTCCTCTCCTGCAGGAAAATATTTGTAATTTCTGCCCCCGTTTTGTTACGGGATGTAGGACGGCATCACACTCCCAGCACAACATTCTAGTTCTTAATAAACTTTTGTTATACAAAAACTGCATGCACTTTTACTCATTTTCGCATAAAGGCACAAGATCGATAAAACTTATAAATCGAGCCATTGGTTACAGATAGAATTTCCACCGAATAACTTTCTTTACTGAATGCCAGGGCCACGGTGGAAAATTCATTCTCAGATTTTACAGTTAAGCAGCTACCTTGCTAACAGTGAAATTTCGAACATCTGCAAAACAGATGTTTGGGTGATGGTGCAAAGGTTGACAACAGAAGCTTACGCCAATAACCGTGTCAGGAGCACTACAACTGCGTGGCCACTGGGGCAGGTTCCGCCAGCCTCGTGCATGCATCCGATGTTGGACTTAGACAACATTTCTTATGGGACATGTTCTAATGAATATCCTCATTTTTCATGCCTATATGCTTGCTTATTTCACCATTTTATTGTGCTTACAAACCCAGGCTCTTTTATTGTACATATCTCTGAGTAATTTTCTATAATGTAAGCAGAAAGGTTGGGAGTAAACAAATGAGTGATGTTTCCAATGGTATGATACTTTGCAAAGAAAAGAAAAGAAAAAAAACAAAATCGCTGCAATGCCACAACAGCGTGCTCAGTGTGTCCTATGGTTTGCAAAATTTTCAAGTGTAATAGGCAACCAGCAATCTTTCAAAAGTCACTACTACAACTATCGGTATGTCCCATTACATTGAGACATGGTTAAATGGTACAACAGTTCTTAGAAAATGGTCTGAAAATGTGCCTCACACATGTGGAAGACTGCGTAATAACAGAGAGGAAGATATTCGACAAGCCATGACTCAAGAGTTCACTCCCCCGCTTATCAACAAAGCAGAATACACCATACACAACATGTCAGTAGATTGTCAGACGGTACCTTGAGATGTTTCCGTACCATATTCAGCGAACGCAAGCACTGACGCAGGAGAATTACGAAGCTCGACTCAACTGTGTTATGTGTGCCAAGAAGCGGATGAACAATGGCTAAATCAATGTACTCTCGACCTATTTCACAGTTCCGCAGTTGGCAACAACCTCCTAGGATACGTATTGTAGACGACGACCGTCTAAATGCAGGATAACCTCATATTTATTGTAGACATGCATTTTATCAGCAAACTCTGAAATGTACACTTTGGACATGTATACTTTTGACATATTCTATATTCAAGGCCAATTGAACACAATATAAGCCCTTACCTGCTATGTCTCCATTCTGTTCTCAAGTCTTTCAGCTTCGCATTTCGCATGTTCTGCACAGAGAATACAAAGATTCGCTTGTATTCGTCTACACATCTTCGAATCTCTTCGACCAACGCTTGCTTCGTCTGAAGCCCTTTCTTTTTAGTTTTTGTCAGTGAAACTGAAAATAAAAAAGCACGTTAGAATAAGTAACTCATTCATAAAAATTTAAATAAACATTTTTAAATAGGTATCTACATACTTTTCTTATCTCGTTTGGATTTTGGCATTGTGTCGTATTATTTTAAAAAAGAATTTACTCTAAACTGTTTACATACACGTGCTATCCTTACATTCACAACACCATACTAAGGCAGAGAAACAGTGCTACCAACAAAACGAGCAAAAACAGATTAATCGTGTTGTAATCGTAAACGTGAATAAATCTCGAAACTACTCGCACACTCGCATAAAGAAAAGCCAACAATTCAAATCTCGCAGCCACTGCTTGCAGCTTTGGTAAAGGAGAATAAAGTAATTGGTATTTGTGCATTCAGCTCCAGCGATGAACAAAAGACAATCATGATACAATCTCCGCGGTCAATTTGAATTGATTAATTTGCTTCTGGAATCCTGTATCTCCCTAAGTGAGCTATGCTTTTAACCGATTCCTTTTTACTTTTGTATACCACGGACACAGTAATGAGCCAGAGGAAGATTAGGTAACAAAGGCACTTAGCATCTTTTTAAAAATGTGTTGCAGTTCCAAACAATCCGTAAGGTACCTACTTTTAATATATTGCCTAACCTACAATTTCATAAAACATTCATTTTTAGAATTATTCTGTTTATCTTTGTACCTTATTAATCCTGTAAGGATTATTTATAAGAGTTGTTAACTGTCTCTTCATTTACTAGTTGCATAATAGATTATAATTTGTTCAATGGACCATAATTTCTGTATCATTCCTAAGCTGTGAAAAATGACAAGACAGTAAGGAAACTAGTTTTGCGCTGTGGGAATGTGAGGGAATCAGTGTGTGAGGGTTAGGGGCTTAACGTTACGGCCTGCAGGGCATGCAATGCGGGCGGGCCCGGTATTTTAAGGACCCGCAGAAACGGAAAAAAAGCATATTTTATTATTATTATTATTATTATTATTATTATTATTATTATTATTATTATTATTATTATTATTATTATTATTATTATTATTATTATTATTATTATTATTATTATTATTATTATTATTATTATTATTATTATTATTATTATTATTATTATTATTATTATTATTATTATTATTATTATTATTATTATTATTATTATTATTATTATTATTATTATTATTATTATTATTATTATTATTATTATTATTATTATTATTATTATTATTATTATTATTATTATTATTATTATTATTATTATTATTATTATTATTATTATTATTATTATTATTATTATTATTATTATTATTATTATCATTATCATTATCATTATCATTATTATCATTATCATTATTATTATTTATAATACTATACACAAAGAGAATAGAAAAGTCGTGGATCTACTTGCAAACGCTAGAACATGCAAGAACACATCAATGTAAAGATCATCGTAACAAAAGAGGCATGCCTGTGACATCTTGATGCTTATTGAAGTGGCAAAATGCCACTTACATAATTTTTCCCGGTAGTTTCTAATTTATACCCCAATTTCTAACTTTCTTCTTTAAAATATATGTTCTTTCCCAATCTTAACCTTAATGCCCTTACTGATACCTACAGCACGTGAAGTCCTATCAAGTACATTAGAGAACGGAATAATAGACTCCCCTTTCAATTTCTCCTCATCGAAGTATTCTTTCACAGAGCATATTATTTCCCGTGTATGTTCTTTAATTGGAATACCTTTACCAAATACAGTTTCATTTGTTTCCCGAGCACGTTCAGGTTTTCACTTGTCACTATATTTAGACATAATTAAACATTCATTAAACACAATTGCAAATGATCACAACACGCGCTCAGATACACAGACTCGGGCACACGCACCGCCTGCGGTGCCGTATGTAGTAAAAGCGGGCGTTAAACACTACACATTTCATTTCATTTCATTTCGGGCACACGCACAGATTAATATCAATATCGTAAACCAAGGCAAATTGCCACAAATAAAATGCAAAGTAACTTGCCAGTACAGAATGTCTACCAGTATAGCTATGCACATTTGAACGCATGCGTCGTTTTCAATTCGTGGCGTAAGGAAAACATAGTTGACCCGGGTATGAATTCAGAGCTAAAAAAAAAAGTGAGAACATATGGAAACAGGTTCTTGAGCGTATTGTGAATGTGACTTTAACTCTGGCATCACATAATATAGCTTTTCGGGGCATAGAGAGGAAGTTAGAGCGACTGGACGGAAACCAGGAAATCCGTGGTTCAGATCCGGCCGTGGCATTGAATTTTTCATGTTGACCCTATCAAAAACCTTAGCCTATATACGGCTAGTGTGAAGAAATGATTTATTTCCATCAATTAACTAAAATCTGCTGTTGTGTTCGCTCGTTCATTGTCAATTGTTAACTGATACAGTTTACTGGCAATTGTTGCAACGCTCGGATATATTTTTTTTAATTTACGTCCGCCCCAACGTTAAGTTACATCGGACGGTGAATGAATTGGGTGAAATGGTGCTCAAATGAGTCCAGGGTCCATGGAGCTTAGAGTTACCCGACATTCGTCTTGAAGGATAAGGGAAAATCCTTGGAAAAACCTTATCCAGGTAACTCACCCTGACCGAGATTTGAACTCGGGGCCTCTTGAACGTGCGGCAGACATGCTACCATCTACGCTACCGAGGCGGGCAACGCTCGGATTGTAGTGGTAATAACAGCATTAGAATTAGCAGTACGTAGTGGTACATTTTTATTATCTGAGTAAAAATTGTTACCGTAATAATACACAAAATTCTGTTAAATAATTTGTCCCAAACTATGTCCGGTTGCTTTCCGGGCTTGCATCTAGAATATTCTGGCAACCCTAATCTGAACATTTTAATATTGTAGATACCCACGCTCACGTAATGTAGCCTATAAATCCAGAAGAAAAATTGTTTCAGTTTTGAAGGTGGACGTTTTTGGAAATTATTTTTTAAGCACATTCAATTTTTCAAAATGTGCGCCGGAGACCAGCTAGAATGAGTTCGAGGCCGGGCCGGAGACCAAACAATGGGCTACGGAGGGAAAGAAAAAACCAGGAACATAGTTTGTGTAATTTGGGACCAATTGGTAAATAGAATGTTATGCATTATTACAATTTTTACTCAGATAATAAAAATGTATCTATCGCTACGTACTGCTAATTCTAATGCTGTCAATAACCTCTATTTTTATTTATTTATTTATTTTGTAATTTACGTCCTCCGACGTTATGTAATATCGGACGATGAATGGAATGGATAAAATGATGCTCAAATGAGTCCGGGGTCAATGGAGCTTAGTGTTACCCGACATTCGTCTTACAGGTTAAGGGAAAACCCCGGAAAAAGCCTTATCCAGGTAACTCACCCTGACCGAGATTCGAGCTCGGGACCTCTTGAACGTGAGGCAGACATGCTACCACCACGCTACCAAGGCGGGCTAATATCCTCTAACCGAACCTATACCATACATACCAATTAGAAATAGATGTACTAAAATATTACTGTTATAAAATCGTACCTTATTATTAATATTTCTTTTAGGATTTCGCTGCATTCAAAAGAGTCTCGTTTTAAGTCATTGGCCCATATACCCGGAGAATTCATTCTAAACCTGGGCATCTGGCAACCCTATTGTCGATCAGTTTTTGAGTTATTAGTTTTATAACCATATAAAAGGGTTGCACTAATATTTTAAAAGCCATCTCATGTTTAGATAAGATAAAAGTTAACAATGTTAAATTAAATTTGCAGACAACTTTAGAAAATCATATTATATTTCCGATTCAGATATTTTTACTAACCGCTGCATTTATAAATAGGTACCTACTTGGGTAGTATGGTACTTTATAGTTATTTTCTGTTCTTAAAACCTATGTCTGTTATGCATTTTGGCACTAATTTATGTGAATTATATAAGTGCAATTTGTTTTACTTATTAAAATAAATAAAAACAAGGACAGTTCTCAAGGAAGCATTTTTTCCCATTTAACTAAAGAAATTTTCTCCCTTAAGTTTAGTAGAAACAAAACGTAAAACTGCTTCGTTACTCCACAACAGCAACCATTCAATAAGGTAAAATACTCGATATACAAGTTTAAAGCAAAGCTTAGAACCACCGGAACCACCCTACATTGGACAACATTACTCATAGGAACATCTGTGCTGTAGTCGAAGTATATAAAAAATATAAGCGAAAAAATATTTTTAGTTTTTATTTGTTGTTTTAACGAAAGTCTTAGGGAGTAGCCCTACACTTTACACTATAATGGTTAATTAGAAGGTATTTTGAGTTACATGTCATTCCTGGTTCCGGTCCTGTAGCCCCTCTTTCGAGCCAAGGAATCCGTCGGGGATTGGAAGAGCAGTATCACATAGTGTGTAGAAAATTGTAAGCGTAGTGCTGAGGACGTAGTTCCTACAACGTTATTTTTATAAATTGTAAGTAAGAAACCTCTGCATGCTATTAATTATGTGCTTAATCTGTAGAAGCATTAATAACGTGAATGATCGGGAGTGAAGTATTGCATTGCTTGTCTTGTGTGACGCATTGAAGGAGTGCCCTCTGCAAAATCGCCATTTTGTCAGATCACCGGCTAGAATTTCATCAGTCGTTTTTATCAAGACCACGTACATATTTTCGCATATTCCGTAAAAGATAACCAAGGTAGGGATTAATATTAATTTTGGGAAGTGAGGACTTGAGATCAATAATGACCTTTACCTGTAGTAGACGCCTTTTGTTTTATACTCCTGCCAGAGGTTATCACAAACGTTTCCCGAACATTTAAGTAGGTTTGAGCACAAGGGTAATTTTGAAATGTAATTCCGCCAAGATCTATGTAATTATTAGGGAAAATAGGCATTCTTATCAATCAGACCTGAACCTGTAAAAGACTGCTGTCAGTAGATAGTGTTACGGACCTATCCAAATCATCGCTTACACACGTCTTGTGTGAAAGAACGATTAATTAATTTCCTAGTGCGTTTTGTCATGTTAATGTAGTCTCCCTTGTTTGTTTAAATAATGTGGCAGTTAGATTTTAAAACAATTCCTTAGTTACATTTATTGGACGTCCAGAAATGTAGTTAAGTGCTAAGGGATATTGTCTTGAACATCAATTTTTTTTTAAATTTACGTCCTCCCAACGTTTTCATATCGGACGATGAATGAAATGGGTGAAATGATGTTTAAATGAGTCCGGGGTCCATGGAGCTTAGTTACCAGACATTCGTCTATCAGCATAAAGGAAAACCCCGGCAAAAACCTTATCCAGATAACTCACTCTGACCGAGATTCGAACTCGGGTCCTCTTGAACCTGAGGCAGACGCGCTACGGAGGCGGGCTTGAGCGTAATTTGTCTAGACTTCAAACTTTCGAAGTATATATATATATTTTTTTTTTTTGTAGAAATACATTTAATAAACGATGGTCAATTTCTGAAAATACTTGCTAGTATTGATATGTTCAAAAGGAGAACGGCCGCCCATATGACCACTGCAGTTAAAGGCGGGGTATAAACGGAACAAACAAAAAAAAAATGGTCAATTTTATCTAAGTGATGAAGCTTGACTACTAACCTCTACTTGTGGAAACGTAGAGTCAGAATGAAAAATTCAATGCCATAGCTGGGATTTGAACCACGGATCTTCTGGTTTCCGTCCAGCCGCACTACCATTGTGCTACTTGGCCAACGTGCCGATATGACATTAAATTCTCCAACTGACTCATATTTTCCCGGTAAACCATTTAGCAGTTCTCATAAACACATGAGACAACTACCATAATGGCAACTTACTACATGTAAGTACTTTAAGGCCCGGGCTTTGTAGGAAACCACTATAAAGCGTGGGCCTTAAAGTACTTATATGTATTAAGTCGCCATTAAGGTAGTTGTCTCATGTGTTTGAGAACTGCTACGTGGTTTACCGGGAAAATATGAGTCAGTTGGAGAATTTAATGTCATATTGGCACGTTGGCCATAGTAGCACAATGGTAGTGCAGCTGGACGGAAACCAGAAGATCCGTGGTTCAAATCCCGGCTATGGCATTGAATTTTTCATTCTGACTCTACGTTTCCACAATTTAGCCTACACACGGCCAGTGTGAAAGAACAATTAATTTCCAATGACCTCTACTTGTTTAGCTGTAGCAGCTTGACACACAATTGATTATCCTGTAATATAACGACCAGATGTCATACGATATGCAATAGGTATATATACACTTGTTTTTTGCGCCATTGATATTCCTATTATTCACTTACAGGCTTTATCATAAATGTCCAAAACTTGCATAAGTTATTTCAGTGGTTTCAAATAGTTAATACAGGATGAACAAAAGTATTTAAATTTGGCCATAACTTTTGATTAGATATGCTAAATAAAATTGGAAGCGCCAACTTTCTTGTTATTGTTTCAGGTTATATTGTATTATAATGACCACATTTTCTAGCAGAATCAAGGGCGTGGTCTTGGTGGCTGGAATGTTGCCAACCATAGTAACATGCACACTGTGAAAATGCAAACACTACATAACAAAACTAGCAATACTGATAGTGTGAATTACACATATGGAACAACAAAAAACGAGTAGATGGTAAAAGTTTGATATAACCCAATGCTTAATTATGTTTAAACAGCTTTTTCTGAATTGAAAATTTCAGAAATTATAGACAAGTGAAATTTTATCAGACCTAATCAAAGAAGTTGGTACTTCATTGATCCATTTAAGTTATGACCGAAATTCCATATGTTCAATCCCATATAGCTCTAGTTTTAACCAGTTACGTGTATGGTTTGGCAATATAGCTTTCAGCAAGAACTCTTTAAGCTTAGCATTGCATATCCTTGCAGACCACATAGTAACTATGGCCGCTGTGCTATAGGATAACCATTGTTTCATGCTGGTTCATATATTTATTCTCCCCTCCCTACAGTTTATGCTTTTTTCTAGATTTGTGAGTTTTCATGCATTCTGATCAATTTTTTTATGCGGATATTTAATGCCTTTAGATTGAGTATTGCCACTTTAGTTAAGTGTGTTCATTGCATGTTTGTATTGGTGTCAATGCTCCAGTCGCCTAGGTCAAGCCTTGATTATTGTAACTACTATAATACATATCAAATTATTGGCAATCATAGTGCATACAATTGAGCTAATGTGAGAACATCTTTCAAACACACGACATGATAGGAAAAGTGAAAGATGAGATAAAAAAGCTCTCTTTCTTGCAAAGAACACATCAGTTAACTTGAAGTAATGCAATAAACCAAAGCTAAATCCTTACATGTGATACTTTACAGTTTGGCTGGCGATTCTCTGACATTTCTCGATAGGGGGAGGCAAGCTGTTGCCAGTTTTTTAGCAGGAATTTCCAGCAGAGTAACATGCTTATTGTAACTTTGTGGGTTCATAGAATTAAAAGGCCGAGTTGCAGAAATTAAAAATCTCCTTTATTTTCGTAGAAACACACTGTCCAATTCTCACGTAACAACATTACATCAATCTTCCAAGATCGAGGACAATAACAAACACTTGCAGCTGATTACATTAGCTCTCGTTACAGCAACACTGACTGATACACAACTGCTTCACAACTACAACTCTCCTGCTAGTGTGTCACAATCCCTTTTATATCTCCATTCATGATTACCAGACTGTTCTGTCAATCACTAGAGGTTTCTGGAAAACAAGCATCTAGTTACATAATTCAAACATTCTATCGCCTTCTAGAAGCGTAACCTAATCTACCCGGCGGGGCCTTTGACTCATCTTGCCTGCTGCTATGATCTGTTTACACACGTTCGTGAAACATCCGCCATCTATTATCGATTTGTGCCGACACATTTTTGCCCAGCGCCGCGACAGCATTTTAAATATTTCATGCATTTGCATATTCCACGAACGAGTAGCCATATTATAATAGCGATGATAATAGGACTTAGTCACTAAAATCTGAATTCTCGCATGCACAAAATAGGAAAGAAACTTTACTAGTACAAGCACGAAAATCATATGAAGCCAGATGGTCCAAACAGAATTAACTGACAACATGGTGTTGGATTTGGAAGCAGCAGACAGTTTTAACTTCCTGACCATTTCACCAGATGTAGACACTCCCAGTTTTACCAACAGAAGCAGTTAGTGTGCGTAAAAGTTGTGAAAGAAATATTCAAATAGATTGGTGTTAAAAAGAATGTTCTGCACCTCTGCCTCGTCTGGGCTGGAGATCTAATGGCCGTACTGTCATTTTTGAGGGACTAGTTTCATGAGCCATTGCTTCTATTTTCAAATTTGAAGGTCCGACTGTCAGTTGTAGTTCCCTGCGGTCTTCTCTCTGGTGGTAAAACAAATTTTAACTGGTGGGATTTTGAAATTCGTTAATTGGTCTTTGTATTTCCATATTAAGTTCTCCCACAAGAATTTTGTTATGGCATATCATGCCTGTTAATAATTTCGCATCTGGTTCAAGGTTATGGTTTTCATTCCATAAGTGTAATGCTACTGCTGTGTTTTGCTGTTTCTATTTGACATTTCCAAAGTGTTCTGTAACTCTGGTTTCTAGGTTTCCTTGGTTTTGCTGTATGCAAAACTTTCACAATCCTTAAGATTTATTTGGAATATTGTGGGTCTATTGGGGATTTCATCTTTTGTTTAATTTAACAATTTTATTGAGTATTTAGGACACATGTGTTCTCTAATGATATTTTTTGAATTTGTTAAATATTTTTGGATAGTACATGAATCCTCTTGATGTGCTTTTGCTGTCCTTTTTCTCTTTATTAACCTAGGATTTAATCTGCACCTAATCTGAAATTGCTGACATAAGTCTTTCTCAAGCTTTAGTAACCATTTGGGGAACCTAGTGGTACTGACCCCAGTTCTAATGTCCCCCTGCTTTTTGTTGCCAACCTTAATCCAATAAACTAGTCAATTAACAGGTGAAGTATAACTAAATTATTTAAACTTCAGCTGTTTTGGTGAAGGTGCAGTTCGACGGTGTAAGAATATGTTGGGCATGACATGGCTCGAGTGTTGCCAACATCCAACACATGCTTTTGCAGAAAGTACCAACATTATGTATTCAAACTAGCGATACTGTAATATGTAAGGAAACTGTGGCAGTGGATCATTGCCTGTCTGCTCTATTCTCACTAGCTTCACAATCATAGAAAATTGGTGGTTATCATTATACATTGCTAGTTTCCTTCATTAGAGTATCACCAGTTAATAATAAAAATAAGCTTACCACGCAGTATTCCCATTATAGTATTGCTATTTTGAGAAAAACAAAATGTGTTGGCGCCGTTTCCATCTATTCGCGTATGAATAATGAGCTTAGTAAACCGTATTCCCATTAGTGTTGCTATAAGCTTTTTGCTGTAAGAATAAAGTAAATGTCAAAGAAGCATGTGTCGGAAATTAAGTGCATTAGCTGGTGGGTTTTGATATTCCCATGTTCTTCCACAATATAGTTCTGCCGTTTATTAAGCTTCTTGCTTTACCTGCTTTCAATAAACCATTCAAGTTGTTATACAGAATTAACATAAAGTAATTATAGTAAGAACAATGACTCAAAAGTTAAAAAATGCACTGATTGATGTAACAAAGATGGCAGTTAAACTCCGATGACAACATTGCTGTTTTGGTGCGCAGGCACATGTTATGTTAACGGGTGACGGAGTTCATTGCAGGTTGCGGAGTAATACTTTATATCTCAGAGCTCTGCAGTTGGCATCAACTTGTTTCCGTGACGTCATTCCATACCAACATAAGTCTACTTCATCAAAGTGCACCTTTACTGCTGTTTTTACATATCTAAGCTATTTAGCTAACCAAATGGTAAATTTCTCAGATGGCCTCAATTGGCTCTTGAAACATTGGATCAGCTTTTTTGATTTTGCAGTCTTGGTGCCAAAGATAGTTTGCCAAACGTATATTCAGTTGATCTTGTCTGATGCCGGAGAGATCACCAGCACAACTCAATGTTAGTATGGACATTTGATGTTGATCCACAAAATTCAGGCTGTGATTTAGTTAGGTGGCTCAAAAAACCCATCCATATAGCCGCTGTATCCAGCTCTGCAGTCAGTATGTGTTTGTAAACTTCACAAAGCTAAGAGGGTGGTAATATCTCTTGTGCAATTATTGTGACATACTGTCATCCGTACCGTATTGGTGACCAGGTGAATCATTCTGAGGATCCAGTTTCCTTCCCGTGGGTGCAATGATAGTCCCTCCCAATTTTGTATCTGGCAGTGTGAATGTTGTGGCCCTTTCCCCCCTCTCTTCCTTCCCTTACCTTAATATATTTGCAGATGAGGGAATGCACATTCCTTGCCAGTAGCTGAACAAATTACAGTATGACCGTAGGATCTCCGGCCCTGACATTTTGCAGCTGCAGGAGGCAGAGGGGGAAGGTTAATGGTACCAACATACAGTTAAGTGCAATTGAAAATATAGCCTCAAAATTATCTTCAGAATGAAAATATAGCTTTAAAACATTGATATCCAAATTACAATTTCTTTGTCATGTTTCTTTCACACTTTTCACGTGCACTAACTGCTTCTGTTGGTAATACTGGGAGTCTCTACTTCCGGTGTTGTGGTTCAGGAAGTTAAAACTGTCTGCAAGTGCCAATCAGCATTGTCGCTGCTAGGCATGGCTTCCGAATCCAACACTTGCCAGTTTAATTTTATGTGGAACACATGGCTTCAGTTGCTTTTGGTGCTTGTGCTGGTCAAGTTTCTTTGCTATTTTGTGCATGCATGAATTCCTATTTTTAGTATCTCTAAGTTCCATTATCACTATTTTAATATGGCCACTGGTTCATGAAATATTTGAAATAGGCATGCTCCTCTGCTTGAAATTCCCGCCAAAGAGCTGGCAACAGCCCACTTCCCCCTCAAGAAATGTCGGAGCCAGAGAACAGCCAGCCAAACTAGCTATTGGTAGCTTGTTTGCATCTCCAACTGAACAGTGGATAGCGGTTTTCTGGTACAAAAATGTGTGGGCATAGCTGAATGTGCCTACTTCTGTAACCTAGGTGGTAGTATGTGTCTGCCTCATGTTCAAGAGATCCTAAGCTTGAATCTCCTGTCAGGGTGAGTTATCTGGATAAGGCTTTTTTTTGGGGGGGGGGGGTTTCCCCTTACACTGAAAGATGAATATTGATAACTCCTAAGCTATATAGACCATGGGCTGGTTTTAGCTTGATTTCATTCATTGATATTAAAAAAAAAGCTATGTGTAACTGAAGAATTTAGAAGCATTTCCCTTGGAGACTTCAGGAGCTGTTCTTTGTGACTCAAATGTGCAAGATCAATATTAGTGCAGAGGTTGGCATTAAATAGCTCTGCAACTATCAAGGTTACTTGCACTAATTCTACATGTCTGTTGGACTTTTTTTTTTCCCCCAGATGTAAAAGCATATTCACTTTTAACTATTTCTGTAAGTCCTCAATGTAGGTAACCTTTTGTAGTTGAAAAACAAACCATTTTATAGAGTAGTGAATTTGGTGTAGCAAAGGTCTTATACTGCTGTGTGTAACACTTTTAACTTTGTTAGCATGCGTAGGGTTAATGTTCCCAAAGCTTCCAGTAAATCCCTGCACTCAAATTAACTTCATTTTTAGTTTGAAAAGACAAAATAGCTCACTTTAGTTTGGCACCTGCTGACTGATTACTTTTAAACTTTTTTTAATGTGTTAAATAAGACCATGCCATTTTGGAGTGTCGTTTTTGGGGGCAAAGGCCTAGTTTGGGCACAAATGTTCAAAAATGTAAATACAAGTATGTGCATCATTATGCATTTGAATTAAGTTAATATTGATTTCTCCGAAAACCAATATATTTGCTACTGAAGATCACTCGCCTATTATATCTGTTTTAGATTTTTGCTGTTTTTGAAAAACTGCAATGTGTGATATTGCTTTAAAATGTGTATTTCACTTGACTCAACTAATTTTCAATCTTGCTGCTGGCAATCAGATAAATGCTGTAGATCATTTTATCAGTTGTGTACCATTATATTATCTTTGCTTAATCTCTAAAGAGAAGCAGCTACAGCCTGGTCCATCAGGAATTATAATTCCTGGTTAAACAAAGACCAAGAGTATCTCCATAGTTTTCAATTAGATGCTCCTTTCAGATGCAGATGTGCCCTCTTATGGTAGAAAATGAAATGTGTAGTGTTTAACGCCCGCTTTTACTACATATGGCACCGCAGGTGGTGACACTGATGATACATGAGATGAAGATGGAGCACCTGTGGAATGAGATGGCGGGGAAAACCGGAGGTCCCGGAGAAAACCTGCCCCAGCGCCATGTTGTCCACCACAAATCTCACTTTGTGGTCGTCTGGGATCGAACCCGGGCCGCCTTGGTGAGAGCCAAGCGGTCTAACCACTGAGCCAAAGCGCAGCCTCTTGTGGTAGACGTAGCTGCTTCCCTTTAGAGATTTTAGAATGTCACTTCACTTATTTTTGGTCCTGTCGGTTCATACTGTGGTTTTGTTGATGATCTTAAGATAAAAACTGGGAACTATCACAAAGAGACGGACCGTGACCATGAACTCTTGCAGGTCAAAATTCCGGCACACCGGCGCTGTTGATATCTCAATTGTCAGTGTCATTAATAAATTATTTGAAAAACTCACCTCTGAAGATGCTACAATGCAGTGAATATGTATTGAGAAAAACTTATTTTTGTTCTTAATATAGGCTAATGCAGATTAAATGTGTATTTTTGCCGAGTTGAAATGAACATGTATTATGTTTCGAGTATTGAGAGGGTAACGAAGGGGATGTGCAAAACTTGCTATCTGCTTCTCGACAGCATTGCAGCTCCCCATGTGGAGATACAGGTGACCTTCATGAATCTTATTTTAAAAATCAGACTAACTCAGGTTTTACTTGGATACTGCAGCACCTTGTGAATCTGCTTATGTGCACATGTTAACCTAGTCGTTATAGCCTAATACTGATAACATTTTGATACTAAAAGATCTTATCTCTAAGATCCACTGACAGAGGCCTTGAGGGTTATTCAGTTCTTTCTGAATAAATGTTAAGTGAAATGGGATGCAAGTTTGTTGCTATTAATGGCTGAAGTAGATGTCGCTTTGAAAGCCAATAAACCACCCACCCTTTTTAAAAGGGAAATTGTCAAAACCAGTAACATGACCATCTGCAGCTGCTGTGCAGGTGGGCTTGCTAAATGATGACAAATGTTTTATGGTTATCTTTCCATTTCCACTGCAATTTTGTGACATATGTAATATCCATATTGAAGCCATTTCTCTGCATTCCTGGAGCATAAGGGTTTAGCTATGTTTCGGCTTTGCTGTGGAGTTGCTTTACTCTTAAGAAGACATCCCTAAGCTTCACTTTGATCTAAGATACTCAATCCCCTGGCTATACATCCCTAAGCTACACTTTGATCTAAGATACTCAATCCCCTGGCTATATGTGTAGCTTGGGGTCCTCAAGTCCTCTGCTATGCATTACTTTTTGGTTCGGGTCATTTATTTGTATAAGAATGTTAGCCTTGTGTTGGCCTAGGGCACTCAATCTCTCAGCTATGTTTTGTGGCCTGAAGTTCTCAACCCTTGTCTATGCTTTGTAGCGTAAGGCCCTCAAACCCTCTGCTGTGCATTGCGTTAGGGTTCTAAATCTTTCATTGCATTAGGATAATGATTTGTTGTGGCAGCTCCCATCAAGATGGCAGTGTTAATGCTGGCAGTTATGGCATTTTTGACATGAGCAATTAGTATAAACAAATAGTGGGGATAGAGCAAGTAATTCATTATCTAAGACCAAACAAAATTGCAAGCCTGGTATTTTCATTTACCTTTTTAATACTTCATTGACAGCCACGAGTATTGTATCTGTAATGGGACTTATTTCTTGTAATGCAGCTTTTTCCAGTAGGTTGTACATCATCAAATTGAAGTGTCAAACTGCTTTACTTGTTGCTGCTGGTTTGTTTGCACTTCTATCCATAGAAGGCACTTTGGACCTCTCATACTTAATGCAGTTCAGAACTAAACAGCTGCCAACATTTGAGTGAAAAAACACACTGCTGAGATTGAAATAAGAACTGTAGGTAGTGAGCTGTGACAAACCAAAGGGTCATGCAGTTTACAAATTTAGTCAGATTAGTTTGTCATGCCTAGGTTTCTGTGAGCATGCACTTGTTTATTTGTGCACAGTTCAAATGACTGGTTCTCACAGATAACACATGCTGAGTTGGAAGTTTCTCCTTTGTGGTAGTATAGTTACCATGGATTTATCTTTGTTAATAGAAACCTCTCAGACAATACACTGATTATTCTCGTAAGAGTGAGAGGGAACTGGCACATTTATTTGGATCTGTGCTAAGCACCAATGAACGCATCACATCAGCCAATAGAATTTGCAGGAATCACAAATGATAGATGTTCACTCCATGTGGAGTTAACCGTGCGTTATCTGTAGGGAGCGGATTTATAGGCACTTAAATGGGCACTAAACATTTTCTAAGTAAACACTTAGAAATACACCATTTTAGTAAAATGGCTCCTAAAATGCACTATAACAAAATGACAATCATCGCAACATATGCTGCAACAAATTCACTAAATGGTTCCCTACTAGGCGAAATAGTCTGCATTTATTCCAAATTTCATAAATGGCTCCAACACAAGTTAAAATAACATATTTTCGTATAATTAAAATACATATAAATCCACTTCACTAAGTAAGAACCATAATGTGCAGAAAGGTGTGGAGTAATTAACTATGTCAAAAAAAAAAACATGGTTTTGAGGCCTAAGGGTGAAAATTGAAATATCTGAAGATTTTTTTTTTTAGATTTGATTAAAATTTATAACATTTATTTTTGTGATCAAGAATGGAATAATACCAAGTTTCGGCTTTCTAGTTACAATAGTTTCTGAAGAATTTGTCTAAATAACAAGCGATTTTCATTATTTAACCATTTTTAATTTCGTAAGTGTTGTCAGTAAGAAGTAAGCATTATTATCCTTGTCAATACAAATAACAAAAACACAAATATAAATGGGTACACTTAATATTCAGTTGCCCTTAGAGGCATGTTTAAAATTTCATACAGATTAATAGAAAACTGCATCCTATGGAACATTTTGAAGTTAGGAAAATGTAGAAAATATAGAATCTGAGAAATCTGAGGTTAAAATTACATAATAGCAGCTATGATACAGGTGTAGGGTTATTTAGTCATGTGTTTTTTCTGTAGTGCCGCTAGAAAAAAAAACTTTATAGTATTGAAGTATGTCTATATTAATTTTAAGACAAAAAAACTAAATTTGGTATTGTAAGTTTTGGGCCAATTTGCACAGATGTGTTTGTTTAATGAACTCCTTTTTGTATATCCAATGTGCAGCAGTCAGAAATTTCTCTTGCCCGAAAATTTCACGTTGAAACCAACAATTGCAAAAGCTGTTGTCACAAATTAAAAGCAGAAAAAAGTGGCTAAAATGGCAGTTTTAGGTAGTGATAAGCAGAATAGGCACAAACGTATGAAATAGGCATTTATAGGCACTGTAAAACTAAGAAATTAGGCTAATAATTGTAGGAAACGTGCTTATAACTGAAAAGCCTATATTTCTGAACAAAGGAATAAAATAGGCAAATAGGGCAAAATCTGCCCCCTAGATATGAGAGGTATCTATTACCAAAGATAAATCCATGGTAACCATTCTAGCAGTGACTATAACAAGATGCACAAAATGTTGATAGCTTAAAAATGCTGACATTGTTTCCGAAACCTTTGGCCAGTGGAGAGTAATTACCTACCATAAAAGGATCCTGTAGTATTGAAATATAGCCCGTGTTTAGCTATGATGCCTGCGTTTTTGTATGTGTGCTTGTATTGAAATGTTGCCCATGTTGGTGCCTAAAGTCTGGGAGAATTAACCTGGCACTTGACAACCATGTTGCTTAGTCAGATCATAAGGGGGCAAGTAAGGAAGCTTGCCTTATCACATCCAATCGTGTTAATAAATCACATGAGCAGAGGTGTGTAGTAACCCATGATTCCATATATGTGTGCATTTCTCAGTTCCTGGCTAGTGGAAAAAGGTGGTAACACTGTGACAGAGCGGCTGGCAGGCAGCTATAACATCTAGTGCCAGATTACTTCTTCCAGACTTTAGGTTAGTACATAAGATCGGGTCCTGTAATATCAAAATATAGCCTGAGTTTGGCTGTGATACCTAGGTTAGTGTGCTGGTTGATAGGGTCCTGTAATACTGTTTGATGCTATGCCTGGGTTCGTTTGTGTGTGTATATGATTGGGGAAGAACTTTGAAAAAGATTGTTTTTGAGATTTCGTTACAAAGACATTTAACTTTATTTCTTACATAACGTGTCTTATAAATGAAGAGTGGGCAGTTAGAGGCATTTGAATTTATCACATCTACTTCTCTTTCATGTAATATGCAAATTTTCCTTTCTTCCATGTTTACATTATTAGGTATCAAACTTTTACCATACTTCGTTATTTTGCTAATATTTTGCAATAAAAAGAACTACCCTTAAAACCTCAAATGACTCATATGCATTTTAATTTCATCCACATTTAACAATTGAAAAGAATAGTTTTGCTGTGATAGTTTGTTGCTATATATATTTCTCACCAACAAGACAGCTAGAAGTTTTTACACTTTAGGATTATTTGTATTGTCTGTTTTAGTTTTCCTCCTAACGCCATTATGTGTATGTTTAATGGCTTTTTAAGTCTTAACTAGGGGGTGGTGATTTTTTGCAAATGCAATACAGTGCAATAAAGTGCGAAATTGACTCAAAATGCTATATAAATGTGAAATTGAAGATTTTTCCAAGTAATTATTTTTTCCTGATGTTTATTCTTCTGGAAACTCTAACTGAAGTCTGTAGAACCTTGACATGTTTAGAAAGTTATAAGGTAAGCGACCACTTTTCTGGAATGCGGAAAGCAACCCTTCCCGCTCAGTTAGCCTATTGTTCCAGCATTGCCCATGTATGTTTGGTACTTAAGCGAGTTCAGTTGTTTTACAAAAGAGAACCATGCCTAATGACACAACCCAGTTAATGGAAAATTTCAATCCTTGTCTCTGAAAACCAAAAGCAAGTATAATTTTAAGTGATAATCACATGTTAATTCCAACTGGGGTTCTCAATTGCCAAAGTTCCGATTTTCGTTCTGTTTGGTTTTAGGCGCAACTTTCATTCATTCTGTGCGTAGCTCACGTCAGTAAGTACAAGGCTAATTTTGTGCATTTTCTTTTTATTGTGCAAGTTTTACATCAGAATACATTTATCTTTGTGTTATGCAATATGCTTTATTCTGTATCAACTTGTTCTAAATTTCTGTATATTGCTTTTACCTATATTAATCTAATATGAATTGACACTTCATGCACTTTTAACTCAGTTATTAATATCACTCCATAAATGTGTTTTAGATCTCATATAAATGTTAATATTCAGCATTTAAAAAATAACTCAAATTAAACTTTTATAAATGCTATAAAATGCTAAATTTCTGATTTCAAAATGCTAAATATCACTACTCCTACTCATAACTCAAGTGTTAACCCAGAATCCGGGTCATTTTCATGTCCGTGTAATGTTTATTTTGTGTTGTCTTTTGCATCACATATTCAAGAATTCAAGAGTCACTGATTTTGCATGAGATGCTTTAAGATTTCAATAATATATATATATATATACACATTTTCTGTAGAACCAAAGGTCTGAAAAGTCTGCTTTATGGATTTATCTTAGTACAGCAAAAGCAAACTAAGGTCAGAAATCTGTCAATGTTGTATGGAACAAGATTAGGTATTCTCAACACAGTGAAACCTGCCTAAACCAGAACCCTTCTGTAGTGATGACTGGACAGGTGGAAAATTTCGCTATTTCTTGTGATAAATTATGCTCCAAACTGAAAAAGTGCATAATGCGCAAGAGACTGGGTGACTAAGTCGGTTAGGTGCTGAATTATTGATCTCAAGGTTCAGACCAGTGATTTTTGTGTATTTAAACGTGACACCCCCGTATCAGATTTGCTGACATGTAAAAGAGCTTGTTAGGGTTGGAATTCCTACACCAACTCCAGTGATATCCTGGCAATTGATAGTGTCATGAAGTTTTTTTTGGGGTGTTGAGGTTAATGCTTAAGCAAATTTCTGGAACTAGTTGTACAAATAACTTTTATAAATGCTATAAAATGCTAAATTTCTGATTTCAAAATGCTAAATATCACTACTAGTCATAACTCAAGTGTTAACCCAGAATCCGGGTCATTTTCATGTCCGTGTAATGTTTATTTTGTGTTGTCTTTTGCATCACATATTCAAGAATTCAAGAGTCACTGATTTTGCATGAGATGCTTTAAGATTTCAATAATATATATATCCACATTTTCTGTAGAACCAAAGGTCTGAAAAGTCTGCTTTATGGATTTATCTTAGTACAGCAAAAGCAAACTAAGGTCAGAAATCTGTCAATGTTGTATGGAACAAGATTAGGTATTCTCAACACAGTGAAACCTGCCTAAACCAGAACCCTTCTGTAGTGATAACTGGACAGGTGGAAAATTTCGCTATTTCTTGTGATAAATTATGCTCCAAACTGAAAAAGTGCATAATGCGCAAGAGACTGGATGACTAAGTCGGTTAGGTGCTGAATTATTGATCTCAAGGTTCAGACCAGTGATTTTTGTGTATTTAAACGTGACACCCCCGTATCAGATTTGCTGACATGTAAAAGAGCTTGTTAGGGTTGGAATTCTGACACCAACTCCAGTGATATCCTGGCAAGTGATAGTATCATGAAGTTTTTTTTGGGGTGTTGAGGTTAATGCTTAAGCAAATTTCTGGAACTAGTTGTACAAATAACCGAATTATATGCATAATGGATTACATGCTATATGTTTAAAGTGGTAGGCTTATGAAGCAGGATGTAAAACATTTAGAGCGAGAGAAATAAACAATGGTTAGATGTTGGATTCTAACAATATGCTAAGATTCACTTGTCAATGATAAGGTCATAGTTAAACACCCTAGTCAAATGCAGTACACACTTATTAGGTGATTATGAAGTGAGTGGAATGTCATGACACCTTGTAAGTAGTGTTGCCCAGGTCTGCATTGTAGGTTTAGTTCAGTTGCGGTTTTTGAAATGGAAATAAGTTTTGTGCTGCAGCGAATGAGATGTATTTGTGTGCTAAGCATTGCCACCTTGTTACCCCCACTCCTTCCACATTTATCTCTAGCACACTAACCTAGAGCATGCAAGTCAAATGGGATTTTCAAAACTTTTATAAAAATGCAGTTAAAATCAAAATTGGAACAATCATATTCGTGTATTGTGTCCAGTGCTATAATTATGGTTTATGAATTACTGGGTTTTCTAATTTAATGGAACTACCAGTGGTTCATCCGTAGAGCTGTCATTGTCATGTCAAGAGACAATCCTTCATTGTGATTGAGTCCTTCAAATTTGACAGACTACAAAATTTCGTTACAAACGTCCCCCCCAAAGTTGCCTTTTTCTGCATGTCTTGTGTAGCTTTTCCAGTTTTTTTCCAATGGTGTGTGGGTTCCCCCCGCCCCCAAATCGTTCAAGTCAGTAGTATGCATTTCAGTTTTGAGTAATTATAAATATACATACTAGATAACAAAAATTCTGTTTGCTTATTATCGCTGGAGGAACTTTCTTTTGTGCGACGCGAGAATATTTAAGTCCAAAGGTGCACGTAGATGCATGTGCAAGCAGACGACCAAGCCGGTTCTCGCGTTGCAGGCAACATGAGAAAGATATGTAAAACTTGTAGCCAACCTCTGCAAAATTGCCCCAGACACGTGACATAGTTCGTGTGCAAAGGAACAGGCTAAGTTATCATCTGGTCAAATTTTGTTACTCATGCACTGCTTTGCACATAGATGTGCATGTTGACAAATGACACCAAGTACACTGAAAGGGGGAAAATTGGCGGTCCCGATCATGTCGTTCAAATCGACGAATGCAAAATAGGACGCAAGTTTAATCATGGGCGTGTCGTAGAGGGCAACTAGATCTTGGGAATGATTGAAATGGAAACGAATGAGGTGCGAATGACGATATGCCCCAACAACAGGAGGGGATGCAAATACGTTCTACAGTTTCATTGCAGCGCCCACGCTTTTAAGGACACTTTAAAACCACTTGTCTGGACTGGCTTTGAACCTGTGACCGAAGGATCAGAAGACCAGCGCCTAACCAATAAAGCCACACATTGGGAGGATCAAGTGGTATGTTTGGAGATTCGTGCTTTACCTGTACATAATTCACTGTCATGCTTATGCCTGTGGACTGAAGTGCATGCCCACACATCCAACATTTACGCCGTTCAACACCTTAATGGATGCTCCCTATAGAAACACTTCTCTTAAACCAAAGCCACCAAAATGCCCAAGATGTATCCTAAGAGGGAGAGGACATACCCTCCTTGGTTGTGCAGAGCATCCCACGTAGATCTGGGTATGACCAAATACGATAAATCTACCATGTCTATGTCTAGTATCCGCACATGTTTTTTAGAATTTTTATCGCGATATGAAGACCATTTTATAATTTATACTGATGGCTCCAAGAGCTCGAATGGTGTTGGTTGTGCTTACGTGTGTGGAACCGAACCATATACATTTGGATTTCACACTAGCACTTCCATTTTTACTGCAGAGGTTTATGCAATATATCGGGCCATTTTACACGTGCGCCGATGAAAGTACTTAATACTACTGCTTAATCCTGAGTGATTCCCTCAGTGCACTTCAAAGCCTATGGAAGCTGTACAACTACCACCCTATTGTGCAGCATATCCAGGATGCCCTCCACGTTTTACACGCTTCCGGCGTTAGCATGGTGTGTGCATGGATCCCTGGACACGTAGGCTTGCCGGGGAATGAAATGGCGGATTCAGCTGCCAAGATGGCTACCATGAAGCCCAGGGTTTGAGTAACATCTGTGACATCGAATGATTTTAGGACTTTAATGCGGAGAATTGTGCAAACCTGCTGGCAGGAAGAGTGGTCCGCTCTCTGCAGCAATAACCTTAGATCGGTGAAAGAACTTCAGATTCCTGGGTAACCTCCTGTCCATCTCGTGAGGAGGGGAGTTTGGCTCGGTTATGCATTGGGCACTGCTTTTTTACTCAGTTTTTTTAGTTAGAAAGGAGCCTGTTCCACTGTGTCCATTCTGCAACGAAGCATTATCTGTCCGACACGTGCTGCTAGTGTTTTTGCCTAGCACACCTTAGGCCATGTCTGCAGCTGCTGGCCAGCTTTGTAGAAATGCTAGCGGATGATATCAAGTAGTGGAGAAGGTTTTTAAGTTCTTTTCTAGGTTAGATTTTAGAATTTAGCGAAGTGTATTTTTTTTGTAGTTTGCATTTATATTTCTTTTTATTTTATTTTTGTATTTTGCTATGTACATGTATTTTTGTAAGTTTATTTACACTTGTATATAGTTTTAGAACAATTTATATCTGGCTTTTGCCATGACTAATTTTTTAAAGGGTGCTGATAACCTCTGCAGTTGAGTGCCCTTATATCATTACTGTCATGCTGAGGAAGACAGTAAGAGTTCAGTGTCTGCAGTAGAGCTTCCTCTACCACAGAACAGCAGCCTTTGCCGAGATTAACAATGACATGCTACAAAGAATTTGCAAGATTTTTGGTTTGATTCGGAGCTTTGACAAAAGCTCATAAGTTCGTCATTGCACCCACACTATGCAATCATTAGTTTTTGCACAACAAATATCTAAACTTCAAGCTGTTTTGATTTGCCCTGTGTACATTTCGCATCATTTCCACCATAGTATGTATGTTCTATATTTCCCAAATCATTGAACAAACGCCACTTTAGCAAAAATACTGCAGAGGTTACAAAACTCTTAGGACGAAGCAAAGGATCAAGAGGCATTGCATTTTGGCCCAATTTTATTCCAAATTACTGAATCAGATTCACTTATTGAGGCCGAACGGATGGACCGCTTGACACTCACCAAGACGGCCCAGGTTCGATCCCAGGTGACCACAAGTGAGATTTGTGATGGACAACATGGCGCGGGGGTGGGTTTCATCCAGTTTTCCCCGCCATTTGCTCTATTATCACCTTTCCTTTCCTCATTCTGTCATCCACTTCTCTCGCTCTCATGCCAGGCAACAGGCTAATCGCCCATCCTGGAGTACTCTATCTGATCCAGTTTCTGTTCCTGAACCTGACATAAGGGATCGAGAAATAAGAATCCCCTAAGACCACAACAGTGGTATAACTAGAAAAGTTATTTACCAATATCCATATAGCAATCAGGCAGTGCAGCTTGTATTTTATTCATTGTCTAATATGACCAAACTTAAGAGGACGTTTATAGTAATAAAGAATGTGCAGTTTCTACAAACTTAATACTGTGGAGTCACACTTGCCTATGGAGCGTGAGATCAAGCAGCAGTACAATTTGGGCCACTTTCCTTGATACTGTTGAGACACATTCTTAAGAGAGGTTAGATGGAACAGTTTGGGCCACCTTTCTTAATATTGAGGAAACATCCCTAAGGAGGGTGATAGTACAGTTTAGGCCACTTTCCTTAATACTGCGGGGGAGATATCCCTGGTGAGGGTGAGAGTTTAAGAAGTACTACACTTTGGACCACCTTCCTTAGTATTTTGAGACATCCCTAAGGAAGGTGAGAGGTCAAAAAGCAGTACATTTTGGTCCACCTTCCCCAATGTGAAGACGCCTGTAAGGAAGGTGAGAGGTGAAGTAGTAGTACAGTTTGGTCCACCTTCCTTAATATTGTGCAGATGACCCTAAGGAAGGTGAGAGGTCAAGTAATAGTACGGTTTGGTCCACTCTTCAGTACTGTGAAGATATCCCTAAGGAGGGTGAGAGGTCAAGAAACAGTACATTTGGACCACCTTCCTTAATACTGAGATAAACATTCCCACGGAGGGTGAGAGTTCAATAAGTAGAAGTATTTGGGCCACCTTCCTTAATGAGATACACATCCCTAAGGAGGGTGAGAGGTCAAGCAGCAGTTCAGTTTGGGCCACTTTCCTTAATACTGTGGAGACACGTCTCTAAGGAAGGTGAGAGGTCAAGCAGCAGTTCAGTTTGGGCCACCTTAATACTGTGGAGGCCCAAAGGAGGTTAAGGAGTCGAGCAGTTGTGTAATTTTGGCCACAGTCTTTAATACTGTGGAGGCACACATCCTTACGGGGGTTAACGAGTTGAGCAGTAGTATAATTTGGGCCACAGTCTTTAGTACTGTGGAGGCACACATCCCTACGGAGGAGTCAAGTATAGTCTGTGAGGTTTAACTAGTCGTGTGCCTTTTAGAAAGAGAAAGGAATACTCACCACCTCACTCTATGACAGGCAAAGCAGACACCCCAGCCAAGCATGCATCAGTGGCGGAGCGCCCCTTCTCTTGGTCCGATTGTTGCTCATCTCCCGATTCACAGTCAGAAATTTCAAACGAATCTTCGTTTTCTTCTTCCGAGTCCGAGTCTTCTAAATTTATAACTAACCTGTCTAATTTCATCTATCAGACCGTCTTTCTCCCAGTAAAACTGTTCAGTGTTTTGTACATGCACACGCGCCCTTTTCCAGTTTTCTGGGGTAACTTTTGTAATCGCACTATGAAACAAGGCTCTTACATCGACACTTTTAAATGAAATATTATGTTTGGCAACATCATTCTTCACTTGCGCCCATATAAGTTCTATAGCATTAAAATCGCAATGATAAGGTGGCAATCTTACTACGGTATGACCGTGTACATCTGCGAGACTCTATTTCATACACTTTGAAATTATCTTTTTTCAGTTTAATTCGTATAGCACTGGTTTTGTTGCTCATGGATCAAACTCAGTATTCCTATTATGAAGCCATTCCTGCATATGGGATTTGAGTGAAGATGACATGGGTGCTTTATTAATTTCTATGGAATGATAAGAGGCATTGTCCATAATGATGACACTATTAGATGGGATGTTAGGTAGTAATTTATTAACAAACCAATCCTTGAAAATGTTACTATCCATTTCTTCATGGTAGTCTTTGGTTGAATTTGACTTAAAAGTTAGCAAGGCATTAGGAATAAATCCTGTAGAACATCCAGCATGTACAACTATAAATCGCTGTCCTTTACCGATTGGTGTTTTAAGAGGGAAATCACTTTCATTTTCATCGGCGATGCACTTCCACACCTTATTTCTGTATGGTTTATATTTACCCAGTTTCGTCAAGGACACCATAGGCCTACCTGTAGATCTGAGTTCTTTCATTCGTCTTAACAATTTAAATCTTTTAGAAACAATATCCATTCCTTCCATTAAAAAGCGTCTTCCTTGCGAATTTTTACTGTAAGTGAAATTAAGCTTTTTAAGAATTTTTCTTAAGGACCACACGCTTCCTTTAAGTAAGTCCTTAGCTCTTAAAGCCTCATATATGTCCAGCAAACTAGGCAGAAAGTCCGTATGATACAGCGAATAGATTGTTCGCTTAATAGCAGCAACTGTAAATGAATCAATTTGTTTTTTGCTGTCTTCTATTAGGGCGCTTTTTGCCTGATGTTTGCAGTCTACCGCCGCTAGCTTCTGCATTTTTGTGTTCTTTTAAAATTCGTTGGACAGAACGAGAAGAAATATCTGTAGCAGCAGTTCTCTCAACGATACTCGTCACTGAAATAGTTGGCTTTCCACATTTTAAAGCTTCACAGTCATCACTGAAGAAACTGAACTTTGACTACAATTTCCCTAGAATCTGATTTTAGAACTTTCCGTCGAGATCCAACTTGAAACAACACAAACACAACCAAAACTACAAGAAAATAATTCAATATTATATCCATATTTTGCAACACTGAAAACATTTTGTGTAACGTGTAAATCCACAAAACAATAAATTCACAGTTCTATAGCTTATACGTCACTGACACCCTTCAAACGACACACAACGGAATGGGGGTTGGGACCGTCTACATTCCACGAATCACGACAAAGCATTGTTACTGTTTCGCCCACGTGTGCTAGACAAGGTCAGCATTCTGTCTTAGACAAGGACAGTAGAGAATACGCCAAGTTAAACCTCACAGACTCTAGTACAGTTTGTGCCACCGTCAATATTGCGAAGGCGCACGTCCCTACGGTGGATGAGTCAAGCAGTAGTACAATTTGGACCACCATCCTTAATACTGTGGAGGCACATCCCTAAGGAAGTAAACTAGTCAAGCAGCAGTTAATTTAGGACCATCATCCTTAATATTGTTGTGGCACACATCCCTAAGGAGGCTAATGAGCAAAGCAGTAGTACAATTTGGGCCACCATCCATAATGTGGAAGCGCACATCCCAAAGGATGAGTCAAGCAGTAGTACAGCTAGGGCCACCTTAATACTGTGGAGGCACACATCCCTAAGGAGACATCCCAAAGTCAAGCAGAAATACAATTTGGGCCACCATCCTTAAGGGGAGGCATCGGCGAAATTTCGTCAAAAATGACAAAAAACGATATTTTCCGTTTTTTGCATTAAAATTGTTTAAACATTGTAGTTTCAGAATATGCCATCAGTTAGGCCCTAGCGCCATTTAAAGAGCAGCTACGTCATTATTTAAACGCCCATGTGCAGGTGGGCGTGGCCATTTATATTGCTTTTTCCAGTGTGTCGCAAAGAAATTGTTGATATTCTCACGTTTAAACTACGCTGTTTGATTCTGTAACTGTGGTAATGTGCAGAGACATCTTCTGGATGTTTGTGGAAGCTACTGAACCTTTCCGCTACCATTTTTATATATATTTCCCACTTACTACTATTGAAAGTAAACAAACATTTCCAGTGACATGTAGTGTTTGTGAAATATGGTTTACATGCAAGTGAAAGCTGTGGATAGCAGCTTATATTAAATTATTGTTTAGAATAGGAATAAAGCCTGATTTAACATTGTATTGCTTTCTTGTTGCAACAGTAGGTATATGATTCATACCAGGTAAGGTTAGGAGTACTGTGGCTATTTCAAGGCATAATATACTGAAACTTTAAGGTGTTTTAGCCATAATAGTAAGTAATGATCCTAGAATGCTATGCTTGAGGTAAATGTTAAGTGAAAACATATTATAGCCCAAGAGTTCACAGTGATTCTAGTGGGTCACCTTTTGATGTAAATAGAAGAATGGTTGATGTATTTCTGGGCATTGGTAAGGGTCATATTTCTATACAGAAGTTTTGTATGACCATGGGTATGAATTGCATGAACTATTCTACTTACAATTTCCATCTCATAGACAAAAATAAAGAGATTAGTTAGTACTATTATATGGGAAAGTTGCTTTAAAGGAGAAGCACAGAATGCTAATGAAAGTTTCCATGGAGTAAATGTCACAAAGAAGTGTTTGTATTAAGAAAGAAATTGCAAATTGCAGTGATTGCAGCTGTTAGTGAATTTAATATGGGTTATAAAGATAGACTTAAAGTTAAGGCAAAAGTTGCAGCAAGCAAAGTAAGTCTTGTTAGCAAGAAAATTAGCAGTATTAGGGATAGGTGAAAGCTAAAACAAAGTGATCAAAGTTCATTGAGCAAATATAAATCTGCCAAGCAGCAGTTAATGGTGACTAAATTAAAAGAGGCTAGTAAACTAACTGAGTAGTCTTCATATAGTGCAGGATGGTTTTGAAACATAGAAAAAAGTATTGTTTATATTTAGAGCTTTTAAACGATTTTTCTTCATGTCCAACTTTTAGCATTTTTAATACTTCTTATAGTCCAGACACTAAAGTTTTCAATGAATTTCTTTAAGTTTTGCATATATGTATATTCCTAGATAAGATTTCAATAAAAATTAGTATCATTATGGCTGCATATGAAAAAATGAATAATGATTGGTATTGAAAAAAGAAAATTGAAAAAAATTCAAGAAAATTCTATCATATTCTGTAAATTATCTCCTCCAGAACTATTAGACTTGGGCGAATGAGTATATAAATATATAGTTTTGTAACTAGTATCTAAAGGAACCACAATCCAAAGTTCCAATCATTTATAACAAAAGTTGTAGAGAATGTAATATGTTTCCCGATGTAAAGAAATCACAGCAATTTTTTTTTTTTTTTTTTTTTTTTTTTTTTTTTTTTTTTTTTTTTTTTTTTGGTTAAAACTATTGTAGATAGAAAAATTATAAAAAAGGGCTAAAGGTAACCCAATTAAAGAGAAAGAAGATAATAAGATAGCTGTAGGGCCTGCATATGATGCACATAGTTTTCAAAGTAAAGAAAGTAGTGCAATTTCAATCTAAATCTTTAAATTCATTTTTCTCCACTTTCAATTTTTGAACATTTTTGTATCTTCAAAATGCTCCAACTTCTGCAATTCTCAACGAATTTGTATTAAACTTTGCATGCATATTCCTAAATAAATGTTTAATAAAAGTTGGTATTTTTGTTTATTTAAATTAAATACTTTATTTATTATTGATTTTTAAATCTCAATTTCAAAAAAAATTAAGGAAAATTTAATATATTCACACATAATTTTTTTTTGTCCAAAAATACTTGATACACACTTTAAGCGGAGGCATCGGTGAAATTTCGTCCAAAAATGACAAAAAAGGACATTTTCCGTTTTTTGCATTAAAATGATGTTTAAACATTGTAGTTTCAGAATATGCCGCCAGGTGGGCCCTAGCACCATTTAAACAGCCACTACGTCATTAAATGCCCATGTGTGGGTGGGCATGGCCATTTATATTGCTTTTTCTAGTGTGTTGCAAAGAAATTGATGAAATTCTCACGTTAAAACTATGCTGTTTGATTCTGTAACTGTGGTAATGTGCAGAGACATATTGTGGATGTTTGTGGAAGCTACTGAACTTGTCCGCTACCATTTTATTTTCCATATATTATTTCCCACTTACTACTTTTGAAAGTAAACAGACATTTCACTGGCATGTACTGTTTGTGAAATATGGTTTACATGCAAGTGAAAGCTGTGGATAGCAGCTTATATTAAATTATTGTTGTTAAGAATACGAATAAAGCCTGATTTAACATTGTAGTGCTTCTCCTTTGTTGGAAGTGTTGAAAACAGTGTTATGTAAATTAACTTTAAAGAGAGTCGATTAAAGACACTAGACAACACTTAATTTTAAATTTTTCCGGAACATGTTTCTGAGGCTTTGCCTCTATCATCGGCCGGCTCTCGACTGGTTCTCGTTGGTGTAGCTGACGATATTTTGTCACAGGTCTCCTCTGGTGGCGGTTCAAGGAACTTGCTGAACAAATCTTTCTGGGGGATGTCGAAATTGAATACTTTGTTCCTATTTTTTGAAATGAAGATTTGTTCCCATGTGGATAGTTCTTGTTTTCCTGATGTATGTTTTAGTAGTTTTGGTTCTGGATTTATGTTGTGGTTTTTTTCCCAAATATGTGTGGCAACTGCTGATTTTTCTAATTGTTTCTATTTTATGTTTCTAAAGTGTTCCTTTGCTCTTGTTTCTAAATTTCTTTTGGTTTTTCCGATATAAATTTGACTAGTCATTGCATTCAATTTAATTTGATATATACCAGATTTTTTGTTAGATGGAATGGCATCTTTGATGTTTGAGCAAATTAGTTTTTTTTTAAGGAGAAATGGTTGACTGGTGCTAGTTCAATGTTTTGTTTTTTGAAGATTTTTTTTGAATTTATCATAGGCCCATGGATGGTAAGTGAATTTTTTGAAAATCATATTAGTTTCTGTAGCTGAGAGGGTTGTGGTTTCCTTTAGTAGCTTCTATTTTACTAAGTTCACTTTTTTGTCCACTAATGATTTGGGAAAGTTATTTTTTTGTGCTATTTTGTGCAAGAGAAGAAAAGAAACATTTTTGCTAATATAAAGTTCCTAAAACTGTGTTTACGAAACAAAGTAACACCCCGATTTGTCCGAAAAATAGTAAAACAAGGCAACGGAAATCCACAACAAAGGGCTGCGGAGAGAAAGGTTTTAAAATTAGAAATTAATAAGCAATACAAAAATTTGGATGAGATAGAATTAAAACTTCATTCAGTTTTAACGAAAGCGCTGGGAAACGTGAGTGGGAAAACTTTGAACATAATTATTTGGCAATCCTAAGCAAGAAAATGAAAGAAAAGACCGTAAGACTTAAATACAAATTGGCCAATCTGTGCAACATGTCTTCACACAGAAATCATACCGGGAAAAAGTTAAAAAACATCGGGAATATCAACGTATGTCGATCAGCAAATGTCACACACGCTAAATTCAATAGTGAAATAAGTTGCATAAACGAAAAATCAAGCACGCAAATCTTTGAAAACGTAGTAAACCTATCTAAGCAAAATTTCTCCAAAAAAGAATTGGATATTGTAAATAATGGATTAAAAACATGCGTCAGTTTCTCAAACAAAATTGAAGACTACATTGCAGATATCAACATTTCGACACAAATTCTACCAGTATGCCATACAAAATTCAGTAAAAAGCCATTGTGAAAATATTTTGGAGGAAATAGAGAACAGATCCTTTCAGAAGAGAAAACGTAATACTATCCATTCTTTGAAACAGAAAAACGTTATTTACAAAAAGGCAGACAAAGGCAACAAGATTGTCATAATGGAAAAATCAGATTATATTGAAAAAAATGCTAACTGACAATGAATATGAAATCATTAACAAAAATCCTCTAAAAACTTGCATACAGTCATTTGAAAAAACAATAGCAAAATCAAGCATAATACCAAACAAATATACAGTTAAACTGGATAACCCAACCTTACCTAGACTTTATGGCTTACCCAAAATACACAAACCATCCATAACAATGAGACCTATAGTTAGCAGTATAAATTCACCAACATATAAACTTGCAAAGTGGTTAACAAACATTCAACTCATTTCCAAAATTCGACAGCCTAAGCATCAAAAACACCTATGAACTTATAGAACACATTAAGGATACACAACTAAAAGAAGAGGACATACTAGTCTCGTTTGATGTTAAATCACTGTTTCCCAGCATACCAGTTAATCAACTCCCACCGTTGATAGAAAAATGGCTCAAACAACTTGGAATGGCAGCACCTGAAATTTCAGACTACATTGAATTAACCAAATTATGCATAGAACAAAATTTCTTCCTGTTTCAAACAAAATATCACCAAACTTCAGGGTTAGCAATGGGCAACCCCCTATCACCCTTCCTGGCCGATCTGTACATGAGTGCATTAGAAATAAGGATCAACAAAGGTTTCCCTTGGATGTTCAAACGCTGGCAAAGATATGTAGATGACATCTTTGCAATAGTACCAAAAAAACACATCAGTGATGCACTAAAACTTTTAAATATCCAAGAAAAAAGCATCAAATTCACTGTAGAAATAGAGAAAGATGAGCATTTACCATTTTTGGATCTAAAAATGAGGAATAAAAACAGACTAAACTTTGGCATTTACAGAAAACCAACACAGACAGACAACTACATAAAAGCTAATGGCTACAACCCAAGATCCCACAAACAGGCAATCTTCAATAGTTTAGCACACAGACTGGTAAACATCCCTCTCACAGCAGAAGAATACAAAACAATACAACAAAATAATTGAAATAGCACAAAAAAATAACTTCCCAAATCATTAGTGGACAAAAAAGTGAACTTAGCAAAAAAGAAGCTACTAAAGGAAACCACAACCCTCTCAGCTACAGAAACTAATATGATTTTCAAAAAATTCACTTACCATCCATGGGCCTATGATAAATTCAAAAAAGTCTTCAAAAACAAAACATTCAACTAGCACCAGTCAACCATTTCTCCTTAAAAAACCTAATTTGCTCAAACATCAAAGATGCCATTCCATCTTAAAAAAAAATCTGGTATATATCAAATTTAATGCAATGACTGTAGTCAAATTTATATTGGAAAAACCAAAAGAAATTTAGAAACAAGAGCAAAGGAACACTTTAGAAACATAAAATATAAACAATTAGAAAAATCAGCAGTTGCCACACATTTTTGGGGAAAAAACCACAACATAAATCCAGAACCAAAACTACTAAAACATACATCATGAAAACAAGAACTATCCACATGGGAACAAATCTTCATTTCAAAAAATAGGAACAAAGTATTCAATTTCGACATCCCCCAGAAAGATTTGTTCAAGTTCCTTGAACCGCCACCAGAGGAGACCTGTGACAAAATATTGTCAGCTACACCAACGAGAACCAGTCGAGAGCCGGCCGATGATAGAGGCAAAGCCTCAGAAACATTTTCCAGAAAAATTTAAAAGTGTTGTCTAGTGCCTTTGACTCTCTTTAAAGTTAATTGTAGTGCTTTCTTGTTGCAACAGTAGGTATATGATTCATACCAGGTTAGGTGTACAGTGGCTATTTCGAAGCAAAATATAATGATATATATGGTTTTCTAGCCATAATGGTAAGTAATGATACTAGAATGCTCTGCTTGAGGTAAATGTTAAGTGAAAACATATTATAGCCCAAGAGTTCAGTGAATCTAGTAGGTCACCTTTTGATGTAAATAGAAGAATGGTTGATGTATTTCTGGGCATTGGTAAGGGTCATATTTCTATGCAGAAGTTTTGTATTACCATGGGTATGAATTGCAAGAACTATTCTACTTTCAATTTCCATTTCATAGACAAAAATAAAGAGCTTAGTTAGTACTATTCTACGGGAAAGTTGCATTAAAGGAGAAGCACAGAATGCTAATGAAATGTTCCTTGGAGTAAATGTCACAAAGAAGTTTTTGTAAGAAAGAAATTGCAAATTGCCGTGATTGCAGCTGTTAGTGAATTTAATATGGGTTATAAAGATAGACTGAAAGTTACGGCAAAAGTTGCAGCAAGCAAAGTCAGTCCTGCTAGCAAGAAAATTAACAGCATTAGGGATAGATGAAAGCTAAAACAAAGTGCTCAGAGTTCATTGAGCAAATATAAGTCTGCCAAGCAGCAGTTAAAGGTGACTAAATTAAAAGAAGAAGAGGATAATAAACTAGCTGAGTGGTCTTCATATAGTGCAGGAGGGTTTAGAAACATAGAAAAAAAAATGTTGTTTATATTTAGAGCTTCTAAGTAGATTTTTCTTCATGTCCAACTTTTAGCATTTTTAATACTCCTTACAGTCCAGACACTAAAGTTTTCAATGAATTTCTTTAAGTTTTGCATATATGTATATTCCTAGATAAGTTTTCTATAAAAATTGGTATCAGTATGGCTGCATATGAAAAAATGAATAATGATTGGTATTGAAAAAATAAAACTGACAAAACTTCAAGAAAATTCTATCATATTCCTTAAATTTTCTCCTCCAGAACCATTAGACATGGGCAAATGAGTATATACATATAGTTTTGTAACTATTATCTAAAGGAACCAGAATCTAAAGTTCCAATCATGTATAACAAAAATTGTAAAGAATGTAAAGAAATTACAGCAAAAAATTAAATTACTTTTTTTGGTAAAAACTATTGTAGATAGAAAAATTATAAAAAAAAAAGGGGGCCAAAGGTAACCAAATTAAAGAGAAAGAAGGTAATAAGATAGCTGTAGGGCCTGCATATGATGCATGGAGTTTTCAAAGTAAAGAAAGTAGTGTAATTTCAATCTAAATCTTTAAATTCATTTTTCTCCACTTTCAATTTTTGAACATTTTTGTATCTTCAAAATGCTCCAACTTCTGCAATTCTCAACAAATTTGTATTAAACTTTGCATACCTTCTTTAAATTCATTTTTCTCCACTTTCAATTTTTGAACATTTTTGTATCTTCAAAATGCTCCAACTTCTGCAATTCTCAACAAATTTGTATTAAACTTTGCATACCTATTCCTAAATAAATGTTTAATAAAAGTTAGTATTTTTGTTTATTTAAATTGAATAGTTTATTATTGAATTTTAAATCTCAAAATTGCAAAAAAAAAAAAAAAATTAAGACAAATTTAATATATTCACACATAAAAATTTTTTTCTCCAAAAATACTTGATACACACTTTATAAGTATAGCAAGTTTTATAACTGATGTGCAGAGAAACCTGAATCTAAAATTTAAAGTTTCTAAGAGAAAAACTGTATGACCTGGGACTTTTTATATAACATACAAAAATCATACTATAAAAAGCACTAAATATTTAAAAAAAAAACTATTTAAGATAGAAATATGAGTTTTGAAAGCTTAACTAGATTCCCTATACCCCACCTAATGACAAAATTTCAAGGAGTTCTGATGTAAACTCTAGATTTTAGCATTTTTCACAGATGCCTCCCCTTCAAAGTATAGCAACTTTTATAACTGATGTACAGAGAAACCTGAATCTAAAATTTAAAGTTTCTAAAAGAAAAACTGTATGACCTGGGACTTTTTATATAACATACAAAAATGATACTATAGAAAGCACTATTTTTTTTTTTTTTTTTTTTTTTTTTTTTTTTTTGAAAAAACTATTTAAGATAGAAAAATGAATTTTAAAACCTTAACTAGATTCCCTATACCCCACCTGACAAAATTTCAAGCAGTTCTGTAAACATTTTTCACAGATGCCTCCCCTTAATACTCTACAGAGACATCCCTATGGAAGTTAGTCAAGCAGTGGTAGTTTGGGCCACCTCAGTACTGTGGAGACACATCCCTAAGGAGGTTGAGTCAAGTAGTAGTAGTACAGTTTGGGCCACCGTCCTTAATACTGTTGAGGTATACATTCATAGGGAGAGTAATGAGTCAAGTAGTAGTACAGTTTGGGCCATCGTCCTTAATACTGGGTAGGTGCACATCCCTAAAGAGATTAACGAGTCAAGCAGTAGTACAGTTTGGGCCACCGTCCTTAATACTGTGGAGGTGCACATCCCTAAAGAGATTAACGAGTCAAGCAGTAGTAGAGTTTGGGCCACCGTTCTTAATATGGGGCAGGTGCACATCTCTAAGGAGATTAAGGAGTCAAGCAGTAGTACAGTTTGGGCCACCGTCCTTAATACTGGGCAGGTGCACATTCCTAAAGAGATTAACGAGTCAAGCAGTAGTACAATTTGGGCCACCGTCCTTAATACTGTGGAGGTGCACATCCCTAAAGAGATTAACGAGTCAAGCAGTAGTAGAGTTTGGGCCATCGTCCTTAATACTGTGGAGGTGCACGTCCCTAAAGAGATTAACGAGTCGAGCAGTAGTAGAGTTCGGGCCACCATCCTTAATACTGTGGAGGTGCACATCTCTAAAGAGATTGAGGAGTCAAGTAGTAGTAGAGTTTGGGCCATCGTTCTTAGTACTGGGGAGGTGCACATCCGTAAGGTGAGGTTGAAGGTCAAGCAATGCAGATTGTGGCACTTTCCTCTCAAAGTACTGAATCAGTTTCACTTATTACCGCATTTCAGGGGAAAGGGATACAGTGGAAACATGCATCCCTGAGTGTTCAAAGACAGAATCTAGAAAATAAGGAAGTTAAACTGGTGTTACATTCTTGAATTTGGATCAGAGTGAGAATAATTATGTTCATATTTTCAGTATATAAGGATTAGTATACAGAGAAAACTGCCGAGCCTCAAAGTGGTC